>CM040241.1:161172586-161712678 GCA_022545495.1 Chrysanthemum lavandulifolium
ATCGATTGAATTTCGGGATGAAACTCCTTTTAACGGGGTGATATTGTGAGAACCCTCACCAATCAGATTAGTCAACGATGACCTCGACCCGACTTACGTTTTCCAAATTGAACTTGTAAAACTCTATGTTCTAAATTTATGCATTTATATTTAATTTGTTAGTTAAATAAATAAAATAGCAAGTTAAATAATAAAATTAGCCTAAAGATAAAATGCCTAAGTGTAAATGGTCTTACAAATTAAAGTCCCTTAAAAACCCCCACACGTTTTTCCTAGTTTTGAATCATCCGTTTTCTACTCCCATTAACTCCATAATTTTCGGATTATTAACTAATCAAATCAAACCTAATTAAAAGGCAATTAAAAACTTCCCATATACTATGCACGCTCCTCCCCTAATCCTGGATATAACTGGTTTTACCCTACCTCCCCTTTATTCGCAACACAATGATCTAAACCCACAAATCTGCTATATTCTCCCTCAATCAGTCGTCACAAAGCAAAACGCACCTGTTCTGTTTTACTAATCTCGCAAGGACAAGGGATTCTAGGGTTCCGTTTCCGAGTGTATTAAGGGTCCAAGCATTTTGATTTTCTTCTATCAGCCTCGTTGCAACAATGGGTTTGTGGGCATAACTGTTACATTAGGGATCATTTGTAGGGTGGGTTTTTCTTGTTCGTCTCCTTCGTTAAGGAACTGCTACGAAGGTATCTTTTAGTTAACCCTTGTTTTGTTCGAATCTGTAAAACACTAAGAACCATAATCACCTAAACCTAATCATATATATGGTAAGCCTAATCTTAAGTCTTCTTAAAACCATTCACTCGTTATGTTGTTTCTACCATTATATAACACCACACCTAGAAAGGATCTAGACCAGACTTAAACTATAAACAATCAGATGCATATTTGTGGACATGTTGGTCGACCCTAAGCGAATCTATATATATCGAATCTGAATCAAACCTAAACTAGTTTCCATCATATGAATGTTCTTGCAAGTTTCAATGTCGATTGTGAGACGATGTGCCTTGTTTAAATCCTGATAAAGGTCTCGTATAAACCTATTTGCATGGCTCATTTTATAAAACTAAGCTTGAATATGAGGATAAGTATATTACATTTTTGGTCTTGATGTCGCATGCATATGATAACCACTGAATTCAGATATGTCGTATGTGTAAAAGGGTACAAAAGAGAGATTCTTGGCATTTTAATAAATCTAAAACCTGTAACTCATTACACCCATAATCGGATTCATGTACATGTGTCAAATCTATTTTTTTAAACGTAATAATAAGACATATATGGTTTGTCTTGTGTCAAATCTATTTTCAAACGTAATAATCAGATATATATATATATATATATATATATATATATATATATATATATATATATATATATATATATATATATATATATATATGGTTTGTCTTGTGTCAAACGAGCATACATGTTCATTCCAACAAACTTTAACAAGTAATTTTCAAAACAAAAATAAAATGTGTTGTTGTACAAGTGAGGGTAGAGTCGAGGGTAAATAAAAGTTTTAAAGTCTGATTTATGTTCGAGTAGAATTCATGCATGATCAAATGTGGTTTTGGGCAAATTTCCTTGTAGTTTAAATGGGTATATATCATGTGTTTTAATGTCAAGGTGTAGGGTGGTAATGATTGTTAAACTTGTGGTTTAAAATACTAAATAAATGTTAGGTTAGTAAGAATTATGATGAAGCATGGGTCGTTATTAAGTGTCTTGTTATGTGTTTGTCTAGGGGTCGACCTACAAATGTGTACCTCAAATCAAATTAAAGATTGTGTCTCTTCGTGCTAGGTTGTATCCTTTATTCTCGAAATCAATCTTGTGAACGGTCATTTCCTAAATTGGCCTATCCTTGCTTCTAATTCGGATAGATTCCTTTACTTTAAAACATCTACTCTAATTAAGTTAATCGGAAATTAATAATTTGTTTAACATATCTTTTGTCTAATCAGAAATAAAATCCTAAAGCAATTTCATTATTAACAAGTATAAAAATTCGTCGTGGCTTATAAGTAACATATGATCATAAACTTATGTAGATACGTGGAAGAAGGAGTAGCATGTGATTTCTTCATTTTCTTGTGTGCTCTTGTTTCATTATCTCATCCGCTTAAGTAACATATGATCATCAAAAAAATTACTCGTGGCCCCATTTTCCGATATTTTCTTGGGGGAAAATAATACTCAATTACTATTTCATTTATATTATTTCTTTTGTTGTGCTAAATTCATATTTATTTATTTTAGACATGTATGTGTATATAATTGTGCGTTAGTTATGCAATATTGTTGGTATAATGTGTGTTCATATTGTGTGAATCATGACCATGAATTTACAGTACATCTTTGGGTAGAGGCACCCAGTACATCTTTGGGTGGAGGCACCCAATACATCTT
This sequence comes from Chrysanthemum lavandulifolium, assembly GCA_022545495.1. Taxonomy (NCBI): domain Eukaryota; kingdom Viridiplantae; phylum Streptophyta; class Magnoliopsida; order Asterales; family Asteraceae; genus Chrysanthemum; species Chrysanthemum lavandulifolium. Next base: position 161,175,030 of record CM040241.1, read on the forward strand.
TGGGTAGAGGCACCCAGTATATCTTTGAGTAGAGGCACCCAGTTTATCTTTGGGAAGAGGAACCCAGTTTACCTTTGGGAAGTGGCACCCAATTGATTTGAATTTCTATTGTGACCACGTGGTGGTCGGATTTCATGATGTGGATTTCATTTCTTTTACTGCTTGCTCAGTACTATTACTTATACACATGTCTTACTTATAGCTCCATGCACATCAAACTGTTTTATACTTATATTTTCTTAAACCTGCGAGCTCACCAACATTATGTTGACGTTTTCAAGTTTAATTTTCAGGTGATCGATAGTCGTATTTTGAAGGAATGCATATTGAAGTCATACATTGTCCTCATATTAATGACCGAGTGACTTGTCCAAGACCTTTTTCTAAAGACTTAACTTTGATAATATTAAGACATATGTTTTCATTGCTCAGTATTGTATAAAATCTTTATGTAACATTGTAAACCCATTTCTTAAAATCATATATGGTGTTGTTCTACTATCTTATGCGATGTTACATTTCGTTACACCTCGTGTTTCTGCTCTTAGTGGGGTGTGACAACTAAATTTGGGGAGGATTGTTGGAAAATTTAGTGCACTTGTGGGATTAGTTCACACCTGGTTTTGGGTTAGGAGGTACGGAGTGTACACCCATAAGGTCCCTAAACACCCTGACTCAATAGTGGTTAGTATTTCTAGTGCTAGTTACTACTGCTAGTGTAGTGACTGATGGTTCCTGCTGCTAGTGTATTGGTTCCTATTGCTAGTGTAGTAACTGATGGTTCCTACTACTAGTGTATTGGTTCCTGCTGCTAGTGTATTGGTTCCTACTGATAGTGTTGTAGTGATTATCTTGTAACAACTTTGACCCATTCATGTGGCTGTTATGACTGCTTTATAACCATGTTTAATTGGTCATGTAACCACTATTCCTATGATAATGGAGGCTTATTATGGGTGATTAGTTGGCCGTTAATCACTCATAAAGTCCATTGACTAGGGTTGAGTGTTCTCTACTATATATAGAGATCTACATCATCAACATGAACATATAGAGAAAAAGCAGGAGAAACAAACAGAAAGCTAAAACACTTATATGCGCAAAGGTTATTGATTTGTGCCTAATTCAATAACAAACATTTGGTCTTATCCCAAGTAGATATTCGTGTAACCCAGGCATAGGGTCGAATAGTTTACTTTGGAAAGTGATCACACGATTCCAAGTGATATCCGGTAACCTGATTTGGTCTTGCATTGCTATTGATTATCTTACCCTGCTGGGATCATTACCACCAACATACTATTTAACCCATCAGTCCCAATCGTTCCAAAACTGTACGTACACAAGATATGACTTGACTTAGCAACCATCTAATCAACTAGATAATTAAACAAAGGGTTAAACATAATACAATAATGCACTAAAGATGAGTAAATATAACGAAGGCTAAGGCGATTTGGGTGTAATATTTGGTGGTGGATTGTAAACAATGCTCTTCATTGATATTCTGAAAACAGAAACATCACGAGAACCGTGAAAAGATAGGCTCTAAGGGATTAACTTGGGGTATCGTGTACTAAAAATGAGTACATTGGAAGGGTGTGTGGTAATTACTCAACCGATGTGGCCAATGTAATTATTAAAATTGGTTTAAAACAAGAGTTATCCTAATGCCTCTTATCATTTAGCAAATCCTAACTACACGAATGTAGTCTCACTAGCGATCTCGGAATGAATCACAAAAACAAGTGCTAGAATCTATATACTACCGGTACACTCAATAAGCATTAAATATGAATGCTTTTATCCTATATATCTAAAGGCGAACCTCACATTCTGGGGTGGAATTTGAGTGGTAAGGGTTTTTGTGCTAGTCATATAACTACTATTTATGAGATGCTTTATTAAGACTAAATTTTTGCTCATAAATGTCATAAAAAAATAATTTGGTTCTAAAATTACCCTAACAAGTATTTCTTTTAGTTTATTACACTATTACTAAGAACAATACAAATATCAAGCGAGCAAATAGTTTCTAAGGTATCTCTTTTTTCCCTCCCTACACTTAAACTGAACATTGTCCCTAATGTTCCTCGAAAGTATCAAGGTTATGATAATAGGAAGTAAATAAAAGAGAAAGAAACTAGTTACCCTGATTAGCTCGGTATGATAGGTGTAGAATCAAGGTTAAATCCTCCTCCAAGAAGAATAAGTTAATCAAAAATATTTATTCCATTGTGTACTTGCATCTTCTTGTCCAACATAACCTATAAATTCTGAGAAAACGAACATGAAACTTCAAGTCAAATCGGCGGTAAAACTATATATAATTCAAATCTAAACTAGAAAGCGAGTAAGATATAATGTTTGCAAAATAGATGTTTCCGAAAATAAAAAATTATGGAAATTTTTTAGAAATTCAGTTTCGACAAAAAAACAAAAATCTAGAAACTGTTTGCTACATTACCTGACATCATCAGGTTATAGATCCTGACGCTGTTAGGATTGACCTGACAGAATTTAAACTTTGTTTTCTGGAAAATTTCTGGAAAAATCTAATTCTTAAGAACCTGGAAATTACTGCAAAACAACCTTTGTGACTCTATACAAACATTTGACTTAAAAAACACAAAAATATATGCTCATCATGTATTGTTAATTTCATGTTCAATTTTGTTCTATTAAACATATGTGATCTTCCCTACACTTATCTTTTTCAAAATACCTTTATATGTGATTAAGACGAGGTTAAAAACAAAATAAAGCATTTTCACAATAGTATTTGAAGCATGAAAATTAAATAATAATGAGGAATCATATATGACACACAAACAATTAAAAATAAACAATCAAACAAATAAACATGGGTTGCCTCTCAAGATGCGCTTTTCTTTATTTACAAGTCTTGTAGCTAGACTCAAAGTCATGGCCTATTACGTGACTCCATCCTTCATCATGTTCTCAACACTATCCTCAATCTTGGTTTTATACTTTTGGCCTAATTCTAGACACTCCTTATAAAACTCGAATATCTTTCTCATCACATAGTTAACACCTCTCTTTTTATCCTCCTCATTCCTATAGTAGATCGATTGCTTGAGTTCCTTTTCTAAGTTTGGCATTAATCGGTATTCATTTGTAGGCAATCTCATCGGTCTCATCCTTAAACCTAACTATCCCAAGTGATGGGTTGTAAGTCATTTTAGAAACTTCTACGAATGGCCTTCTTAAAACTGCATGAGACAAACTACAATCAATCGCTGGACTAATGTCCTCCACTATCAAGAAATCCGTAACATAAGTAAAATTCCCAACGAATACATGCATCCCCTTAACTCTCCCCACAAAATTACTTACTTCACCCATAACGGGGTCTTTCCTAGGTACTAATTATTTTTTCAAGACCCAATTGTAGTGTATCCTAGTCATAATGTTTATCGGGGACTTAAGGTCAATGTAAGCTTTCCACACATGCACATGCCCAATAGTGCATGGTATATTTATATTTGATGGGTTACCATTTTGTATGATTGGTAGTGCCATGTAATAAGGTGGATTAGGATTGCGTAACAAATACTTATGGTAGACCATTTCATCCGTTGTGGGAAACTTATTAAAATAATGTTTCTCTACTTTGTCTACTTCATTATTAGGATCATCCTTAATTTCTTCTTTAGGATTCTTATTATACTCAATTACCGTTTCTTGATTTTCTTTATTATCCCTATTTGGTGGCACTAGAGTGATAACATTGACGAAGTGAACATGTTTTAATGAGGATGGATCCTTGATTTCTTTTCGTTTTTGTAAATGTGCGAAAAATTTATTCAGATCTTTTATTTTCACAATTGAGGGTTTCTCAAGAATGGGAGGATTAAGTGTAATGGAATTAACTCTCTTGATTGGCATGGTGCCAACGTGGTTGTTTATTGCATTTAAGAGGTTATTAATCTTCCTATCCATTTTGGTTTGTTGTTGGTTAAATTGATTATCAAGTTTAGCCAATTGAGCCTCTTGAGATGTCATGAAGTTACACATCATTCCCTCTAAGCCATGTTGGGGACCGTAGGAATTCTTGTTGGATGATTTGGAGTTTTGAGACCAAGTGAGGGGTAGTGATGTAGTACTAAAACAAGATAACACAAATTGATCCTGTTGATTCACACGAATGCCAGGAACAACTCTTCCAATAATCGTTGATTCATCAATACCGATTACTAGGATAATTCTTAGCAAAAGTCGCCAAAAATAGACTTTTCATATTTCTTGGAACCGATTATCCCACATTACAAAGGAACTATTAAATAGGACTACAAATGTAAACGGGCCTTAAAAGACAAACGGGCCGAAAGTTATTACAAAAACAAAGTCCAAAAAAGACCCGAAAAAACACTAAAATGAAAATAACTCATAAAATAGAGTGTTTCGGGGCTCGGAAGTTCTTGCCCATCATGAGCTCCTCGTTCCAAGCTTCGATTTGACTGGTAATTCGCCTAAAACGGAGCCCCGTAGCCCAAGTTATGCCCATTTTAGTGAGGCCCCTTTTGTCACACGATCTTGGGCCTCCAGAAACATCATAGCCTGCTCATCAACACTTGGGCCCACATCAGGTAGAGAGTCATCGGTCGAGAAGGTTTGAGTTTGACTCCAATTGAAATTTGGTTTGTCTTTCTATGCCTCATAGGCTTCATTGAAATTCCTAGGTCCGGGATTTGTATTAGGCCATCTTCCTCCCGCTTCGTTGGTACGCAAAGATGCGTAGTCCGCAAAAGCTTATCCGGGGAGTTTCGTGCAATCATTATTGTCGTGAGGACCATTACAAAACTCACACAAGGAAGTGATTTTGTTCACTTGCGGTAAAGGTCTAGGAGCTTTGTAGGAACTCATTAGGTATTTGACTTGATCTTCAAGTTCAAGAATCCTATGATCGGAAGTATGTGAGTCATTTGAAGGCAAGGATATTGCCTTGAAGGTTTTGCTCAACTCACGGGGGTTGTTCCAGCATTTGTTGTCATAGAGATCAAGGTTCTCTATTATTTCCCATGATTTTTCTACGGTTAGATCACGAAGCATACCACCGGCCGCTTGGTTAACGGTTTACCGTGACAACTGGTAATTTCAGAAACCATATTTAATACCACATTACTTTAAAAATTTTAACATGTTAAATATTCGGGAACAATCTTTTGATATTTAGTGTAATATGACGTTATTGAATCAGGTGTGTGGCATTAAGTTAGGCACTACTAGACTCTGGTACTAAGAAAAACCTAATATTTAGGGAAAACTTGAGAAAAACTACTCGTCTAATTTCTATAGACGCATTTATAATCAAAGTTATCGGAAAGTCGTAACTAAGGATCGTGGCACACATAGGAAAACATGTTACACTTTTTACATGGTAAATATGCGCTCGGGAAGTAAGAGTCGGAAAACTTTGAAAAAAAATACACGAATGGTCTCTTGGGTTTAAAACCGCCCCCCCCCCCCTTTTGTTATTATTGTTTCTTTTAAGAGTAAATTATTAAATGGTCCTTGTGGATAAATCTCACACAAACACAAAAATCATCATCATCTCCATCACATTTTCTCTCTCTCCCTCACCCGACCCTAGCTGCAGAAAGGAAAAACCACCCGCCGTCGCTTCACCACTGGCCACCACCCCTCACCACCTACACCACAACAATCCTCTCCACCCCCTCTACCAGATCCACCACCTCACGCGCCCAACACACCCCTTTCACCCGTTTTAACCACCCCACACGCCACCTCTACACCACCACGATACAACCATCTTTTGATACCGCGAAGGAGAAAAGGTAGGAACGAGTCACACGAGTGGTGACTCATTATTCTTGTAAATCGTGTCACGAGTTGAATCGCTTTTGGTTCGGGTTAGGCTAGAACACATGGGAAAACAAGTTTTGATAATAAAAACGTGGCTAAACATTGTTGGTATCCAGTCTTGTTTATTGTGTGTGTGTCGAGTCGGGCAGCCGTGAGCTCAAGCTCACGGTGTGGCCTTGTTTGGTGATGTTATCTTAATATTATTCTTGTTGTTGTTATTGATTGTTTATTTCTTTTGCTTGGTTTTGGATGAACCCGTGGAACCAATTGGTTTATTGAAATTGAAGTTGTGATATGTTGTTGTTGTAAGTCGAGAGGGTAAAACCCTCGAATAGGTCCGTTTGGTTTTGCGTAGGTGACGAGCAAGCCGAGACCCGTATGGTCTCGGCAAAGGGTATTTTGGAGGTTGTTGAGTTTGTTGGTGAAATATTGTTGTTATGGGTTTATGGCTTAGAGAACGGAGAAGCTGGGACCGAATGGTTACGGCAAAATAAGGCTTTTGGTGTTGGTAAAAATTGAAAGTGGGAATCGGTTGTGTGACGATTACTAGTGACGGAGAATAGATTAGACGTGAGTCGTAGACGGCCACGATGTTAATACAAATAAACCGTAAAAACGTTTATTAATATTTTGCGATCTCTTTATGTTTTGTTGATAACAAATATAATGCTATCTTAAGTATAATTATAAGGATACATGTTATTTTTGTAAAGCATTTACATATAGCCATATAAATACAAAAATGTAGTAACTAAGCATTTATAGTAATAGTTTATTAGGATGGGTAAAAAACACAACCCATAGACCAAAACCCATGGATCATAACCCATACCCAAGTTGGCTAGATACAATGTATACTTAGATACATTGAATCTAAAGAAAACCCATGGACCAACCCATGACCCATAACCAAAAAACCAATGGGCAAAGAGGAGCGTCCCACGGATCCCTGGGATTACACTAGACGGATCCCAAGTGGGAGGGATCTGTGGGATCCGGAGAACAGTGGAAGATTTTGCCTATAAATAAAGAGCCATTTCTTCATTCTAACTCACCCCTCTTCTTACTAAATCTCTCAAACACCCTCATTCTCTTCTAACATATAGATCACTTGATCTAGAGAGTTGTTCTTATTTCTTTCTATTGTGATCCTCATATAGGTCCTTCTCTAAGGCGAGATCACGAGCATTCTACAAGTCATCCAAGCAAGGGTCCTTGATTGATTTGTCACTCCAAGATTTCGTAGCGAAGATCTTGTATTTGATATTTCATATATTTGTTGTGTAATAGTCGTGTTGGTTTGGTCCACCGTGTTACGGACTCGGTATCTAGCTTTGTACCGGAAAAGTGTAAGCAACGCTGTGAAGGCATCTCCGCCAAGGGAAGGAGTTTGTTGAAATAGTGCTTGAACTCCTCGAGTAGGTGACTCGGGGAGTGGAGTAGGGCAAGGAAGGTGTCCTTGTAGCCGAACCACTATACATCGGTTGTGTCTTTTCTATCCCTTTGCTTTACTTTATTTACTTGCTTTATCATTAGATCTATACTTTCTACATCCATAAGATCTCACATATTAACGAATCTAAAGTTTTGAAACTAACTTAAAATCGGCAAAACTATTCAACCCCCTTCTAGTTTTCCACAATTGGCATCAAGAGCTAAGTTTATAAAAGTTTTAAAGTAAAATTGTATTTTAAAAACTTTTCGATCACTATGGGTTATGAAAATTATAAGGAAGGGCAATCTATGCAACGACCACCACTACTTGAAACTAATGGTTTTATATATTGGAAAAATAGATTCGAAACATATGTGAAGTCTAAATATTGATCTTTGGTACATTATAGTTGAAGGCGATTTTGAGGCTACCTCAAAATATGATAAAGGGAATGTAGTTAACATACCTCATGATAAACTAAATGATGAATTGAAGAAAAAGCTTTCTAAAAATAGTGAAGCAAAAATGGTTTTATATAATGGTTTACCGAAAAAGGAATTCAAAAGAATTTCTATGCTTAAAACCTCTAAAGAAATTTGGAATTCTTTAGTTGTAACTCATCAACGAAACCAACAAGTTAAAAATAATAAAATTGATTTATTTGTTCAACAATATGAACAATTTTCAAAATCGGATGAGGAAACTATAGATCATTCATTTGCTAACTTTAATACTATTATTACATCTTTACAAGCACTTGATGAATCTTTTTCTAGCCGTAACCATGTTAGGAGATATCTAAGGCACTTCCATCGAAGTGGAGATCCAAGGTGACGGCGATCGAAGAGTCAAAAGATTTGACAATCACCCTCGATGAACTCATAGGCAACCTAAAAGTCTACGAGCTTGTCCTTGCTAAAGCCTCCGAAGCCTCAAAGGTGAAAGAGAAACACAAATCTCTTGCCCTTAAAGCCAAAAAGGCTTCAAGCGATGAAGAGAACTCCTCTTCGAGTAGTGACGACGAGGAGTACGCTATGGCGTAAGGGACTTTAAAAGTTCTTTAGAAGAAAGGGAAGATACGCCAAACAACCGTGATGACGATAAGAAAGGCTTTCGGAAAAGCAAAGAGGACGAGAAGCCAAAAGATGATCGTGATTTGATTTAAATGTGGGGACCCAAACCACTTTATTAGTAAGTGTCCCAAACGGGATGATCAAAAGGCATTCGTGAGCGGCACGTGGGGAATGAGCGATGAGGAGGACGAAGAAATTTGTCTCATGGCAAATGACGAGGTAGGCATAAAGGCCGACCTAGACCCGAATGAATGGGTCAAGGATAGCGGGTGCACGAGGCACATGACCGGCAATAGAGATTTATTCTCCACATATGAATCCTTCAATAGAGGTAATGTGGTGTTTGGAAATAGCAAAAGTAGAATCATCGGTAAAGGTATAATTTCTAACAAATCTCTAACTATTAACGATGTGTGTCACGTAGAAAACCTAAACTTTAACCTCTTAAGTATAGGACAAATATGTGATAAAAGTGCAATGTACTTTTACCGAAACCGTAGTAAGATATTAAAAATGGCATAACCATAAGAAAAGGAATTAGAAAACATGGAGTCTATGTCATTAAAATCGATAATGAACCTAAAGACAAACTATGTCTTACCTCTATGGATGATACTTCGACCTTATAGCATCGAAGATTGGGTCACGCCAACATGCGACTTCTTTAATCGCTATCATCCAAAGATCTAGTAAGAGATCTACCTAAGTTAAAATATGAACATCACTTTTGTGATGCTTGTAATGTAGAAAAAGAAGCTTATTCTAGTCATAAAGCTAAAAACATGGTGTCTACAACTAGGTGTCTAGAATTACTACATATGGATTTATTTGGTCCATCCGCTATCCAAAGTTATGGAGGCAACTACTACACTTTGGTCATAGTGGATGATTACTCTAGGTATACATGGACAAAATTTTTAAAGAACAAAACGGAAACCTTTAATTATTTTGAAATATTAAGCAAAAGATCCAAAGACAACTAGGAAGTCCTATAGTGTCTATTAGGACGGATCATGGTAGGGAATTCGATAATGAAGTGCAATTTGGAGCCTTTTGTGATGCTAATGGTATTACTCACAACTTCTCGGCTCCACGCACTCCACAATAGAATGGGGTAGTAGAAAGAAAGAATAGAACCCTACAAGAAATGAGTCGAACCATGCTTAATGAACAATCCATACCTCAAAAGTTTAGCTATAATGCCATTGATACTTCAACGTACTTACTCAATCGAGTCTTAATTAGACCAATCTTAGGTAAAACTCCATATGAGTTACTCCAAGGCAAAAAGCCTACGTTAAATCACTTTAGAGTCTTTGGAAGCAAATGTTTTATTCTTAACACTAAAGATTACCTTACAAAATTTGATCCTAAATCAACCGAAGGTATCTTTCTAGGTTACTCTCCAAATAGCAAAGCTTACGTCATATTAAACAAAGAAACAATGAAGGTAGAAGAGTCATTAAATATAAAATTTGATGAAAGTCCACATAAACCCTCTCCACCTCTTGTCGATGACGAGATTATAGAAAGTGAAGCTATAGTAATAAAGAAAAAGATAAATGAAGAAGAAGAACATTTAAATGATGAAGTCATAAACATTAAAGAGTCCAAAGATCACCCCGTAGATAAGGTCATAGGAAAGCTAAACGAAAGAACATTAAGGTCTCAAGTTCAAAACCAAAGTAGCTTGTTTTGCTTCGTTTCAACCATAGAACCTAAGAATACACAAGAAGCCATAAAAGTTGAGAGTTGGGTAATGGCTATGCTAGAAGAATTAAATCAATTTGTGTCTAATGATGTTTGGACACTTGTCCCTCCACCTAGTAATCAAACCATAATAGGAACCAAATGGGTTTATAAAAACAAATTAGATGCAAACGGAGTAGTGTCTAGGAACAAGGCTAGAATTATTGCTCAAGGGTATAACCAACAAGAAGGAATAGACTTTGATGAGACCTATGCCTCCGTGGCCAGATTAGAGTCTATAAGAATACTTCTTGCGTATGCTTGTACTAATGATCTAAAGCTTTATCAAATGGATGTCAAAAGCACTTTTCTAAATGGTTTCATTAATGAAGAAGTATATGTAGCTCAACCTCCGGGCTTCATCGATTTTGAAAAACCCAAACATGTGTATAAATTAAATAAATCCCTTTACGGTCTTAAACAAGCTCCAAAATCTTGGTATGATAGACTCATGTCATTTTTAATTAAACACAACTATACCATGGGTTTAGTTGACAACACCCTTTTTACTAAGAAAAGAGAGTCACATATAATCATAGTGCAAATATATGTAGATGATATTATATTCGGATCCACTTGTCAAGACATATGTGATGATTTCTCTAAAATCATGCATGACGAGTTCGAGATGAGTATGATGGGAGAACTTAGTTTCTTTCTTGGTCTACGAATCAAACAAGTAGAAGATGGTATCTTCTTTAATCAATCCAAATACATAAAGGAGATGTTAAAGAAATTCGGTCTAGAAGAGTCGAAACCAATTAGGACACCAATGTCATCCGACACCAAACTCACAAAAGATGAAGACGGCGAATCTGTCGATAATACTAAATATCGTGGCATGATAGGTAGTCTTCTCTACCTTACGGCAAGTAGGCCGGATATCATGTTTAGTGTTTGCTTATGTGCTAGGTTTCAAGAAGACCCTAAAACATCACACCTAGAAGCCGTAAAAAGGATATTTAGATACATTAAGGATACAACACAATTAGGATTATGGTATCCTAAGGGCACGGAGTAGAAACAATTGTATATGCGATTCGACCATGCGGTGATTACGTTGATAGAAAAGTACAAGTGGGGTATGTACTTTCATGGAAGTTGTTTAACGCCTTGGTTTTCTAAGAAACAAACGGCATTAGCAATATCAACAACCGAAGCCGAGTACTTCTCCGCAAAGCATGCCAACAAGCAAGATGGATGAAACAAGCGTTAGTCGACTACGACATTCATCTAAGCGACATAGCCATCCTGTGACAACAAAGGTGCCATCGACTTAAGCAAGAATCCGTATTGCATTCTCGCACAAATCACATAGAGATTCGTCATCACTTCTTAAGAGACAATGTTCAAAAGGAACATCTCTATTGAGAAGGTAGCATCCGAAGACAACATAGCCGATGTCCTCACCAAACCGCTGAAGGGAACAATTCAACCTACTTCGCCTTGGTCTTGGTCTAATGGAACAAATGTCGTAATTTATTTGACTCTACAAGGTATGTAAACACTAGCCTTCTTCTTTCTGAGTCTAGGATCTCCATTTCACGCACAACTCATAAACAATACGGGAATTTTCAAAACCCAAGATAAGTTTTCCACTTATAGCTCTCTTATTTTTTTTTGCAAACACATAACTACATACACATTTCAAAGAATACCTCTTTTCAAAATGTTTTCTAAAACGATGATACCTTCCCGTATCAATTTCACAAAAGCAATTTCTCACTTCTAGGACAAATCGCTTTTTCATTATTAATACAAAGTAAAAAAAACGTTTTCATTTAAGCAACAATGAATTTGGAGCATTGATAAACACTAAATTATGTACTCAAGTACTAAATATGTGTTTTCGGGTTATCTCAATAGGATTTTTTTTCTAGTTTTTTTTTTCTTTTTCTTCTTAGGGGTCGAAATAACCGCAACTCCAAATAGTTTGCATATAGGCACACACTAGGCAAAAATGTTTCCAAAAGGAAAATTTTGTGTTTGCTCGAATCACTGCACCCACGGATCCCGCTTTTCATGCTAGACGGATCTTCAAGGGAAGGATCCGTGGGATCCGTGAGATGTAAGTTATTTTTACCTTCTATTTTTCTCACTTTGGATGAAAATCCACATTTATTTTATTTTTGAAGTATGCTCTTTAATGCCTCGTGTTCTCATGATCACATGCCTTAAATTCATATCTAATCATTAGATTTTAATCCACATTTTTGGGTCAAGCATTCATTACAATGCTTTGTTTTTCTATATATAGGACTCCTAAAATGCTTGCATAATCTATCTCATCCTCACAAACAAAATACACCATGTCATCCATAAACCCTTTAGATGAATCACCTAACACAAACAATCATCTCCATGAAACCCAAAACTTTGTACTTCCACCTTCCAAAATACCAAAATCAAACTCTAGGATATCCACACGGATTAACATCCGATCTTGTTGCTTAGGAAAACCATCAAATGGCTCATCACCATCAACTAACTCACCACAAGATGCTTCCATTATAGCACCTCCTTCATCACCAACGAGTACACCAACTTCATCACCAAATTATTCACCACCTAAAATCACTCTTTTGGAACTCCTTACGACTCCAACAAGATCTCAACAACCAAAGCAAAAAGAATTAGCCTTTTTGACACCTCCAACTTCTCCAAACACAATATTCAATGATCTTGAAACATCACCACCTTTAGCTTCCATTAAACTTCAAAAACATTGTAGGACCTTACTTTTATCAACCTTATCACAAACCCAACATGTTACCACTATACGAGTAGAAACACGTTAACCACAAACACAAACTATGCGTGAAGATGAAATAAATAAAGATGAGAAAGATGGTGACTTGATGTTAAAACCGTGTATATGTGTAGAGAAAAGATGAACACAATAAGTTGTATATTCCAAAGAAAACATACACTCACACACACTCAAGCACATCCCTCAAATGACCATTTGAGGGGTATTTATAGTATAAGTGACTTGATGCCCTAAACGGCTTTCTATGGGCTTCGTGGGCTTGGACATGGGTTGGATTGGATATAAGGCAAGCTTAACTAAACTAATACCCATTTAGCTTAGCCCAATCCACGAGCCCGTTGACTATTCTATCACGATATCTAACACACGATATAAAGTTCCTAAAAGTGAATAACCATCACTTCTAATAAAACTATTAAGGCTAACAATCTCCCCCTAAGGGTTGGTCATTCAAAAGATGCTCCACTTGATTTGGTCTTTACTTTTCTCGAGCTTGAACTTTGTGTGTAGATATAGAATAGTCTTGTTTCATTGTTCCTTCATGCTTTGTGATCAGGCAATGGTGTTGTCTGCCATTGTCAACTTCATTGGTTAGGTGTCTCCACGTCATTCTTCACCATGCTCACACTTCTATTTGACTTTTAATTACCAATGATGTAGTTCTCAAGACTTTATACTTTGTAGATTCTTTGATATTGACGAAGAATCATCTTTAACTTTGTGTTGCCTTTGATTTTGATGAGAACTTTCATGTGTTGTTGGTATGAGCATGTGGAGAATCAGACGATCAATCCGCTCCCGAGCTTCCATAAGAAGAAAACATAAAACAGTTAGTAATAAGAGAATTCGGCACTTACAAGTTTGAATTTCGAGGGTGTTAACATAGTGTGAAAACACATCTCTAATTCTTACAAAGGCCGTTCTGAACCGGAGTCCCACAAGTGAGATAACACGATATACCAAAGTACATCTACAGCCGGATGAGCCGAGGTACACCAAGCATCACCCCATGATCGTAGACCGTTTAAGACACACTAAGCGTAATCCACGGGAGTTACCGGTAACTCGCCGTCGTGGCTGCTTGATGTTGACCCCGCGCGTAAGTTTCCATTCAATCATCAAGATCACAAATGTGAAACTTCTCATAAATGTTCTGGCAGATTGCTAAGATCTGCGTAGGACTCTATAATATATCACTTGTGTCCTTATTGATAAACAACAAGCGATGTCATGTCAAGTGTTCCTATGAGATCTTTTGATGAATCTCGTGGCTCTAGACTCAATTAGTGCATTTTGGTTTTCCTGAGCGGAGACTAGGGAGAGGGTCTCCTTCTTCAATACCAACGATCTCTAAGATAAAGTCGATAGATTATGTAGGGTTCCAAGTGAGAATGAAACAAATCCTTTTAAGAGGAATTGAGTGGCAAGAAGGTTTAGTGCAGTGCGCCATTGGGTCCATGACGTCTTTTTCTTCAATACCGGCTTCATCTAAGTGACAACCAATAGCATATGTATTGAACCCGGTTTCTGCCCTAAGGTTGATAATGGAGGGCTATTTCCTTTCACCCTTTCTTTTACTTTTCTTTTTAATTATTCAACCCCTTCTTTCTCCTTTCTCACATTACTCCTTTTTTCAATCATTCCTAAGGACTTCTAATACTAACTATTTGTGATTTCCTTGGGTAGATCCCTCCGCTCGGGCGGATCATAGGATGAATTTCCTATCCTTAGTCACCTTATGACTCCATGATCGTCTCTATTGTTGCCATAAAACCATTTTTCTTGAAAATCTCTCGAGTGTTTATGATAGAAAACATGTTTGAGACACTCCGAGAGTTTTGTATTTTCGAAACACTCCCCTTCACATGTGCTTATAAGTTTTGACAAAAATCGCATGGAGAGAGAGTTCGCACTTTTGAATTGATCGACTTTAAATGAGCTAGACCGATTCGAGACACGTTTACATGACTAGAGAACTAGCTTGAAATTATTACCCATCCTGGTCAAGTCCATAGAAAGTTTCTCGAGATGGTACATGATTCCTTGTCAATTCAATGGTTACGACTGAGTCGAGCTCTTTTGAGAATCAAACAACGATCATTAAACTTTTTAATCACATTTTAATCACGTCTCCTCCCCCTAAAAAATAGCATATTCGTGATATTTTTGATATCAATGGATTAAACAACATTTTAGAATCTTTTGGGGAGTCAAACGGATTTGATTTAAGCATGAATTTGGAACATTTTTGTTTTATACTCCCCTTTAATAAAGCATAATCAATTAAAGGGTTTTAGAGGGAGTTATCTTGAGCACAAAATGAGAGATTTTGAAAAATCTTTTTGTCACACCCCAAAATATCGCAGCGAACGATAGTGTCATTGGGGTATGACGTCATAGCACAAAGTATGGATAAAGAAAACGACCTCTATAATGAGACGTTTTGAAAAGTTTACCATTCGATTACATAAGTTAAAGTTTACAAGACAAGAAATCCCAAAGTTTGATAATACATAAAGGTTTACAAAACATGTCGAATGGTAATTGTTAAAAGCACAAGACTCCAATGTATGCCATGTGACCCAAAAGCTCCATGAAATGCTATCACCTTACGACCTGAGATAAACATGCTAAAAAGTGTCAACACAAAGGTTGGTGAGTTCATAAGTTTGTAATAAAATAATCTGTAATACTTTGAGAATGTTCACACAAAGAAAGGCATTGTAAATCCACCCGCCCAAGTTCCGCCCATACAAAACTTGCAACCTGTGTGTTCACAACCCATTGCCTAAAATAGAATGACAATCATGAATATGCGCAATAAGGTAGTTAAAAGTATAAATGTCACCACAAGGGTCTTCCAACAACTCGTGTTGGGATGTTCCTCCAACGACTCACGCTAATGTATCCATAAAATGGCCTTCCAACATATAAATGTTGGGATGTTCCTCCAACGACTCACGCTGGATGTATCCAAATAAATGGCCTTCCAACATATAAATATTGGGATGTTTGTTTAAGTCTAGTCACTACACGCACCAAGTCTAAAGTATAAGTAATGTTGTTTGGCAAAAGAGTTTAAATGTTTTGATAAATAAGCATGTATCTCGCCCCAAATAGTTTATAAGAATTTAAACGAGTAAAAGCGGGGTATGAACTCACCGGTATGATTGATATGCTAACAAAATGAAGTGCACGAAAATGAGGCTCGGAAACTATCCGCGACCTAAAATGAATGATATGCTCTAATGAAGTCATGAAACAATGTCGTGAATGCAAACTCATATGATATCCATACCACTTGTACGCTTTGGAAATAATGTTTATCGTCAAAATATATGTTTATGACATCCCGTCAGATATTAAAAATACTCTACAAGTAGTTACGTTGAAACAACCTCCTATGATAGTCGCAAAATGGTGCACATCGAGTGTTAGGAAACGAACTCAACAGCTTTGGAAAGCTTGTATCATTATCTCAAAGTTTTAGTATTTAAGTTTCCATCCTAGAGGTCTCGATCACAAAGAAAAATATAGGTTAAGTATGGTACTTTAGTCCAAAATATAGTTTAAGGGTGGTTTCCGCAAAGTTTGAGTGACTATATTTTATTCGTTATAACTCCGCTTGACAAACGGTTGGACATTTTGGAAAATATGCTAGGCGAACTTACTTTTACTAGAAGACATCACGTTATAAAAAGTATTATATCAATGTTAAAACGACCTCCAACATGGTGACTTGTTTTGCCGTAACACTTGCCTATTAGAAATAATATAGTTTTTCTTATATAATAAAGTTACGGCAACTTTGTGTAAACGTGTATAATTTAATCGTTACAAACCGCTTTTCACGCTTTTATATGTCCTTAGCTTTGTATCAAAGTATACTAATATATTTTTGACAAGTCGACATAATTTATAACACCTAAGTTTCATTTTTGACTCGTACAAAATAAACAATACATGCTGAAATTTCCGAAAATTATAGTTTTCGCCGCCAACTTGAAAAATTCATAACTTCTTCGTTATAGCTCCGCTTTAATCCGCTCAAGCGGCCACGCTTTCGCTTTTAAAGTATATTTTCCAAATATCTAGCCCAAAATATTATACCCACTGTCGGATTTTCCAGATTTTCAAAATAAGGACAGACCCTTTTGCAAACTTGTCGAAATGAGTTTTTCTCGCCAAACCTATTCTAACCCATTCAAAACAACTCCGGTTATTCTAATCCTACCATACACCTTCTTAGGGTGTCATGGGTTCCTAGACATCACCAAAAATAATATATAACAAGGAGTAATTATAGGATGACTTATATATACATAACTCTTAAAATCAATGAAAAGTGGTACAACATCATATGACTTGCATGTTTTCTCAAATATGATGAAATGAATATGAAATGAATATGAAAGATGATCATGAATATGAGATGCTTACTAGTAACTTGATGAGGTTTATGAGAACAAAGGTTTAATCCTAATCACCCAAGGTTTTATTGCAAAACCTTAATCAAGAGTGTAACTAGAGTGTTAAATACTTGACTTGAAAATATTGGTGATCTTTCCTTGATCCTTATGGTGGCGGTTTTGTGTGGAGAGAAGAAGAGAAGAGAGAAAATTGATTTTTCACTTGCAAAATGAAGTGAAATATATGTTTGTGATATTTTAAGAGTATAATACATTATAAGTGTGAGATATTTTGGAAATCAAATGAGTCATCCCCAAATGGGTCGACATGTACATAAAAAAAAGACTTGTTGCATTTAGTATAATTAAGTGTATTAATGTAGAGTAAATGTGTAGTTAAGTTAAGAATTATTAGTAACTTGTATATATATTTGAGCATTTAGGGTAGCGTTAGCTAAAAATAAATTTTAACGGAACAAAATAAAATGTATTGAAGTCATAAAAATTATAAAAATACATTTCTTGAAAGATTTGAGTGAATAAATATCTATCGGGTTGAATTTAAGAAAACCGTCGTAATTTATATAAACATAACAATTTATATACAAAATAAATTTAAAACATTGGGTAAACTCATAATATTATTTTATAATCTTAATATGAGTATAAAAATATATCGGATAATTTTTGGAAGTATCGGATCAATTGTTCAAAATAATTAATTACGCGATAGCGTTTATTTAATAAGAAAATAAACGCTTAATGTGAAATGCAAAATCATGCATAAATTGATATGAAATGATGAATATGGAGTTTGAGAAATGACCGAAATTGAGAATTGTGACATTCTTCCCATGTCGAGGAATCACGTCCTCGTGATTCAATCGATGATACTTAAAGTTCTACCCTTAGGTTTCGCGAAATCGTGGTGTATGGTCAAAGTGCTTATGCCAAAACTTACGCGCCTAGGTTTCTTATCTAATGAGGCTCACCGAATCAATAATACGGTGGATCACTTAATGGTCTAGGAAAACGTATACCGCTTACGCATTGCGGGCTGCCTCGGTTCCTAAATAGAATGCTCGATCTCGGGTGGACCGATATTGAGTATGTGGTTTGGGTTGTTTCCTTCAATTGCCACAGCTAGATGAGCTTGCATCGGTGGCTTATTCAACTTAGGACAATTATTCCGGTAGTGATTCGGCTGTTGCATTCAAAGCAAGTCCTTTGGTTATTCCTCATGTTGCCCACGTTAACCGTTGTTATCGGTCTTGCACGCCTCTACACCGGCTTGAAAATGGCTCGACCGATTGCATATTGTACATAAGCGGCGTGGCTTGGACTTGGTGATGATAAGCACATTTAGCACATTTGGGATGTGTACCGCGATACTCTCTTTGTTCAGCATCAGCCACACAAAACTCTTGCCCTTTTGTTGTCTCGCTACCACGCCCATCTCGCTTATTCGACCCACTCGCTTCCTTCCTCTTGTCAACGCTCTTCAAAGTACCATTTCTAACCATCTCGTCTGTCGGGTTCCCGCCTCAATATTGCACTTTGTATTGTAGACGGCTCAAGAGTTTTCATAGTTCCACGGATTTCGGGACAAGACCATATATGTACCTCGAGATTCTCTTGGACTCAAGGGTAACTAGATGAGGAACTAGTCCGCTAATTCATGAAATCGGTCCTGTAGGTCGCGTGACCAACCCCTATCATGGAGTGGTGATAAAATTCATCTTCCGCTTTCGATTTCATTGTCCGGCAAGACTCTCTTTCAATAACGCCTTAAATTCGTCCCATGTCATACCAGAGTCGCTTCTCGCCCCTAGCCTCAGTAGTGTGTGTTCCACCATGTCAATGCCTTCCCGATAGCAAGCAAGCAAGATACTTTACCCTCCGATGTGTGGCACAATTGTCGATGTCGATTATCGACTGCCTTCTACCCATCGAGTATACGCCAAAGCACCTCCTATACCATCAAACTCCACCGGTTTGCATGCCGAAAATTCCTTATATGTGCATCCAATTCGTTGTTGTTGTTGTTGTTGTTGTTTGTTGTTGTTACCGCCAACTACATTGTTGGTGTCGCCATTCCTGCTCCCGCGGTTTCCGAGTTATTCATATGGTTTCCAACTTGTGTGACAATAGTGGAAGCAAGATTTGAAGTTGTTGAGCGATGATGGCGGCAAAATCGTGGTTTCCGCCAGGTTGTTGTCATTGTTACCCATGTCGCTACCGCCTTCTCTACCTCCACGCCACCGTCCTTCCACCCTTTGCGCCGCACCACCTCGGCCCGTCTTGCGTGTTACCCTCTTTGTGCCATGATCTCGCAAGGAAAGAACCGTTGAATTCCCAATGTCTATACTTAACGCCCTCAAACATAATACCACGCCACAAATTGGTTCCTATGGTGTGCCCACATCGATCTACGATGCGTGATCGCATATGTCCACGTGGTTGTGACGCATTTATAATTATGTTGGCCACCATAATTATAATTGCCTCCTTTCACACGTGTACATACCACCAAGCATACATGTCTCGCGATTGATGTTACCAAATAGGTAGCCATTCTATCATCCGATTCTAAACGGTGGAGGAGGAATTTAGGGTAGGTATCTAGGAGAGTCGCACTTGGTGTATAGGAAATTCCTTTAGGTGCTAAAGTCACTATGAGGTTTGGTCGCCAGCTAGCTTCCCAAAGTATCCTCAAGAGAACTCCCATCCTCGGGCAAAATCATCAAATCTATACAACTTTATAGTAACACTTATTTAGCTCGATCTCGTGTCTCATCAAACAAGAACCGCCACGAGATCAAGTTAGATAAGTGCTCATTATCGAGCTCCATATTTTTAATGACTTGACTAGATTTTGGGACTCCCTATCGGTACAAGGAAACCACGTTATCCAATGAGGTGGTTCTAGAAGAAATATTTAAGAAAACATATGCGCATCGAAAAGTGTGTAAGGCGATAGGAAAAGAAAGGATCGACGTGAAAGCGGTTATAGTCTAGGAACTAAAATGCAACCTAGTTCTCTATAACCAAGTCTCGATACTAATCATCACACCCCAAAATATCGCAATGAACGATAGTGTCATTGGGGTATGACGTCATAGCACAAAGTATGGATAAAGAAAACGACCTCTATAATGAGACGTTTGAAAAGTTTACCATTCGATTAAATAAGTTAAAGTTTACAAAACAAGAAATCCCAAAGTTTGATAATACATAAAGGTTTACAAAACATGTCGAATGGTAATTGTTAAAAGCACAAGACTCAATGTATGCCATGTGACCCAAAAGCTCCATGAAATGCTATCACCTTACGACCGAGATAAACATGCTAAAAAGTGTCAACACAAAGGTTGGTGAGTTCATAAGTTTGTAATAAAATAATCCAAATACTTTGAGAATGTTCACACAAAGAAAGGCATTGTAAATCCACCCGGCCCAAGTTCCGCCCATACAAAACTTGCAACCTATGTGTTCACAACCCATTGCCTAAAATAGAATGACAATCATGAATATGCGCAATAAGGTAGTTAAAAGTATAAATGTCACCACAAGGGTCTTCCAACAACTCGTGTTGGGATGTTCCTCCAACGACTCACGCTAATGTATCCATAAAATGGCCTTCCAACATATAAATGTTGGGATGTTCCTCCAACGACTCACGCTAATGTATCCAAATAAATGGCCTTCCAACATATAAATATTGGGATGTTTGTTTAAGTCTAGTCACTTCACGCACCAAGTCTAAAGTATAAGTAATGTTGTTTGGCAAAAGAGTTTAAATGTTTTGATAAATAAGCATGTATCTCGCCCCAAATAGTTTATAAGAATTTAAACGAGTAAAAGCGGGTATGAACTCACCGGTATGATTGATATGCTAACAAAATGAAGTGCACGAAAATGAGGCTCGAAACTATCCGCGACCTAAAATGAATGATATGCTCTAATATAAGTCATGAAACAATGTCGTGAATGCAAACTCATATGATATCCATACCACTTGTACGCTTTTGGAAATAATGTTTATCGTCAAAATATATGTTTATGACATCCCGTCAGATTAAAAAATACTCTACAAGTAGTTACGTTGAAACAACCTCCTATGATAGTCGCAAAATGGTGCACATCGAGTGTTAGGAAACGAACTCAACAGCTTTTGGAAAGCTTGTATCATTATCTCAAAGTTTTAGTATTTAAGTTTCCATCCTAGAGGTCTCGATCACAAAGAAAAATATAGGTTAAGTATGGTACTTTAGTCCAAAAATATAGTTTAAGGGTGGTTTCGCAAAGTTTGAGTGACTATATTTTATTCGTTATAACTCCGCTTGACAAACGGTTGGACATTTTGGAAAATATGCTAGGCGAACTTACTTTTACTAGAAGACATCACGTTATAAAAGTATTATATCAATGTTAAAACGACCTCCAACATGGTGACTTGTTTTGCCGTAACACTTGCCTATTAGAAATAATATAGTTTTTCTTATATAATAAAGTTACGGCAACTTTGTGTAAACGTGTATAATTTAATCGTTACAAGTCCGCTTTTCTACGCTTTTATATGTCCTTAGCTTCGTATCAAAGTATACTAATATATTTTTGACAAGTCGACATAATTTATAACACCTAAGTTTCATTTTGACTCGTATAAAATAAACAATACATGCTGAAATTTCCGAAAATTATAGTTTTCGCGCCAACTTGAAAAATTCATAACTTCTTCGTTATAGCTCCGCTTTAATCCGCTCAAGCGCCACGCTTTCGTTTTAAAGTATATTTTCTAAATATCTAGCCCAAAATATTATACCCACTGTCGGATTTTCCAGATTTTCAAAATAAGGACAGACCCTTTTGCAAACTTGTCGAAATGAGTTTTTCTCGCGCCAAACCTATTCTAACCCATTCAAAACAACTCCGAAGCTATTCTAATCCTACCATACACCTTCTTAGGGTGTCATGGGTTCCTAGACATCACCAAAAATAATATATAACAAGGAGTAATTATAGGATGACTTATATATACATAACTCTTAAAATCAATGAAAAGTGGTATAAACATCATATGACTTGCATGTTTTCTCAAATATGATGAAATGAATATAAAAATGAATATGAAATATGATCATGAATATGAATGCTTACTAGTAACTTGATGAGGTTTATGAGAACAAAGGTTTAATCCTAATCACCCAAGGTTTTATTGCAAAACCTTAATCAAGAGTGATACTAGAGTGTTAAATAACTTGACTTGAAAATTTTGGTGATCTCCTCCTTGATCCTTATGGTGGCGGTTCTGTGAGAGAGAGAAGAGAGAGAGAAAATCTTTTCTTTGCAAAATGAAGTGAAATATATGTTTGTGATATTTTAAGAGTATAATACATTATAAGTGTATGAGATATTTTGAAATCAAATGAGTCATCCCCAAATGGGTCGACATGTACATAAAAAAAGACTAGTTGCATTTAGTATAATTAAGTGTATTAATGTAGAGTAAATGTAGTTAAGTTAAGAATTATTAGTAACTTGTATATATATTTGAGTATTTAGGGTAGCGTTAGCTAAAAATAAATTTTAACGGATCAAAATAAAATATATTGAAGTCATAAAATTATAAAATACATTTCTTGAAAGATTTGAGTGAATAAATATTTATCGGGTTGAATTTAAGAAAACCGTCGTAATTTATATAAACATAACAATTTATATACAAAATAAATTTAAAACATTGGGTAAACTCATAATATTATTTTATAATCTTAATATGAGTATAAAAATATATCGGGATAATTTTTGGAAGTATCGGATCAATTGTTCAAAATAATGTTTACGCGATAGCGTTTATTTAATAAGAAAATAAACGTTTAATGTGAAATGCAAAACCATGCATAAATTGATATGAAATGATGAATATGGAGTTTGAGAAATGACCGAAATTGAGAATTGTGACATTCTTCCCATGTCGAGGAATCACGCCCTCGTGATTCAATCGATGATACTTAAAGTTCTACCCTTAGGTTTCGCAAATCGTGGTGTATGGTCAAAGTGCTTATGCCAAAACTTACGCGCCTAGGTTTCTTATCTAATGAGGCTCACCGAATCAATAATACGGTGGATCACTTAATGGTCTAGGGAAAACGCACTCGCTTATGCATTGCGGGCCCGCCTCGGTTCCTAAATAGAATGCTCGATCTCGGTGGACCGATATTGAGTATGTGGTTTGGGTTGTTTCCTTCAATTGCCACAACTAGGTGTTGGTTAGATGACCTTGCATCGGTGGCTTATTCAACTTAGGACAATTATTCCGGTAGTGATTCGGCTGTTGCACTCAAAGCAAGTCCTTTGGTTATTCCTCATGTTGCCGTGTTAACCGTTGTTATCGGTCTTGCACGCCTCTACATCGGCTTGAAAATGGCTCGACCGATTGCATATTGTACATAAGCGGCGGGCTTGGACTTGGTGATGATAAGCACATTTAGCACATTTGGGATGTGTACCGATACTCTCTTTGTTCAGCACCAGTTGCCACAAAACTCTTGCCCTTTTGTTGTCTGCTACCACGCCCATCTGCTTATTCGACCCACTTGCTTCCTTCCTCTTGTCACCGCTCTTCAAAGTACCATTTCTAACCATCTCGTCTCGCCGTGGTTCCCGCCTCAATATTGCACTTTGTATTGTAGACGGCTCATCGTTTTCATAGTTCCACGGATTTCGGGACAAGACCATATATGTACCTCGAGATTCTCTTGGACTCGGGGTAACTAGATGAGGAACTAGTCCGCTAACTCATGAAATCGGTCTGTAGGCTGCGTGACCAGCCCCTATCATGGAGTGGTGATAAAATTCATCTTCCGTTTCGCATTTCATTGTCCGGCAAGACTCTCTTTCAATAACGCCTTAAATTCGTCCCATGTCATACCAGAGTGCTTCTCCGCCTCTAGCTCAGTAGTTGTGTGTTCCACCATGTCAATGCCTTCCCGATAGCAAGCAAGCAAGATACTTTACCCTCCGATGTGTGGCACAATTGATGATGTCGATTATCGACTCGCCTTCTCTACCCATCGAGTATACGCCAAAGCACCTCCTATACCATCAAACTCCACGGGTTTGCATGCCGAAAATTCCTTATATGTGCATCCAATTGTTGTTGTTGTTGTTGTTGGTTTGTTGTTGTTGTTACCGCCAACTACATTGTTGGTGTCGCCATTCCCGCTCCCGCGTTTCCGAGTTATTCATATGGTTTCCAACTTGTGTGACAATAGTGGGAAGCAAGATTTGAAGTTGTTGAGCGATGATGGCGGCAAAATCGTGGTTTCCGCCATGTTGTTGTCATTGTTACCCATGTCGCTACCGCCTTCTCTACCTCCACGCCACCGTCCTTCCACCCTTTGCGCCGCACCACCTCGCCAAGTCTTTGCGTGTTACCCTCTTTGGTGCCATGATCTCTGCAAGGAAAGAACCGTTGAATTCCCAATGTCTATACTTAACGCCCTCAAACATAATACCACGCCACAAATTGGTTCCTATAGTGTGCCCACATCGATCTACGTATGCGTGATCGCATATGTCCACGCTGGTTGTGACGCATTTATAATTATGTTGGCCACCATAATTATAATTGCCTCCTTTCACACGTGTACATACCACCAAGCATACATGTCTCGGCGATTGATGTTACCAAATAGGTAGCCATTCTATCATCCGATTCTAAACGGTGGAGGAGGAATTTAGGTAGGTATCTAGGGAGAGTCGCACTTGGTGTATAGGAAATTCCTTTAGGTGCTAAAGTCACTATGAGGTTTGGTCGCCAGTTCCCAAAGTATCCTCAAGAGAACTCCCATCCTCGGCAAAATCATCAAATCTATACGGCTTTATAGTAACACTTATTTAGCTCGATCTCGTGTCTCATCAAACAAGAACCGCCACGAGATCAAGTTAGATAAGTGTTTATTATCGAGCTCCATATTTTTGATGACTCAACTAGATTTTGGGACTCCCTATCGGTACAAGGAAACCATGTTATCCAATGAGGTGGTTCTAGACGAAATATTTAGAAAACATATGCATACGAAAAGTGTGTAAGGCAATAGGAAAAGAAAGGATCGACGTGAAAGCGGTTATAGTCTAGGAACTAAATGCAACCTAGTTCTCTATAACCAAGTCTCGATACTAATCATCACACCCCAAAATATCGCAATGAACGATAGTGTCATTGGGGTATGACGTCATAGCACAAAGTATGGATAAAGAAACGACCTCTATAATGAGACGTTTTGAAAAGTTTACCATTCGATTACAAAAGTTAAAGTTTACAAGACAAGAAATCCCAAAGTTTGATAATACATAAAGGTTTACAAAACATGTCGAATGGTAATTGTTAAAAGCACAAGACTCAATGTATGCCATGTGACCCAAAAGCTCCATGAAATGCTATCACCTTACGACCGAGATAAACATGCTAAAAGTGTCAACACAAAGGTTGGTGAGTTCATAAGTTTGTAATAAAATAATCTGTAATACTTTGAGAATGTTCACACAAGAAAGGCATTGTAAATCCACCCGGCCCAAGTTCCGCCCATACAAAACTTGCAACCTATGTGTTCACAACCCATTGCCTAAAATAGAATGACAATCATGAATATGCACAATAAGGTAGTTAAAAGTATAAATGTCACCATTAGGGTCTTCCAACAACTCGTGTTGGGATGTTCCTCCAACGACTCACGTTGGGTGTATCCATAAAATGGCCTTCCAACATATAAATATTGGGATGTTCCTCCAACGACTCACGCTAATGTATCCAAATAAATGGCCTTCCAACATATAAATATTGGGATGTTTGTTTAAGTCTAGTCACTTCACGCACCAAGTCTAAAGTATAAGTAATGTTGTTTGGCAAAAGAGTTTAAATGTTTTGATAACTAAGCATGTATCTAGCCCCAAATAGTTTATAAGAATTTAAACGAGTAAAAGCGGGTATGAACTCACCGGTATGATTGATATGCTAACAAAATGAAGTGCACGAAAATGAGGCTCAAAACTATCCGCGACCTAAAATGAATGATATGCTCTAATATAAGTCATGAAACAATGTCGTGCATGCAAACTCATATGATATCCATACCACTTGTACATTTTGGAAATAATGTTTATCGTCAAAATATATGTTTATGACATCCCGTCAGATAAAAAAAATACTCTACAAGTAGTTACGTTGAAACAACCTCCTATGATAGTCGCAAAATGGTGCACATCGAGTGTTAAGAAACGAACTCAACAGCTTTGGAAAGCTTGTATCATTATCTCAAAGTTTTAGTATTTAAGTTTCCATCCTAGAGGTCTCGATCACAAAGAAAAATATAGGTTAAGTATGGTACTTTAGTCCAAAATATAGTTTAAGGGTGGTTTCCGCAAAGTTTGAGTGACTATATTTTATTCGTTATAACTCCGCTTGACAAACGGTTGGACATTTTGGAAAATATGCTAGGCGAACTTACTTTTACTAGAAGACATCACGTTATAAAAGTATTATATCAATGTTAAAACGACCTCCAACATGGTGACTTGTTTTGCCGTAACACTTGTCTATTAGAAATAATATAGTTTTTCTTATATAATAAAGTTACGGCAACTTTGTGTAAACGTGTATAATTTAATCGTTACAAGTCCGCTTTCTACGCTTTTATATGTCCTTAGCTTCGTATCAAAGTATACTAATATATTTTTGACAAGTCGACATAATTTATAACACCTAAGTTTCATTTTTGACTCGTACAAAATAAACAATACATGCTGAAATTTCCGTAAAATTAAAAATAGTTTTCGTTATAGCCAACTTGAAAATTCATAACTTCTTCGTTATAGCTCCGCTTTTGAAATGAGTTTTTCCGCTCTAACCGCCACGGGTTATTCTTTTAAAGTGTATTTTCTAAATATCTAGCCCAAAATATTATAGGATGACCTATACACTTATCGGATTTTCCAGATTTTCAAAATAAGGATTAGACCCTTTTTTAAGCAAACTTGTCGAAATGAGTTTTTCTCGCGAAAAACCTATTCTAACCCATTTAATGCTAAAACAACTCAAAGTGATATTATAATCCTACCATACATGCCTTCTCACCAAAAGTAATAGTTACAAGTGTCATGGGTTCCTTCTAGATATACATAACCTTAAAATCAATGAAAAGTGGTATAAACATCCATGAGACTTGCATGTTTTCTCAAATATGATGAAATGAATATAACAATGAATATGAAATATGATCATGAATATGAATGCTTACTAGTAACTTGATGACGTTTATGAGAACAAAGGATTTCCTAATCACCCTAGGTTTTTATTGCAAAACCTATAAAGAGTGATACTAGAGTGTTAATTAACTTGACTTGAAAATTTTTGTGATCTTTCCTTGATCCTTATGGTGGCGGTTCTAGCAGAGAGAAGAGAAAGAGTTTTGATCTTTTTCTTTGCAAAATGAAGTAAAAATATGTTTGTGATATTTTGAGTATAATACAATATAAGTGTGAGATATTTTGAAATCAAATGAGTCATCCCAAATGGGTCGACATGTACATAAAAAAAAGACTTGTTGCATTTAGTATAATTAAGTGTATTAATGTAGAGTAAATGTGTAGTTAAGTTAAGAATTATTAGTAACTTGTATATATATTTAAGTATTTAGGGTAGCGTTAGCTAAAAATAAATTTTAACGGATCAAAATAAAATATATTGAAGTCATAAAAATTATAAAAATACATTTCTTGAAAGATTTGAGTGAATAAATATTTATCGGGTTGAATTTAAGAAAACCGTCGTAATTTATATAAACATAACAATTTATATACAAAATAAATTTAAAACATTGGTAAACTCATAATATTATTTTATAATCTTAATATGAGTATGAAAATATATCGGGATAATTTTGGAAGTATCGGATCAATTGTTCAAAATAATTAATTACGCGATAGCGCTTATTTAATAAGAAAATATCGTTTAATGTGAAATGCAAAACCCATGCATGGATTAATATGATGAATATGGAGTTTGAGAAATGACCGAAATTGAGAATTGTGACCCGATGATTTTCACTATTATTTGTCTTGGAGCAAATATCAAAATCTTTCTGTGGGAATCCACCTAAGACCTACTTTGTTGAAAACTTTGCCCGTGGGTATCCACCTAAGGTAAGATCTAGGAGTTGTTTTCTTGTCGATGCAGCTGGAAGACTCATGTTTGGAAAAATTACGTCTCAAGAGATCGTCCTATTAGGTGTCTGCTTTGTTTGTCTTTTATCAATGGGTTTGTTTCTATTTGAGTCTTAGTGGATTGTGCCCGGCACGAAATTATCTTTCTTGAGATATTGTGAGACACATGTATCATGATTAGTGAAAGACACATTTTTACATGTAGTATGTATAAATTCAATATTCTTGTTTAAAACAATGACTTTAACTTTGTCATTACAGTCTTTTAGAAATTGATTCTTGTTCGAAAAAGACTTAGAATTCCTAGTGTAGTTTTCTAAGGGCATAGCATTTTCTTTTGCAACTACTCTTAGATGCAAGCCAATCCCTAGTCTTTTGTAGAGTGTTCCTAGGTAATGGTTTACAACTACTAGCAGTGCCTTAAAATCTTGTAGAATTCATCACCCTAGATGTTTCACCTAAAATTCCGTCTTTTCGAGTCTGTGCCTTTTTCCTAGCTTCTTCTAGATAGTGATTTCGGAAAATTTCATTAGAACCAACAGATTCCGTGTGCTATTCCTAGAAAGACTAGGTGTAATCACTTTTGGTTTTTCAATAACTGCTTTTTCTTTTTCAAAACCATTGATAATTCTCTTTTTAATAGGCAAAGTCTGTGGAGTGACTGTTTTTGATAAATCATTTTTCTCATTGACTTTTGGAGGAGGCAGAGAAACAGACATTTTTGGTTTGAAAACCTGTTTTGGAACATTTTCTTTCTCCTCAGTCAATTGTTTTCCAATCTTAGTATCCACTGCCTTTCCTTTTAGACTGCCAGCTGAGCCCTCAAGAGATCATTTTGCTCTTGCATGTCTTTGTAGGCACGCTCATACGAAAGTTTGTCATACTTGCATTCCTCAGAATTTCGATCAAGTTGTTTAAAATAGGACACGTTTTCTTTTTCAAGTTTTTCGAGAGCTTTTCCATATTTTGAAACAATTGCGGAGGTCTCATACTGGAGTATTTCATGATCTTCAACAGAATATGTTTGTAAGATAATGGACATGATATCGGTAGTCATAACATCTTCGAAGAGAGAATCATTCAAAATTTCCAAAACTTTGATGTGTTCAAAACATTCATTAGCTTGCTTTACCAGGGATTTATGGTCCTTGACAAAGTTAGCCGTTTCTTTCAAAAACACTTGTTCGAAATGAATTACCCTCGCACTGATGCCAGTTAATGGAGGGTCAATTTGAGTTTCAAAAAACTTTTTATTTTTATTATCAAAACTATTAAACCAGATGTTAGTTGTGATATTGGTTTTAGATTTAACAGTCTCTTGAAGATACCCAATTCTAGTTTTAACGTCATCTAAAATTCTTCTAGCATCACTTGTGTTAAAAGGATTGTTTGAAGACATTTGTTCGATTTTCGAAAGAGATTTGGAAACCTGAATCGGTTTTGAAACCGATTTTGAAACCGTGTTGACACTTTGTTTGAAACACTTGGTGTGATGGAAAACTTTGACTTTTCTTTTGATTAACAAAAGTGATTCCATTAATTTTGTTCCATTTGTTATAATCAATTGGTTTAAGATCGAGGATTCTTTTGTTGCATTTTGATCTACTCTCATCGATAGTTCTAACGTTTCAAGAGAATCATGAACAATTATTGGTTCATGCAAAGGTTGTCCATCGCTCAACACATTCCGTTCTTTCTGAGCTTTCTTGAGGAAACAAGGAGGTGTGTTACCTAGAACCATTTTTTTGTGTTGTATGAAAATACGGATTTGTTTGATTAATCAGCATATTAGTTGATTTGGTTGAATGACCCGTTGTAACAAGCAAGTTTTCTAACTTTTTGATCACCTCATTTTTATCAAGAATTTCATCAAGAAGAGAATCTTCTCGTTTTGAAAAATCAGCAATTAACTGCTTCTTTTCTTTTTCAAGATCAGAATAAGTTGCTTGTTGTTTAGAAAGTTGGTTTTTAAGATCAGAAATTTCCTTGTTTAAAGATTTTATTTTCCAGTTCAAATTCACATCAAGTGTGTCGTACTTGATTTGCAATTCTTTTTCTCTAAAAACAGAATCTCGATAACCAATTTCTAAATCTGATACTTTGTTTGTATGAAATTCAAAAACTTTTGCGTTCTCCTTGTAACTCTAAATTTAGCATTCGCGGCCTTAACTTCGCGATTGACCGTTCTAACTTTCTCAATTTCAATGACACAGTTATTGATTAATGTTTCAAAATAAGCACGTGTTTCCTCATCATTAGCACCATTCTGTTCAACTTGACCGTCATTAGGATCCATATATGGAGTTTCAGAGTTAACATTGTTATTAACTTGCTCTCCCACATATGTGTCAAATAAGGTTCGGGAGACACAGAATGTGGCTTCTCATGAGTAAACTGATGAGCAACATTACAATAATTTGGTACCTCATTCGGTGAATATGTGTCGAGATGTGAGTTGTGTCAAGTATCGCTTGATGTTGTGTCTCATTGTAGGTCAGAGGACCGAGATTGCAATATCATTTGCTTTATCTCGCCGTCCGGATGCCTCGAATTCGTATTCTCGCAGAACAACTCTATTCCCGATTCTTCTTCAGCTAACATCAAGATGTACTTGAGCTTTTCGACGATATCCTTGGTTTGACATTTGCATTATGAATATCCCGAATCATGGCTTTGAGGTTCATAAGTAGCATTCGGCGAAGTCATAAAACAGCTTATTCCCATTTTGATATCCCATATTCGATTCACAATCGACCCTCGATGTCCAACAAACCGCCCCGCATATTGCATCCGATTCCCCATTTGTATACCCGTAGCAAATCGATTCGATTCCTATTAACATCAACCATTAGTCCTCCTAGACCCATATGCGTATCGGTTGAGCGATCATGGATTATACGATGAAATCCATTGGTTGTTGTTATTCGGTGGAGTAACCACCGATGTTTAATGCATTATTGGCGAATGCAGCAATAGCAGTTGTGACAGCAGTTGTATAACGATCTTGCATAGTTGCCATTGATGAAGGTATGTAATGATAAAGTTGATGTAGGATCGATTAACCGATAAAGGAGTTATGTTGATGGTCGTATGAAGTTTTTCAGAGAATCTTACTCGTAAACCTGTTTGAAGGCGTAAAATTTTTCTTTCCCAAAATTTGAAATTCACAGTTAAAATCAATGCCAAGGTTGTATGAAAAATTTGAGTTTTGACAATTTTGACGCCAAATTTTACTAAAAATTTGAATTTAAGCCCAAAATTTAAATTTTGACCAAAATTTTCAAGTTATACAAAATTTGAATCTCGCGAAAATTGAACGCTTAGTCTCCTCAAAATTTAATTTTAATCAAAATTTAAATACCAAATTTTTTTTTTTTTTTTTTTTTTTTTGAAGAGCTTAGCGTAGAGTGAAGAAGTTACGAGTAGGATATGGTGCTTATGCGTAGATTGCTTAGGCGAGGATCTTATGCGTAAGTTTAAAGTTAGCGAGAAAACTTATGCGTAAGATTTAGCTTATGTGAAGACAAGGCTTAGGCGTATGAAAAATACTTAAGCGTAAAGTGTTCTACGCGTAAGTCTAAGCTTATGCGTAAGATTAGGGTTTTGCCTAAAATCCTTTACACTATCACAAAGGTAAAAGATATCCAAAAGTCAAGTGTTCCACAAACTTATCCAAGTGAGGAAGCACCGAGTTACCGTATAGCTCAAGAAACTGCACAAAACCTTATGCATAGAAACTTATGCGTAGAAATAGGGTGTTGACTTTTCTTACGCGTAGAACTAGGCTTTTGACCTACGCGTAAAAAATTTCCAGTGATTCAAACAATTTCTGTTGCACAAATAGCCTTAAAAACACTCGAATAACGCAAAAGTGTTGACCTTTTTCACCCAAAGTGCTTAGATAGCTTATGCGTAGAAATGATCTACCCAATTCGTACGAGTTTAAAACTGAAGAAGAACACGTAAAGCTTCAAACTTTTTGCAAGAAACTGAAACTTTAGCACCAAATAAACCTTAAACCACAAGAATCTTGAATTTTTAAGTGCAAAAATTAAAGTTTTTTTAGTGTCAAAGATGTATAACGAGAGCTTACGCGTATAGTATCAAAACTTCAAAACAAACACAAACACTCCTAAACCATTGTTAGGCGATTGATACCAATTGTAGGACCTTACTAATATCAACCTTATCACAAACCCAACACGTATATCACGTTAACACAAACACAAACTATGCGTGAAGATGAAAGAAATAAAGATGAGAAAGATGGTGACTTGATGTTAAAACCGTGTATATGTGTAGAGAAAAGATGAACACAATAAGTTGTATATTCCAAAGAAAACACACACACTCAAGCACACCCCTCAAATGACCATTTGAGGGGTATTTATAGTACAAGTGACTTGATGCCCTAAAAGGCTTTCTATGGGCTTCGTGGGCTTGGACATGGGTTGGATTGGATATAAGGCAAGCTTAACTAAACTAATACCCATTTAGCTTAGCCCAATCCACGAGCCTGTTGACTATTCTATCACGATATCTAACACACGATATAAAGTTCCTAAAAGTGAATGACCATCACTTCTAATAAAACTATTAAGGCTAACAAACATCTAGGTTCTTTTCCACCACCACTTCCAATCATTCCGGACTTTGATCCGTATTTTCCTATTTTTCCACCACAACTTCCGCAACTCACAAATCAAAACAAACTGGAAGATTTCCGTACTCATTACCCACATCACCTACATTGTGAACACTGCCAATCCACTAGGGAAATTGCAATAGAAGTTAGGGAAGAAATGCGATTCATACTCAACCTCATCCTTGATCGCATCAATACCATTACTCATCCAAACCTCCATCCATAACCTTATGCAAGCATGGAAGGATTCATTACTACTATCTTCTATTTTTAGTAATTTTTCTGTTGAAGTCATTTTCAAGAACAAGTCTTGTTCTTATTTTTACTTGCTTGTAGGTGGCATAAATACCACTACAATTTGTTGTTTTATTACAAGGCTTTGTTTCCATACCTTGGCTCCCAATCTTAATTCTCGGCAATCACAAGATAATTTAAGCATGTTACTAACCTTTCTCTTTGTAGGATTTTTTTTCTTCACTTGACGCCCCAAACTAGGGGGAGCTACCGTCAAGGGGGAGTTAGCGATACGTGGACTTATTTTTCCACACTTTTATTTCTTCCAAGGTTAACTTTTGTTTCGACAAAAAGGGAGAAGAAGTAAACTTAGGGCTTTCAAAACTTACATCTATTCTTAAGTTTTACTCATCATAACATTATGTTTTGTCATCAACAAAAAGGGAGATATTGTTAATACAAATAAACCGTAAAAATGTTTATTAAAATTTTTTGATCTCTTTGTGTTTTGTTGATAACAAATATAATGTTATCTTAAGTATAATTATAAGGATACATGTTATTTTTGTAAAGCATTTACATATAGCCATTTAAATATAAAAATGTAGTAACTAAACATTTATTGTAATAGTTTATTAGGATGGGTAAAAACCACAACCCATGGACCATAACCCATGGATCATAACCCATACCCAAGTTGGCTAGATACAATGTATACTTAGATACATTGAATCTAAATAAAACCCATGGACCAACCCATGACCCATAACCAAAAAAACCCATGGGCAAAGAGGAGCATCCCACGGATCCCTAGGATTACACTAGACGGATCCCAAGTGGGAGGGATCTGTGGGATCCAGGGAACAGTGGAAGATTTTGCCTATAAATAGAGAGTCATTTCTTCATTCTAACTCACCCCTCTTCTTACTAAATCTCTCAAACACTCTCATTCTCTTCTAACATATAGATCACTTGATCTAGAGAGTTATTCTTCTTTCTTTCTATTATGATCCTCATATAGGTCCTTCTCTAAGGCGAGATCACGAGCATTTTACAAGTCATCCAAGCAAGGGTCCTTGATTGATTTGTCACCCATAAGATTTCGTAGCGAAGATCTTGTATTTGATATTTCACATATTTGTTGTGTAATAGTCGTGTTGGTTTGGTCCACCGTGTTACGGACTCGGTATCTAGCTTTCTACCGGAAAAAGTGTAAGCAACTTTGTAAAGGCTTCTCCGCCAAGTGAAGGAGTTTGTTGACATAGTGCTTGAACTCTCGAGTAGGTGACTCGGGGAGTGGAGTAGGGCAAGGAAGGTGTCCTTGTAGCCGAACCACTATACATCGGTTGTGTCTTTTCTATCCCTTTGCTTTACTTTATTTACTTGCTTTATCATTAGATCTATACTTTCTCTACATCCATAAGATCTCACATATTAACGAATCTAAAGTTTTTGAAACTAACTTAAAATTGGCAAAACTATTCAACCCCCCTTCTAGTTTTCCACACACGTGAAGTTGAAGTTGTTGTGGATATGGGACTTGATTATTATATGACTTGATTATACTTGTGAACTTTGCGCCAAGTCGGTGTCACGTTGAATTTCTAGTCATCATTGACTCCGACAAGGCCGTGACATGGACAATAAATTGAATTGTCGGACTTGATATAACAAAATAAGTCAAGAAGTAATGACTCGAACTTATGACTCGAAACAAATGGTAACTCAAGTTAAATATAACGACAATTTAAGGCGTGAACGATAAATAATAATAAGGTTTTCATATAACGAAAAATAAATGACAAGTATAATTACTCGTTATAACTTCTTTATAAACAAATAATAAACGGAAGGATAAGAGAAGGGTAATAAATGGGTTACTAAATTTTTAGAGGGCACGCAAAACTAGAAGTGCCATAAATACTAATTGAATGCCATTTAATTGCATGTCACGGATACTTGACATTAATAAACCTAACTTACTTAACTAACGAACTTATTTGGTTGACGAATCAAGTAAGACCTCGTTAGTTATGTCGGAAGGGTTTAGTAATGACGACGTATCCTACGACGCCTTAGGACATGGTATAGTTTGGTAATAATAAGCAAGGCAAATACATTGTTAAGTTTATGGGGTTGACGAATTCGATAAGCTTTGACAATCCATTTAAGTGACTTATTAAACCACAAACTTGACACCTAGATTCTTGTAGTTTTACTTTGTTGATTTCTTGAGAAGCGTGTGTTCGCATGAATCATGTTGAGTCGACACCATGCACGCACGGATACCAAACACTAGAAACCGATATGAGAAAGAGTTTTGGAAATAAAACTGGAAAATAGTTGGGATTGGGAACTATTGAATGGAGATATAATCTAAGTCGAGTCTATGTTATTAGGTAGTGTCGAGTCAGTAGTTTTTGTTTCCTGATAGTCGATACTCTTCTTGTTCCTGTTGATTCTTGTGCATTTGCAGGACTAAGGTGAGTTTCATAGCCCTACTTTTATTCATACTCCTGCTTTATTAAATCTTGGGGTGAGAAAACATGCAAATTGTTTTGATTGGACCGGTTATAAAATTGTGTTTTGTTGTACTTATTACGTAGTCAAGACTAAGTATTAGTCTCTCTTTAACTTGCCACTATTAGGTCATTAGTTATGTTATAGATAGATCTATCGTGGTTGACCGCCCAGTCTGGACTTGTTTTCCCGATTGGCCAGGGTGGCACCTGGATTTGTGGTTGCATTAACTTACCGTGACTTACAACATCTTAGTTTTTGTATGTGATTTAAGTGTGATGGTTGCCTATATGTTATGACTTAATTTGCGTAATAAGTGGATGTACTGTTTGGTCCAAATGCTTCGTATTTAATTTAAACCTATGAACTCACTAGCTTTTTGCTGACTTTTTAGCATGTTTTTCTCAGGTAATTGATATGCATGGCTTTGGTAGTTGATTTGGGAGGCGCTTGGCAGCTATGGCATGGTCTTGGATCTACTTCACTCTGATGTTATTTGGGACAGCTTTTATGAACTATTTTTAATGGCTTACTTTCGTACTTTTCAATATATGTAAAACTTAATTACTATCGTTGACTATGTTTTTAAGTTATGGATGAGTTTATTCTGTTTCGCTATGCTTGTGTTATGTACCAATTTCGTAGCACCAAAAAGTTAGTAAAGTCTTCCGCTGAGCCTATTTTGGGGGTGTTACAGATTGGTATCAGAGCTCAATGTTATAGAGAACTGGATACTTATCAAAACCTAGACTATAACCACTTTTGAAAAATTGATCCAAAGACCGCTGCGTGCCTGCCTGGCAAGCTGAAGCATAAAGGTTTATGAGTTAAAACTTATGTGGTATTAAAGTGCTATTACTTTTGTTGAAAATCTGTGATATGTTTATACTTGGTAAACTTTGATATTTTTGGAATTTGCGATTCGTATGGGATGTGTATGTATTGACCTCGTTAAAATGCCATTGTCATAGCTACCTTCCTTCGATATCACCGAGGATATTCTTTTCGCTGGCTCTCGACCAGCATTACCTATGTCGGGGATGGACCCGAGAGACCCATATGTCATGGCGAGACATGCACCGCCATTGATGCATGGGACTACTTCGGGCCCCTCAACTATTCGTGGCTCTCCTACTTCTCTTACTGTGCGTTTACCCGCACGATCACCTCCTAGCTTCGTGCAACAAGCTGCTACACCTCACACTTTGACACTTCGCCGTACAACACGCATATTCGTATATTCACCTACCCTACTTTCTTTCCGTGTTACTGCTCACTCTCCTCTGTCCTTTAGACCCTCTACCTCTTCATTTCAGATACCTAGTACATTATATTTTGCACCTTGTGATTCATCACCACCTTCATCTCCTAACTCTCAGCTTGCTCGGAGGTGTCGACTTCTTTAGTCTTATGAAGAAGAAGACCCCGAAGAAGAACTTCATAAGGAAGAAGATCCTGAGGAAAAACCTCAGGAGGAGGAAGACCCGGGAAAGGAGTCTTTCCGAGAGAATGACCCTAAGGCCGAGCCCCAGGAGGATGATGAGCCCAAGCCTCAGGAGGATATCGAGCCTAAGCCTCAGGAGGAGGACGAGCATGAGCCTCAAGGGATCATGGGGGATTTGGAGGAGTATGATTTAGATGATGATGTTGATGAGCCTATGATAGGGCCTTCAGAGTTGGATTGGGATGATCCAGACTCTCCCACTGTTGGTCCCACCGCGGAGCACTTAGACGCGATGGCGACCCAGTTGGGCATGCATGAGGACGCTCTTGAGAGTATAGCGGAGCAGTTTGTGGGGGTATCAGCAGAGCGATTGGGAAAGATAGAGAGTGATGTTAGCGTGTTGATGGGGAGGTCTGCTACCATGAAGAAAGACCTACAGAGGTAGGATGATCGAGTGAGAGCAGCAAATCGATCCATTCAGACAGCGAGAGAGTATGATCAGGTGATGTGGAGGCGTCAGTCTGAGACAGATTCTCAGAACGCTTATGTTATGAGGAAGAGATATGAGGATAATGTTGAGTTGGCTGCGATGAGGAGGAGGTTGGATGACCTAGAGCATGCTTTCAGAGAGCTTCGCTTTGGGCCATGAGTAGTAGTATTGGCTAGTGTTTTGTACCACTCCTTATCTATATGTATTTTCGTATTTCTTCGTTATCGTTACTATCATCAATTTTCGCCATTGTATAGCTTATACTTGAGAAACCTTGTTTTGAGTTCTAATGAGATGTTATGTTGAGTTTATGGTTGTGGTATAAATTATGTTTTGCTGATCGTTATTGGTTTTGGTGTGATACTGTGTTCTCTTTTATTGTCCCTGTCCTCATGTAATGTTACTCCTCTATTATGATCTCAATATTGTCATGTCTTTGTGATTCAGATCAATGGCACAAATGTGTAAGGCAACCCAGAACGAGCGAGCAACAACAGCTGCTGCTACTGGAACTGCAGGTCGTCGTGGTCGACCTCCAGTTTGAAATGCTAGAAATCTGAACACCAATAACCTGAATAACAACAACCCTATTGGTGAAGCTTTGATCGATCAACTTGTGGCTCAGCGTGTAGCTGAGATTCTGGCTAAGTCAAACCATCCAAACACTACGGCAGGAACTCCTAGGCCAAATGGTAGTAACCGTGGTTGTACTTATAAGGAGTTCCGAAGCTGTATGCCCACTGAATATGGCGGTACTGAGGGAGTTGTTGTGTTGATGCGTTGGTTGGAAAAGATGGAATCTGTGTTTAAGGTTTGTAGCTGTGAGGAAGAATCAAAAGTGAAGTTTGCTTTGTTCACATTGAAGGATGAGCATTGACTTGGTGGAATAACTACCTCAAATCTGTTGGTATTGATGTGGCTTGTGCTATGCGTTGGTA
The DNA here is from genome assembly GCA_022545495.1 of Chrysanthemum lavandulifolium. NCBI lineage: Eukaryota > Viridiplantae > Streptophyta > Magnoliopsida > Asterales > Asteraceae > Chrysanthemum > Chrysanthemum lavandulifolium. The sequence continues at coordinate 161,213,810 of CM040241.1, forward strand.
AGAGTTTAAGGCAATGCTAATTAAGAATTATTGTCCTCCAAATGAAGTTAAGTTGGAGTTTGAATTCGGAATCATAAGGTGAAGGGCACCGACATGCCAACTTACACTCGCCGTTTCCAAGAATTGGCACCAGTGTCCCGAGATGGTTCGTGACCGAAACGTTTAAGATAGAGCGTTATACTGATGGACTTCCACCTTCTACTAAGAATGATGTGATTTCTACAAAACCCACTAGTCTTCATGAGACCATCACTTTGGCTTATAGCTTGATGGATTTGGTTATCCGCGACAACTCGGGGAGTGGAGTTGATAACAAAAGAAAGTGGGAAGATCATTCGAAGGGTAAGTATCCTAACAAGCGACAGGAGACTGCTAAAGCTTACGCTATGAGGTCTAGAGAGAAAAAGGTTTATGCTGGAAACCAACCATACTATAACCATTGTAAGCTCCATCATCATGGACAGTGTACTGTGGTGTGTCGTTCATGGTCAAAAGTTAGACACAGAGCGAGGGACTATAAGTCTAAGACTCTTGCTATGGTACAAGCAACCCCTGGACCGGATTGGAAAGCAAACGTTACTTGTTTTGGGTGTGGGAAGAAAGGACAATATAGGAATGAGTGTCGAGAACTGTGGAATCGTGGGAACCAAGGAAATGGAGAAAACTAAGTGAACCGTAGAGCAGGAGGCAACTAGGGAAATCAGGGTACTGGAATCAACATAATAATACTGGGGAAGCTCGTGGAAGAGCATACATGATTAAAGAAAAGGGATTCAAAGAGGACCCGACTATTGTTACGGGTACGTTCTAATGTAGGTTTTACTGACCAGGTTTTAATATTTATATAGTCTCGTTATACCTATGGTCTACCCTAATGCACTAAGAGGCAGTGTACCCGGTCGTGTGTAGTGTAGTATTCAGTAAAACCGAGGTTGTCCCAAGATCTATGTGTGTTGGATTATTACTAAGTCTAGGTGTCACAATTTTTAATATGATTTCGATAAGGAATTAACTAATTAACTACTAAAGCAGATAACAACAAATAATGGCAAAGGTTCAATCAATAGAGGAGAGTGGTGCTAACATAGTTAATCATCCTAGCTAGTAATGTCTACATCTAATTACTTCCAATTACTTCAGGTGGGGTCAAATTCTAGAGGACAACATTTGGTCAATTCGCCTAACCTATCAAAGAATATTCCATCATCGAGAAGTCGTGTCCCTCATAATTTCGAGCTTGTTCTGGTCCCTAAGCCGAGTCATTAAGTAACGCTACATGCTAGACTTATAATAGTGAGTGCCCAAGCGTTAGCAACTTAAACACTCACCCCTAATTCTTAAGTTCATCCAAACGGTAGGTGATCAGCTTGGTTAAATCGCACAAGTAGAATGGGTCGGGTGGTTGGTCATATCTTACCTTCCCGTCCCGCCTACTCACTTAGGGTCGGTTGGTCATATCTCCTAAGCAACTAGCCTCTACCACCATTCAAAACTATCAAACAACGGTAGCTACCAATAAACTATGCATGCATACACTTAGAAATAATTATACGGAAGTAATGTAAACGCAAACAAAACAATTAAGAATCATAACTAGGCCAAGACCAAGAGGTGCTTAGCATCATATTAACAATACAAGTCAATTCAATATTCAATGTTACGAAATACATGAATCAAAAGTAAAGAAAAGATAAAATGCCAATGCTTATCGTAGGTGAGTGATTTCTCCCTTCGAGACAGCTCCGTATGCTCCTCTAGACATGCCTTTGGCTTCTTCCCACATTCTTTGGTTGTAGTGTGTGGAATGGGATGATCTAAAATGCTAGAAATCGTAGGGTATTTATAGGCCAGATCTGGGTTACGGCGTAACTAATATAAGTACGCCGTAATCTTCTATTTGTTCGTAATTTGCACTAGATATGCTGGTTACGGCGTAACTTGATAAGTGGTTACGCCGTATCTTCAGTATTACTTGGTTATGCCTTAGTTTAAACAAGAGTTACGGCGTAGTTATCAGCGGTGTGGAACCTCATTTGACCTAATATGGTTACGTCAGAGTCTTTGAGAGTTACGCCAGTAACCGTCTCGATGAGTTGGCTTTTCGAGTCACGCTTAGTTACGGTAATGTGAGAGACGAGTTACGCCAGAACTTCTTAAAAGTCGAAGATACTATGATAAATCTTTGATATTTCGCCAATTCCGTGTTTCTTTAGCTCCAATGCTCGTAATTTACACGAAGTGGAAAACATTGGAAAACAAGCGTAAATCCATATAAATGATATACATTAGAAGCATTATCGGGGGAAATTGACACTTAATATTCAGGACTATTTGATGTTATCAAATATCCCCCACTTGAACTCTATTTTCCCTCAAGTAGACCTTATTAGAAAGATTCCTAAAAAGATATCTCCCATAACCTAGAAAATATAAGTTTAAAAATCCCTTATGCTAGAATAAAACAAAGTTGAATACCTCACGAAATGGGAACGAAACACTCAAATCTCTCAACTATTCTAAGTGTCAATTTCGGGGTGATCACTCAATCGCACAGTCATAGCATGTATTCTATCATAAGCTTGGCGGTTACACAAATCTCCACCACTAGAGTTAAGGGCTAAACAATTTTCGAAGGCAATATGGGTAGACACGGCAAAGGTTAAGGGGGTGACTCGTCATTACTTACATGTCACGGTGAAGTGGACAAAATCAATGATACATGACCAAATCCATGGCCAAGACACCAAAGATTGCTCGCTGCATCACCTAGACACGCTTCATGACTAAAGGGTAGGATAAGACATGGGATATATAGACGGTGTAAAATAAAAATCAAGCAGGTAGTCTAAATCTATAACCAATTCATCACAACTTACCATCCGCCCAAAGTTCAAGCTTTGAAGTCAAGAAACCAGATCATGAAATATTAGGTAGATGTGTCATTAGAGGACGTCATGATGGGCACACTACCTTTCCTCCAACTGTTGGTATAATTACCAACTCCAATCTTCGTATGTGACCGAGGTGGCCTCCTCGATACTAAATCTATATAGCTCATAACATTGTGCTTATAACATCGCACTTTACAATAACTAAATAACATAACAATTTTTTTTAACATAACAATAACAACTAAACATAATATCCCCCCACTTGAGATGAACAACGGGAATTCGGGGGGTCTTCAATGATCTTCAAGAATATGTCGTCGACGAAAGCGTGATTTCCAAACCTTTCCACTTGAACCTTGAACTTAGGCAAATGATGATTTTCGAATCACAAATAAAGACTACAGGGTAGGATAAGGTGAATAGGTGTATCGAAACAATATATTGGGTTAACAAAATGAAAGGAATGGCTCAGATGGGTGTATCTAGGGGTATCTTGCACTAAAGGTGAGTGCAACAAAAGGGTTTCACATGGGGGTCGAGAAGTCGAGGTGACTAATCGATAGACACACAATGGTAGACTATTTGGGTGATAATCCTATAATATTTCCTTCTTAAACTGAAAAGTCCAAATACATCGAGCTAACTCAACATTCCTCGTCTATGGTCTCGAAATGATGCAAAGGCCAAGTTCTAAAGCTTACAAGCTACCTGTACACTCATAATTTGGTGGATTTGGGGTAAAATATTGGAAATAGATAAGGGTAATCTCACCATATAATATCAAGGGTTGTATGTGCTTGCCTAAGGTCTAATCTAGTTAGGTTAAGAAAAACATGTCAAAATTTTAAAAATGGCATAATTTTTCAAAATAAACTAGAAAAACGAGGGCAAAATAAAGTTCAAGAGATAATTCTACTCCCGTCCCCCACTTGAATTGTACAAAGTCCCTTTGTACTAAGCGTTAAATAAAGGTGAAGAGAAAAGTAGAATTAGAGCAAGAACTTCCCCGAAATTTGCTCCAAAAAGAAAGAAGGCCCACGAAAAGAAACGTGCCTTCAGATAAGCATCCATGAACAAACTTCAATCCCTGAAATCACACTACCGACAAGCATAATTCTAAAAAGAAAAAAAATGAAAAATAAAAACAAACCTAACTCACTTTCGTAGGAATCACGGTTGCATATGCAACAAGCCTTTTAAACCACTTGGTGTTCCAAGTGGATGAGTGAAGTCTCGTGAGGGTTTACAGGGAACACACCCACAAACTTCATTTAAAATACTAATACAAGGTTATTGTGTTTTAAAATGAAAGAAGTAAAGCAGAAGAAAGTTACGTCGTAACTGGAAAAACTTGACATATGTTGTAAAGCGAGCGTACAACAGAACCACCGAGATGGTATTACTGTAATTGGTAATGCGCCTAAAATTCCGTCAGAAGTGGTTGGTTACTGCAGAACCACCGAGATGAGTTACGCCAGTAACTATGGTTAGATCAAAGAAGTCGCAACAAAGAATCACCCAAGTTTCGCGCAAAATGGTTAAAACACAAAACCCTATAGAAATGGAAATAAAACAAAAGAAAGAGATAATTCTGGTTGTCTCCCGAAAGGGAACTTTTCTTTATTAATGAGTCTTTAAATAAGACTCAAAGCCGCGGGGCTTTATGGGGGCCTTTGGACTCGGCCGACTTCCTCAACTAGTTGGCGGCACTCATTCTTCCATTTGTCAAAACCCTTTTTTCTTGCAGTGTTACCGATGCCATATGTTCCAAATTTTTGTGAAAGCCACTCATTACATGACTTTACCCAGTCATCACCTTCGGGTATAAGACTGCTTGTTATACTTATGCTTGATCTTTCACCATTAGTTATTGCAGTAGTAGGACGATAGTCATTGTACTTGCATTTTAATTGCTTAATTAGTCCCTTGTCGATTTATGATTCTCCAAATCTTATTTTGTACCAATCTTCAAATGCTAATTTCTTAAATGTAATATCATGTCTTTCAGTCTCGTCAGGGTATATTCATTCGTTGGTCTTTCTTTCACAAGATTCTTGAAAAGGATTACACGAGGGCCATGCTGTTAATGATTCGTTATCCTTGGTTAATATCGGGTTACAGAAATGTTTGTTTGGAATCGGAGCTTCCTTAATACCTTGGATCTGGAAAGTCTTTTCCTGTTTGTGCTTATGATAATCAATATTCTCTCCACTATTATTAGTACAAGGATCATAATGTAGAGGAGGATCGGGTGATTGAACATCACCAACATCAACATTATTTGAACTTCCAAATTTTGGTTTTAAATGCTCTTTCATACTGAAATTTATTCGTTCATTTTCTGTTCTGAAAGAAATTTGTTCTTCATAAACCTTAATTTGAGCCCTGCAAGTGGCCAGAAAAGGTCTTCCAACAATTAAGTTGTAAGCCTCCCGCTTCCCCATGTCAATTACCACAAAATTAGTGGGAAAAAAGAATTTTCCAATTTTTAGGAGCACATTATTTACTACTTTTAATTTATCAAACAAAGTGGTAGAAATAAGGTTTACCCCGGCCCCCAAATCAGCCAATGCGGGAATCTTAATATTACCAATAGTGCATGGAAGAAGAAACTTTCCGGTATTGTTGCTTCTCGTGAATTGGCTTGGCAGATCGCTCGCCTTCGATTTACCATCTTCTTTCAGGTAGTTAATCCTGGATAAATCATTGGTGATAGAATATGTGCACAGTTCTCTCTTTGCCTTATCTTGCACAAATATGGCTTTGCAGGCAATAGCTTTGGCATTACTGGTCTCAAGGTTTTTAGCTAGTTGCCCAATTTGTGTTTTGAGGTTTTTATTTGCAGCATCTTGGTTTTGCAGGTTCATGTTGGTGTCTTCTTTCACCTTGACCATCCATTCCTTGAGCTTATCTCCCTTTTTGTAGATTCTTCGATGTGCCTATGCATTATTTCTTCAAGGCTTAGTCTAGGATGATTGTTGTTGACTCTTGTGTAGAATCCTGGAGACTTTTCTCGATATTTGGGCCTGTTATTATAGTATCTGTTGAAAGGGATCCCACTTACATATTTTACTTCTCCGATCCTTTTAACTTCCTCGTTGGAGGAACATTCCTCAGTAGGTCGAGCTCCATTTTGTTCTATTTGAATGGAATGCACATTCTCCTTGAGCTTCATGTCTCTTTCGAGGCTTTCTAATTTGTTGTTTATTGCTGCAAGGCCTTCTATATTTCCATTCTTGCTTCTGTTGCTCCCCCCATTGTGCCATTTGTGAGAGTGGTCAGCCATCTTTTGAATAGTTTCCAAAGCCAATGTTGGAGTCATCCCAGGAATCGGTCCTTGAGAATCGATCATTTGTCTTGAGGAGATGTTTAGACCTTTGTAAAAGATGTTCACTTTTTGTTGGCTGTTGAGGTCGTGAGTAAGGCATTTATATAATAATTTGTTATTCCTTTCCCATGCCTGGTACAACGTTTCATCGCCCTCGTGTTTGAAGTTATGGATTTCTTCTAATTGCTTAGCAGTCTTAGATGGAGGACAGTATCTCTGAATGAAATACTTTTTTAGGATAGGCCAGGTGTTGACTGTTCTGGCAGGTAATCGATCAACCCATCTTTTAGCATTTCTCGTAAGAGAAATAGAGAATACCCGTAACATTACAGCATCGTTTGAGACTCTAGGAATTTTGAATAGGCTGACAATGTATTCCAAGTTGTCAATATGTTCATCATCATCATCGGTAATTCTTCCAGAGAAGGGATTTGCACGTAATTCCCTCATGAATTGAGGTTTGATTTCGAATTGAGCATCTTCTGTGATAGCCTTCCTAACAATCCCTGGTCCTTGTTTATCTCTTGTTAATGCTAAATATTCCTCAAGAGTGAGGTCATCAACATTAACAATGGTGATCGTGAGAATTTTAGAAATTTTAAAACAAAACCAAATTTAAAGACTTAATATCAATCCAGATTTAACTCCCCAAGAATAGCGCCAAAAACTTGATGCGTGTTTTACCGACTGTGTTTTAATATTTATATAGTCTCGTTATACCTATGGTTCACCCTAATGCACTAACGGGCAAAGGTACCCGGTCGTGTGTAGTGTAGTATTCGCTAAAACCGAGGTCGTCCCAAGAGCTATGTGTGTTGGATTATTACTAAGTCTAGGTGTCACAGTTTTTAAGGAATTAATTAATTAACTACTAAAGCAGATAAAAGCAAATAAAGGCAAAGGTTCAATCAATAGAGGAGAGTGGTGCTAACCTAGTTAATCATCATAGCTAGTAATGTATATGTCTAATTACTTCCAATTACTTCAGGTGGGGTCAAAGTCGAGAGGACAACATTTGGTCAATTCTCCCTAACCTATCATCAAAGATGCCACCACTGGAGAAGTCAGGTGTCCCCTCATAAGTCCAGTTGTTCTTGGTTCTCTAAGCCGAATCATTAAGTACCGCTACATGCTAGACTTATAATAGTGAGTGCCCGGGCGTTAGCAACTTAAACACTCACCCCTTAATTCTTAAGTTCATCCAAACGGTAGGTGATCAGTTGGTCAAATCGCACAAGTAGAAAGGATCATCGGTTGGTCATATCTTACCTTCCCATCTTAGTCTACTCACTTAGGGTCAGTTGGTCATATCTCCTAAGCAAGTAATCTCACCGCCATTCAAAACTATCAAACAAGGGTAGATACCAATAAACTATGCATGCATACACTTAGAAATAATTATACTAAGTAATTTAAACGCAAACAAAACAATTATGAATCATAATCTAGGCAAAGACCAAGAGGTGCTTAGCCACTCATATTAACCATACAAGTCATTTCAATATTCAATGTTACGAAATACATGAATCGAAAGTTAAGAAAAGATAAAATTCAAATGCTTATCGTAGGGAGTGATTTCTCCTCGAGACAGCTCTCATGCTCCTCTAGACCGCCTTTTGCTTCTTCCCACGCTCTTGGTTGTGGTGTGAAATGGATGATCCGAATGTCGGAAATCGTGGGGTATTTATAGGCCGATCGGGTTACTACAGAACTAATATAATAGTTAATCAGTAATCTTCTATTTCTTCGTAATTTGCACTAGATTCGCGTTACGGCATAACCTTATAAGTGGTTACGCCTTATCTTCAATATTACTTGGTTACATCGTAGTTTAAACAAGAGTTACTACGTAGTTATCACGCGAGGGACCTCATTCGACCTAATATGGTTACGTCAGACTTTTGAGAGCTACGCAGTAACCTTCTCGATGAGTTGGCTTCGAGCCACGCTTTAGTTATGGCGTAATGAGAGATGAGTTACGCCGTAACTTCTTCAAAGTCAAGATACTATGATAAATCTTTGATATTTCTCCGATTCTGCTTTTAGCTCCAATGCTCGTAATTTACCCGAAGTGGAAAACAAGCGTAAATCCATATAAATGATATAAATTACAAGCATTATCGGGGGAAATTGATACTTAATATTCAGGACTATTTGATGTTATCACGTTCCTTTTTAATAACCGTTACGCATATGATCTATTTGATACTGTTGTCGATAGGAGTTTTGTGTCCACTACATTTAGCCCTCTGCTTGATAAAACCCCCTATTGTCCTAGATTTTTGTATGATATTGAGTTAGCCAATGGTAACATGGAAAGGGTGAACACATTAATCAAAGGTTGTACCCTGAACCTTCTTAATCACCTGTTCAACATCAATCTCATGTCAGTTCTATTGGGTAGCTTCGATGTCATTACTAGTATGTATTGGCTATCTAAGTACCGTGCTGCCATTATCTGTGAAGAAAAGATCATATGTGTGCCTTACGGAACTAAGATCTTGACTATATACGGGGACGGTTGTACTCGAGGAAAATCGTCTAGATTAAATATCATCTCCTGCACCAAGGCTCAGAAGCACATAGAGAAGGGAAGTTTCCTCTTTCTAGCTCAGGTTACAAAGAAGAAGAACAAGGGAGAAGAAGGGAAATGGTTAAGAGACGTATTGATTGTTCAAGATTTTCCCAAAGTATTTCCCGAAGACTTTCCTGGGCTACCGCCAGTTAGACAAGTTGAATTCCAGATCGATTTAGTGCCAGGAGCTGCTCTCGTGGCACAGGCACCATATCGATTAGCCCCTTCGTAGTTGGAATATTGAAGCAGTTGTCCGAATTGGCGGAGAAGGGATTCATCAGACCAAGTTCCTCACCCGGGGAGCTCCAATCTTGTTTGTTAAGAAGAAGGATGGATCCTTCCGTATGTGCATCGACTACAGAGAGCTGAACAAGCTAACTGTGAAAAATAGATACCCTTTACCTAGGATCGATGACCTCTTCGATCAACTCTAAGGGTCGAATGTTTTCTCAAAAATATATCTAAGATCCGGGTATCATCAGCTTCGAGTCCGAGAGGACATACCGAAGACCGCGTTCAGAACTCGTTATGGGCATTATGAGTTTCAAATTATGTCTTTTGGGTTGACCAATGCTCTGGCCGTATTCATGGACCTCATGAATCGAGTATGGAAACCCTACTTGGATAAGTTAGTGATTTTATTCATAGACGATATCCTAATCTACTCGAAGAACAAAGAAGAACACGAAGAACACTTAAGACTTATTCTAGAGCTACTCAAGGAGGAGCAGCTTTAAGCGAAATTCTCTAAGTGTGAATTTTGGATTTCGGCCGTGCAGTTTCTGGGTCATGTGATTGATAGTCAGGGTATTCACGTAGATCCGGCCAAGATTGAGTCCATTAAAGACTGGGCTACTCCTACTGTAAAACCCTAAAATCTCAAACGTGTGAAATGACAATTTTGCCCTTTAACTTAAAATTCTACAAACTCGGGAAACACGTCAACATTGTTTAACAAGTTATATCATCAATAATATTCATCTATTATGAAAGTAATTAACTTATGATATAAATTAAAAGAATATGAATGATTAAACTCTAAGTAACATTTAAACATATCAAAGTGTACACAATTAACTTGGACTACAAAGGAGACTAAATACATTATGAAGTGATAAGATTTGGAAAGTCAAAAACTTGGTCTCCCCCCCCCCTTGATGGCCGGCCTCATAGGCTCCCATTTTAAATCACCACATCAATTATCATTAATCTCTCATTTATCATTTCCTTTCATTCATAAACACAAGAAAGAAACCCTAGGTCTCTCTCATCTCTATAGTGGCGGCAACCTTATCATTTTCATCATTCCCATCCGAAAATCCAACAAAACAAAGGTTCCTAGGAGGCTCGTGATCATGTGTGATTGATTGGTGGACGTGGTGATCGTGTTTGGCTCAAAAAGAAGGCTTGGACGTGGATTATTCTTGTGGCCGTGGGTTTTGATTTAGCCAAGGGAGGCTTGGTTTGATTGTGGTGTTTGATTCTTGCTTCTTTGTCACGTACACGCTACTAGGGTAACGTATCATCATCTCAAATCTTTTCCTCCTTGTTTCCTTGTTCAATTCGTGGCACCTAATAATTTCTAGGGCTTGTAATATGTAAAGGTAACACATAAAATCATGAATATGTTGTCACATGAAATGATAAAACAAGAATACATAAAACCTTGATTCTTAATCTATGTGATTCGAATGACTTATGATATGTAATACGAATAAAAAACTGATTTTGGGTTCTCTATATGTTGACATATACACATTGAAATAAAGGATTAAATGAGCTTATGAATTATGTGATTACGTATGTGATAATGGAAATCGATAACGAATGATTACGAGTATGTTTTGATTATAATATGAGGCGTACAAATTGATTTTGGGGGAGGTGTGTCTCGAATTAAATATGATATCACATAAGGAGTCTTGTAATCTTATATTAATCGAGCTAAAATGGTTTAGAACGGATTCGATAACCATAACCTAAAACTAGGGTTTGTAATTACATGATTTAATAAAGTTAAGGGGTTATTTTGTAAATTATGAAACTTGATGGATTAACTTGTTAATATACTAACTAAATGGATTAAATAAGTAAAATGAGTAAACTTACTATATTTACACTTTTAACCCTATACTTTGTATTATTGACATTTTAAACCCTAAACTTTTGTAACTTGTCATAAATGATCCTTAAATCATAAATAACACTCATTTTCATTATTTAACTTTAGATAAGTAACTAAACTACTAATTATGGAAAGTTACTAAATATGGAAACCTGCTAATTATGAAAAGTTACTAAATATGGAAACCTGCTAATTATGGAAAGTTACTAAATATGGATACCTGCTAATTTTGGAAAGTGACTAAATATGGAAACCTGCTAATTATGAAAAGTTACTAAAAATAGAAACCTGCCTAAAATAGAAAGTTTCCTAAAATAGAAAGTACTTAAAATGGAAAGATTACTAAAAGGGGAAAACTTGCTAAAAATGGAAAGCCGTCTTAAACGAGTAATCTGATTCTTATAGAACGTTATCTAATTCATATAGGTTCCGCACGCGATTGATCTCCTTTCTGACTTTACTTTCATTTTGATTGCTTCAATAAGGTATGATATTCTATCCCTTTCGTAGGGATTTCTCATGACTTTCTGATCCTTCGACTTTGTTCGCTTATGATATTTCTTTGCTATTTGACCATTGCTATTGAACCATTGCTATTGAATCTGTGCTATTGAACCTTTGATATTGAAATATTGATATTGGACCTTGATATTGAACTATTGTTATGAACCTCTGAATTGTGAACTATTGATATTGCACTTTTGCTTATGAAGACTTATATATTACTACACTTTGAACCTTTGTTTGACGCTTCAGATTGATACCCGAGCCATTAACTAGGCATGGGGGTTCCATGTCCGTGTCATTGATGCACCAATGGCATAACTTTAGTGTGGTTGAGTGATGTTCCACACCGTCCCTATTTTGTATTGATTATGCGCTCGAGATATATTGTATGGCCACTATTGTTTTGTATGGCATGGATGCATCCTAGATTTGTTTTGATTTGTATTTGATATGATATGATATGTTTTGGTGATGCGGTGCGTGTGCAATACACCCTCACATTTTGGGAGCTAGCTACTCCATTGGTTACCGAGGTCTCCTCCTATTGGTTTGGTATTCCGAGATCACCCTCCGAATACAATGGCTACTATTGGTTACTTGGGTCGCTATTGCCACTATTGATATGGTTTGTTTTGTTGGCTCGGGATAGATATCCATGACCTTACACTATTGATACACCTATATTGTACGCTTCATATTCCCCAACGCCCATATTCTGTATTGATTGTCCTTTATCCAAGACTTTATGTGACTCACCTACTATATATATTCCATTTCTTTGATCCATCACACCTCATTCCGTTACTTCGCACTATCGCTCCATTCACGCATCTGGTTATTATATGTCTTTGGATTGATTATGATATTCATGATTATACGATCACGATTTCTATAAGATATGTATGTATGCAATATAAGATTTACCATTGTCATCTCGATGATATGCTATCTTACATTGTTATGTGATCCTTTGATTTGTCCGGTAACCGTGCTTGTGTGAAATTGTTAGGAATTAGAAATTCCGTGTATTAAAGAGTCGGTCACCTCAAGTATATGTAATCGTTAGAAAGCTCGTAGTCGTAGTTATTTTAAGTTAAGTAGTATTTAGTTAAGCAACACCGTGGAGGACTGACGGGTCTTTACCCAATCGTATGCCTGATCCACACCCGATGTGTGGCGATTTATGTAAGACTATAAATACTCTCTACCTTCCAAGGTAGAGTTGGAGCTCATAATAATATCTTTCACTTTCTCTCACTAAGTTCCCTAAACCTCTAACTTTCTCTCTAGAATTCCATCTATACGCTACTTTGTGTTATGGTTTGATGTGTATGTGAAAACTAATATCCAACAATTGGTATCAAGAGCCATGGTTAGATCATATCTTGCACATCTTTGGATTTCTAGTGGTTTTAGGTGGTTTTGAGTTTGAAAAAGTTTAGTGGTTTTTGCATCATTTGGTTGATTTCTTGTGTTAAAGTTTGGATTTTGTTAGTACTTTTATGTTTAGAATCATCACAAGTGTGTAGGTTTTCATTTGGTAGTTTAAATCATCTTGGTTGGGTTGTTTTGGATTGAAAAGTGATGTTTATGTGGTTTTTCTTGCTAGCGACTTAACTCACTTACTTTCTTCAGAGCGACTTGCTTTACAAATTTGTAGTGAGTTACGCTTTAGACCCAGCGACTTAGATCTAGCGATTTACAAGACAAGTAGTGGACTCTCCACCACGGTAGCGACTTGGTGGTAGCGACTGGTCTCAGAGTGAGTTGCTTTTAGCGACTTATATCTTTAGCGACTTGAGTAGCTAATCTGTCGCCAAAATTTTGCTAGCGACTTGAGGCTTAGCGAGTTACTACTTAGCGACTTGCACTTGTCTAGCGACTTGGGACTCTAGCGACTTAGTGGTGTAGCTAATTAAGTGTTAGCGACTTGGTGCATTATCTTCTAGCGACTTGGGTGATTGTTTACGGTTTTCTTGATTTAGTAAAATCCGTGAAAGAATCTATTTCTCGGTTTAATCATAGAGTTATAAAATCCCGTATTATCTGTTAACATGTCTACCAACGCTCCTACTATCATCTCCACTGTTGCATAGGATGTTCAAGCAATGGGTCGACACTCGTCCACCCATGCTTGACAGAATCGACTACGATTCTTGGGCTCAACGAATCGATTGTATCGCTTGGAAAGGAAAATGGTGTCAACATTCTCAAATCCATTGATGAAGGACCATATCAAGTTGAGACGACCGAGACATACTTGATACTAATGAAGATGGTACTCTGCTTACGGAATGGACAGACCTAAGATGTATGATGAGCTTGATGATAAGGAGAAAAGAGATTCGATGCGTATATCGTGGCTTCAAACATTGTTCTTCAAGGTCTTCCTAAAGACATCTACAAGTCGATCAATCATAACACCGATGCAAAGGCGCTTGGGATAATGTTAAGATGCTTCTCTCAGTTTAGAATTAACTATGGAAGACAGAGAATCCCAACTCTATGACTAATTTGAACACTTCAAGATGAAACCGTATGAGAATGTCTATGAGTACTATGTGAGATTTCATAAGTTAGTGAATGACATGAGGAACATCGAATGACTATGCCTAACATTCACCGAACTCAAAACTTGTGAACAACATGAATCCCGAATGGCACAAGTTTGTCACCACTGTGAAGCTCACTAAAGGATTGAAGAATACAAACTATGAGCAACTCTATGCCTTCCTCCTTCGAATGAGAGACATGCTATGTTTGAAAAACGATTCTCAATCGCTCAAAACCAACCAGGAGAGACAAGCTCGCCTAATGACTCAACCGCCTTCTACTCAAACATCGGAATCACAACCAAAGCATCACAAGTCATACCCTTGGGTAATGGTAATCACAAACTCATTCCCGATCCTATGTTCAAACAAGTCGATGTTGATGCACACGCTGGTAACTTCATTAATCAACTAGCTCTTCCGATTAGTCAAAACATGAATTCTCTCCCACAAACCAACAACAACCTCGAAAAAGCATCTAACCCACACAATCAAGCCATCATTAAAGATGGAAGGATCGTGGTGCAACCGATTCAGAAAGACAGATGATCGGGGAAGAGGTGGAGTCGGTAGAGGTTATGTTGGCATCCGAAATTGAGGAAGGAATGGTAACCAAGGTCAAGCTAAGCCAATCAAATGCTATAACCGTAGTGGTGAGGACATATTGCAAGGAATCGCACGCTCCAAAGCGCCCATGTATCGCCGATTACTTGAGATAAGATGTCTTTGTACAAGCTCAGACAATGGTGCCGCTTGATGAAGAGGAATTGCTGCTTTCTAGGAGGGCAATGCCAAGACCTATGATGCAGATGTGGATGAGCAAATTTACTCGGAGATAGGTCACAATCATCGAATGCCTTTCAAGTCGCCGATTGTGATGCATACGACTGATGTGGATGATGGACCCACGGCACACACAAGTTTTATGGCTAGCATTTCTCCAATGGTTTCTCCCAAGGTCTCTTCTTCACCACTAGTGGCCCATCCCAAGATAAACTCATCTCGAGGTATTAAAACTATACGATAATGCCGATGTGCAATGATGCATGACAAAGTACAATCAATCAAACTATTGAATCAATGTTGAAAATATGGGTAATATCGATATTATCCCATATGATCAATACGTGAAACAAAATGAAAGTGAAGGTGTACCAAGTGATGCATCTTCCGCAGCTAACAATAACTATGTTTTGATGAATACACGCATGCGCCCGATGATTCTGTAATTTCAACTAAATGCCTATAAAGAACGTGTTGCTATCTATGAACAACGTGCTAAATTTGAATTGACCACTCGTGAGCGTGGAAATGGATGACCAAGTGCGCATACGAGTCATTAGAAAAGTAATTTTAGAGAAGAAGTATTGAAACAAGAATTAAATTCCTTGCAAGAAAACTTTCTAAAACAAATAAGCAAAACAAGAACTTCAAGAAAATGTGAAAATGCTTAAGCAAGAATTTAATGCAAAGGAATCAAACTGTTGAGAGATTTTTCTAATCAAAACTTTGAAAACAAACTTGAAAACAAGTTGTACATACAAGGTAACACCATTCAGATCGCTCACATGGTCACTAAACATAGAGTTCGAGCGATAAGCATAGTGTTCCCATTATAGATATACCCAACCCCGAGTACGGAAAGATAGCAAAAGCACTCAAAGTGTGATCTATGATGGCAATGAGATTCTTAAACCCAGATGTAAACCTAGTTGCGTTGAGTGCACCGAGGAAGATAAGAAATCGATGAAGTCACTAGGAAAGGATGAACAAAAATTAGATGATCCTAATTGCAAAGAGAAAAAATAATTATCACTCCCATGACTACAAAAGGAAAACCGGATTTCCTTGAACATGTTTAAGCCTCGTATATTGTTGACTCCCGAACAAGTTTTCGGAAAAAGGATTTAGATAAGCGAAGTCAAATATTGTTGAAACAAACCCTCCCTATGGAGAATGCCTAGAGCGATGTGTATCCTCCTAATACACCAATGCATATTGTTCCTAGAACAATTACCACTAAAAGCAAGACCTTAATTAGCGAATATGTTATATTTCAACTGCTTGTTGATTTTGAGAAAACTTGCAAGAAAAGGATCACACCCACCGGTATAACGGAAGGAGAAAGGGTTTTGAGCAAATGAAAGAATGTTATTTAAATGAGGTCATGCCTTTCTTTAAACTTCGAAGATCACTTTGAGAGTCTTAAAAGGGATAGAAACCGATATCAAGGGAATGGAAAAGGATTTGATGCAATGGTAGTTGAAGTTAGTGATTATGAGTGTGCACTAAAATATAATGAGATTGAGAGGAAGAACTTGCATACCTTAAATGAGACTCTTATTATCGAATGTGTTGCTCAAGATATTTTTTCACCGCTTCAAATTGCTCTATTAATGCTTCCAAATTTCATGAACTATCTGTGTCCTCCGAAAGTCTCCCATGATCGTGTCATTGAGCTTGAAAAACTAATTCTAAACTAAACGAGAAAATTGAACCGATGATCACGACAATTTGGTTAAACATTTTTCTAAACTAGAAGTTGAGCATTTTAATTTACAACTCAAATATCAACATCTCAAAGAAAATGTCAAAACTTCAAATATCAAGACATCTTCGATGCTCCGAGTTTGATGCGCTTTTTCAAATTAACAAACGTGATGAATGATTCAAGCTCGATGTAACACGATCGAGAAAGTTGAAAGTCCAAATCTCTCAATTAAAGGGTCAAACGAACAATATGACAGCTCCCAA
Organism: Chrysanthemum lavandulifolium; assembly: GCA_022545495.1. NCBI lineage: Eukaryota > Viridiplantae > Streptophyta > Magnoliopsida > Asterales > Asteraceae > Chrysanthemum > Chrysanthemum lavandulifolium. The sequence goes on from CM040241.1 coordinate 161,230,542, forward strand.
ATGCCTCCTCCTTTAGATTCTCGAATTCTCAAACGTTTCATCTTCAAAACCTAGTAAATGCTTTACAAAAGGAAAGCGAAAGTTTTCTAGAAGAAAATGAAAAGGTTAAACGTCATTTCAATGAGTTATTTGAATCAATTAAAGTCACTCGTAACAAAAATAACGAACAAATAGCTTCATTGCAAAAGGAAATTGAGAATCAAGAGTCGTAAAAGGAAATTGCCAATGACCAATGGGGAGAATGTTGTATCAAAGGTTCACTCTTGTAATAAATATGCTTTATCTCGTGACATATGTCCTCCTCATCTAAGGAACAACAAACTTGCTATTCAAACATACTTCTCATCCATTAAGGATTGCCTAGAATGTCTGTGTGAGATTGTTGAAGAGGATAAGCTAGAGAAACCTCATGATAATGCAATTGGACATGCATGCTTATATGCCAAACGATCTCAAGAAATCTTAGAATGCTTGATCACAATATGCCCAAAGTCATTAGGTGAGAGAGTTAATCCTTTGATTCCATGCTCGATGCCTAATGCCAAGTATGATATGCATTCGATTCCCAATGTTTTGAATGAGAACCGTAGTGTGCCTTTAAGTAGTTCGATTCAGATCATCAATGCTAAGAAAGAGAACTCAAGTGCTTCTAGGAGTACAAATCTCGACTCTAGTTTTAAGAAAGTGAACCTTAGTGCACCGCATGTAGTTCGGACCCAAGACATCTAAACAGTGATGCAAAGAGTAGTTAAACCAACTAATGTTCCCATTCCTCTACAGAGTAATCAATGACATTAAACGAAGGTGTCAAAGTCTCAAGACAATACAAGGAATGATAGGACCTCTCAAGCTAAGAATGTGCCTTTGAAGAGAGTAGAAGAACAATCTAGGAACTTTAAGCTTGAATTGAATAAAGCGAATCGTGTTGATTCTAGTATTAGCCATAGGCGTCTCGTAATTAATTCAATTCGATACTATTTGCAAACCTTGTACGATGTCCGCTGAATTCGCTTCTAATCATGAATGTGGTGTTAATGTTCTCGCTAATGATGTTAATTGTCCGATTAATATTGTTAATGCAAAAATTCATGCTAAGAAGGCTAAAAGGCAAAACGAAGAAAGTTAGAAAACAAGTGGAAACCCACAGGGAAGAATATTCAAGAAATTAGGCTTTTATTGGATACATGTTGGTCTTAAGACTAATCGATAATGCCCACTAGAAAATGGATGCCCACTTGGTAGAACTATTCCTTAAGAAGTGATCACACCGTGAATGTGGCTAATAATGACACTAGTATCGCATCTATTCACAATGATTCCACCGCCTCACTTTCTCGATATGAATGCTTCTATTTCGATGTGGGTGTTCCAAACATTGTTACTAACCAAATGGAACCCATTCTTGCATGGGATCCCAATTATCCGATTATCCATTCTTGTCTGTGTTCAACCGCAGATCGCTCAAATCGCTCGTGGTACCGGACTCGTGCCGCTCCAAGCATATGACTGAGACCGGTCGCGCTCATGAACTTCGTGAGCAAATTCATCGGACTGTTAGATTTGGTAATGATCATTTCGGTGCTATTATGGGTTATGGAGATTATGTTGTTGGTGATAGTGTCATCTCTAGAGTTTACTATGTGGAAGGTTTGGGTCATAACTGCTTCTCTGTTGGTCAATTCGTGATTACGATCTAGAAGTAGCCTTCGAAAACATACCGCTTTGTTAGAGATCTTAATGGTAAGGAACTGCTAAAAGGAACTCGTGGCTCAAATCTCTACACCATCTCTATCGATGACATGATGAGGGCTTCTCCAACTGCTTGTTATCAAAGGCTTCAAAACAAAGTCATGGTTATGGCAACGCTGCCTCAATCACTTGAACTTCGGCACCATCAACGATCTTTCCGTAAAGGACTTAGTTGTAGGTTTACCTAGACTAAAGTATGAAAAGGATCATCTTTGTTCAAGATGCCAATTGGGTAAAGCAAAAATTTTGCCCACAAACCCAAACCTACTAACTCATCACGAAGTTCTTCATATGATTCATATGGATTTATGTGACCAATGAGGTGCGTAATATCTTTGGGAAGAAACATGTGTTAGTTGTGGTTGATGATTACTCTAGATTCACCGGGTCAAGTTCTTAAGGACAAAGGATGAAACTCCGATATCATCATCAAACTCATCAAACAACATGCAGTTCGACTTAACAAAACCGTCAATTATCGAATGACAATGGAACCGAGTTTGTCAACAAACAACTTAGTGAATTCTATGAAAGCGTTGGAATCAGCCATCAAAGAAGTGTACCATGAACTCCTCAACGAACGGTGTAGTTGAAAGACGAAATCGAACTCTTGTTGAAGCCGTTAGAACAATGCTAATTTACTCAATGTTTCCAATGTTTCTCTGGGTCAAGCAATTGCCACCGCATGCTACACACAAAATCGCTCCTTATTCACACCGTACATGGAAAAACTCCATATGAACTTGTCCACAACAAAAACCTAATCTCTTTCCTTCGTGTGTTTGGTGCATTGTGTTATCCAACTAATGAGGTCAAGACTTAGGGAAACTTAGGGCTAAAGTCGACATTGGAGTATTTGTAGGATATGCACCAAACAAAAAGGGATACCGAATCTACAACAAAAGAACCGAAATATCATGGAAACCATTCACGTTACGTTTGATGAGTCGACCGTCAAATGGCTCCTGGACACTCCACTCAGACCCGTACTTCAAAACAGTACCATTGGTTCATCTCTTGTTCCAAACTCTTCTCAAGAAACTCCATATGTACCTCCATCCAAGATGATTTAAAGAAATTGTTTGATCCTATGTTTGATGAACTGTATGATTCAATTACTAATGAGGTGTTGATCCCTACAACAGAGGATGCTCATATTCCTATGAATGAAGTCAATCCTTCGGCCTCAATATCTTTAAGTCAAGAAGCACCGCTGCTGATCCTTGATCTCATCAACAAATCATCATCCTTCAAATGTACATCATGGAAATGTTTCGGCATCAATGATGAAGTTAATCCCTTTGCTACTCCTCAAGATGCTCCATTTGAAAACATATTTGCTCTCGAATCATCATCGAACCATCTTCTTCGTGGAGACATCGACTCGCCTACTTCACCCCTCAACAACCGCCACACAAACACCTCGGAAAATGGACTCACGATCATCCATTAGACAACATCATTGGTAATCCCTCTCGTCTCATATCAACCCGAAACAACTTGCAACCGATGCCTTATGGTGCTTCTTCAACTCCGTTACTATCTAAGATCGAACCAAAAGATGTTAAAACCGCCATGAATGAAGATAGCCGGTTCAATGCCATGCAAGATGAAATTCATGAGTTTGATCGACTTGATGTATGGGAGTTAGTACACGCCTCCGACTACGCTATGATTATAGCTCTTAAATGGATCTTCAAAGTGAAACTTGATGAGCGTGGTGATGTGTTGAAGAATAAGGCTCGATTAGTTGCTAAAGGATACCGTCAAGAGGAGGGTATTGATTTTGAAGAATCTTTTGCTCTGTTGCTTGAATCGAGGCAATCGAATCTTTCTCGCTAATGCTAGTAAGAACATGGTAGTCTATCGATGGATGTGAAAAGCGGCATTTCGAACGGAGATCTTAAAGAAGTCGTCGCCGCCCAACCTGAAGGATTTGTGAATCAAGAGCATCCTACTCATGTTTATCGTCTCAAGAAGGCTCTTACGGTTTAAAGCAAGCTCCAAGGGCATGGTATGATACATCACAAAGTTTCTTCTATCAATCGGATTCAAAGAAAGGAGCGATTGATCCTACATTGTTCACCGTGAAGTCGCAAACATTTAACTCATGTTCAAATTTATGTTGATGATATTATTTTGCCTCGACGGACCCAATGGAATGTGATCGTTTTCTAATGAAATGAGTTCAAAATTTTAAATGTCAATGATGGGACAAAGGTCATTTTTCTTGGGATTACAAATTTCACAAAGTCCCGAGGCATTTTCATAAATCAATCTAAATATGCAACCGAGATCTTAAAGAAATTTGGATTTGATTCAGTGACCTGTTGACACCCCATGATTGATCGAACCAAACTAGATGAGGACCACTCGGGATCATGATTGACCAAATGAAATATCGTAGTATGATTGGATCCCCGATGTACCTCACGCCTAGTAGACCGACATCTTGTTCATTGTTTGCATGTGTGCTAGATACCGTGCTAAGACTACTAAAAGGCACCTTGAAGCGCTTAAACGGGTCTTCGGTATCTCCAAGGAACCATCAATATGGGACTTTGGTACCAAGGACACCGTATGTCACTAACGGCCTATGCGATGCCGATCATGCAGTTGTCAAGATACTGCGTCAAGTACATCCGGAGGTGCTCGCTTTTGGGTGATAAGCTTGTGAGTGGTCTTCAAAGAAGCAAATGAGTACTTCTATTTCTCTCTGGATGTTTGAATACATAGCCATGTCATCTTGTTGTGCTCAAATCTTATGGATGAGATCTCAATTATCGACTATGGCTTTGAATTCAACAAAATCCTCTCAGATTGTGATAATAAAAGTGCTATTGCTCTCTCATGCAACAACGTTCAACACTCAAGAGCAAAGCATATCGACATTCGACATCATTTCATCGTGGAACAAGTGGAAAAGGTGTGGTGGAACTATATTTTGTGAGGTCCGAATATCGCTTAGCAGACATCTTCACCAAAGCTCTTCCAAGAGAACGTTTGAGTTTATTCTTCCACGTCTTGGCTTGAAAAGCCTTCAACCGTAACTCTCAGCGCCTTCGAGAGGAAGACGAGGAGTAAAGGTCTATCTTCATCTATCTCTTGTATATATCTATTCGAAAAATCAAAATACAAAATTATAAAATCCTAAAAATCAAATAGAAAAATATAAAACTTTCAAAATCCATAAAATCAAAAATTCGAAAAATCTTCAAAAAATAAATAAATAAATATTGTCAATTTGTCATGTTTTTCTAGGTTCGATAATATCTACGGTCTTTGTGATGTCATTCAAAGAATGACATGGGTCTTAGATGTTGTTCGAATTCTTAAAATATATATATATATATATATATATATATATATATATATATATATATATATATATATATATATATATATATTTTGGGAGAAAGAGAAACTATGGTTTATTGTCATTTTCGTGCAATAACCCGGTTTAAAAGAAACAACAGAGCCATGTTTTATCATGATTTCAAAATTCCATGCTCGATTCTATACACATTTATCTGCTGAAAACTAAATGCTTTGAAAAATAACTCGGTCTCTATTTTTGATAATCATCAGGACTTATTTGTCAAAATCTCTATCTCTCAATCAACAACCTATGTCATTGATTGAGGGGGAGAATGATTTCAATTAAATTAAAAAGTTACTTGGCATTAAACTGTTTTCAAAAGATGTACATGCATGTTTTATCAATGGAGTTTAAAGTCTTAAAATCCGATCCTTATCAGTTAAGACGCTTTCAAAATCAATTTAAATCTATAAGAGATCACAAATCTCAAATGATTTGATAATTGTGATCGGGGGAGAATGTGTGATTTAAATTGGAATTAAACTGATTATTCGGTAAATGGTTTTATAAGGATGTACATGCTGTCCTTCCCACATGTGACAAACGATTTCAAATTTTCAATGCACATGTTGAGGGGGAGCATCTATCTTAAACCTATGATTTGAAACGTGATCATTTATCTCATCGCGGTTCCTCTAGTATGTGCAAAACTCTTTTCAAACCTCGAGGCACATATTGAGGGGAGCAAATTTATGGAAACCTCATCCTTCCCGGAAATGCTTTATCTACTTGACTTGATCAAGGAAGTGATGGTGATATTTTTAGAAAATGGTATTCAAAGAAGTAATTTCTTCCTCTTGCCTCCGTGTGCAAAACGATTTCAAACATTTGATGCACATGTTGAGGGGAGCACTTATTCTAAAAATATCAAAACAATTCGGTACAAAATGTTTTGATAATATATCACAAGTATCAGGATTGACTTTCAAATGGTTTTCAATTGGTTCCAATGGCGATGAACAATACCAAATAGACCGACCAACTTTACTTTATGTACGGTGATATAAGGATGATAAGGTTAGGTATTGGTTCCCATGATCCGCTGAAACGGAGGGATCTACCCAGGGACAATCCACTAGTTAGTGTAGAAGTCCTTAGGTATGATGATAAAAGGAGAAAAGTGAGATATGGGAAGAGTGCGGATCGAGGCGAGCAAGTAATGGAACAAACCCAACAAGGTTCTTGCAATGAAGTCTCGGTAAGCAATCAAGGGTTGAAGAATTAAAAGAATCGAATGAGAAAAGGGTGAAAACAAATAGCCCTCCATTTATTCAACCTTAGGGCGAAACCGGGTTCAATTCATATGCTACCGATGGTAACATAAGTATTGAAGACAAGACGTCATGGACCCATGGACGCACCGCACTTCAACTTTCTAAACCACTCAAGTTCCTCTTAAAAGGTCTTGTTTCATTCTCACGGGAACCGACATTATCTATCAACTTTCTCTTAGAGATTGTTGATATTGAAGGAGACCCTCTCCCAGTCTCCCAAGACAGATCCAAATATGCACAAATTGAGTCTAGAGCCACGAGATCATCAATAAATCTCATTAGGACACTTTGAATGAAGACTCTCCGCTTCACACAATGTGGAAGAGAGATTATATCTTGAGTCCCACGCATTATCCTTGTGGTATTGCCGTAACATCCGAGTGATGTGTTATCATATTCACAATGAAGATGGAAAGCCTTACGAGTCATATTCAAACAAGCTCTCGGTAGGTGGCATGTGAGATCTATTATATAGATCAACCATGTGACAACCGCAGAAACAATGGGGCGATTCAATCTCTTGAATCAATCTCGTTCAGATATGGATTGACGGATACCTTTGAAAACCGGTCTTTATGTTTAACAACCTTTTCTTTAGCACATCGACCTTGTACTCATTTTTCAAACCAAAAGGTGTTTTATGATTGATAATTGATTTTCAATAAAACCTTCGTTGTATTGCAAAAACAATTTCTATTGAGCAATACACGATTGTTTTTCAAATCTCTTTTCATCAATCGATGGACTTAAAATTCCGTTCACTCACTCCGTGTTGTCTTCTTTGAGACGTTCCGGTTTGAGAACGGCTAGAACAAACAAGCGAACCCCGTCAAGGAAACTCTTCGAATTATACACGATCACAGGCGAGACTTGTATCGATCAACGGGAACCGTGGGCGTGTACCTCAATTCAACGAAGTGATCAAAGACACTTTCGCGATGCGATTTATTGCTAACTTTTGTATGCGTGCGCCCGACGCTTGCGGTGATCGAATGAAGCGGTCAATCCATAGCCGCATGCTCACTTAACACATTCAACTCAAAAGAAATCATGATTAGTGCATCAATGACTCGATATTTTTACTCCATGCTTCGCTACGCTGCGCCAATATCATGAATCAACTAAAGCTTCGCTACTCGATGAGAAGATATCATGATCCAGAATGTGAGCATGTCGGTCCTAAAGTCACAACATCACATAATACCAACACCACAAAGGATGTCACAGAGATTTTTGATAGCTGATGATCTCAAATGATGGCTCAAAATTATTATCACGTGGATCAGTAAAAGACCTCCACTTGGAGTAACCAAACATGCAATCAATGACTACGAGCTTAGAAGCAAAGGACTACATCAAGAATGCAAGAACAATTTTTAATGTAATATCTATTTGTATGTGATATGCTTCTGATATAGGCTCAAGGGGTTTATGTGTGGGGATAAATCCTTAATATCAATATCAAATATACTCACGAAGAATGATTCAAATTCTCTTAGGAAAAAGAATAGTAAATCAATCCAGGTATGATCGCAGTAGTACGGATTAGTCAACCCGAATCGCTTTCCCAACGAGGCGAATTGCCAACGCCGCTTTTAAGTTTGGATTTTATGCTTGATGAGAATGATTTAAGATTTGATTATAGAAACTACGGGATGGGAAAGTAATTAAGGAAATCTAACTACGGAAATCCTAAACGCGATCTAAAATATTACGTAATTAATTAAACGCGACTAAAATGCAACCACGCCTAAACGATACCCTAAAATGTCTAAATTTACTTTACTCTAAAATATGATAAGAAAACTATTTTAGAATTGAAACTAATTTTTTGGATTTTTCTTGAATTTATAAAATTAAAACTAATTTAAACTATTTAATTCTAATTAAAATTCTAAAAATTATAAAAATCAAAGAGAAAAATAAGGAAAAATCTTTTTTAAGCTTTTAATATTTTTCTTAAACTAATAAAATTGAAAAATTATTTTTTGGAACTTTTTCTCAATTATTTGTAATAAAAGGCTATTTAAAATTGATTAAAATCTAATTAAAATAAGAAAAATAGCAAATGATGACCAAAAATTATGAAACTTTCAGGAAAAATCTAAAATTATATTATGAATATATGAAAATTGAAAAGTTACTAGCTTATGTGTAAGATTAATGAGCTGCTATGTAAATGCTTCAAGAATAAGCTACTATTAATAAGCAAACTAGTTAGATGAGCTACCAAACAGTGAACAAAGCTATAGAGTACTGAAATAAGATAATTACTACTGATTATCACTACTCCTAACAGGCTTAAGGCTTCAGATCAAAGGAATAAGCTAATCAAGATTCACTCCAAACAATGGTTTAGGACCACCGTCAGACAATGCACAGTTACACCAATAAGCTAATCACAAGTCCACTTATGCAGTCCTACTAAACACCGCCACCACACTTTTACCAAAAATCGACCTTAACTCTTTGTTTTGAGGCTTATGCAACAATTTCAAAATCGTTGCTTCACACTCGCTTAATCTCTGAGTGTGACAGGGATATGGTGCTACTTTGATAAGCTAATTAAAAGCTCAAATGACGTAACCGCCACCAAAACATGCTTATCAATTATAGACCGCTTGAAGTTGTTAATTCCAAAATCTCGACTCTTAAATTCGGTAATGATTCGAAAATGACTCACAAAGTTTGTCTTAAAACCGCTTTTGATGATATTGACTTTTGAGGAATACACATGAACTTTGACAAACCGAGTTTTAATCCAATCTAGTGCATGTAATATGATGTTTTAACACAAAATATGATATCCAACAGACTAGATCTCACAATATTGAACCAAAATGTAGCTTATGACCAACTGTTTGTTTTGACGTAAATGATATAGAGCAAATTTAAGCTTGATTTGACTTTTGAGCTAAACTAATAAACTAAAACCTCAATTGACTATCTAAAACTACTCAAGCAAGTTTCAACCACTAAACACTAAATACCTAGCCTTAAGCACAGATATATCAGTTATGCCAAACACTATGTATGCTATTGTTTAATGAACTAACAAGCAAATTATGAGCAATTTAGACTAATCACATATCAAACTACAATCAAACAGTAACAATATGATTAAATAACAGATCAAAACACAGATATGAGAGCATTAATGTAATATGGACTTACAAGTCGTCCATAGCCACTGTGGCTTGCAAAAATGCAGATCTAGAACCTCTAACCTAACAACACTAATCCTAATCCAACCACCTCGATCCAAACCAAACCAAAGATCAAACCAATACTAATCCGGATCCAAAACTGTAACATCAAATCCCAAACAAAGAATCGTAGCTTCGACTTATAATCAGTATAACTGTGATTTTGAGATTAAGACTGAAATAAGCTCACAATAAGCTATGAGAAGCTTATATGAACCTAACAAAACAATAGATCAGTACAGGATTGGACCAATAACAGATCTAAAGTGATTTTTGATTTTTGAATGATTTTTTTGTGATTTTTGTATTTTTGAGATTTATATGAAACAAGCTTAAAAACAGATTTATAAAAGTGAAATAAGCATAAATTTGAGATAATAAGCAGATATTAATAAAAAAACTTCAAACAATAACAACTGAAATTTAAGTGCAAATTCTATTAATCAAAGGAAATGAGTACAAAAGTGAATTACAAACTATTCAAAACATTTTAAAGGAAATAACCACTACAAATTAACCTAGAGAGAATGAAAATACAGAGAAGAGAATAATAAGAGAGATATAATTGTGAACGATTAGAGGGTCTATTTATATCCAAGCTTGAGGTTGAGAAGCTTCTTGAATCTCTCTATTTGTGCTTCTTTGAGCTCAGGAGCACCGTTGGATCAAATCCCAAATGCTATCCTTTCATCACAGCCTTTAGATCACTATTGATGACATGTTTAAGCCAATGAGAGAGCGCCAAGTGGCCAAAGGCACACGGATCAGTGAGATGTCAGTCCTAGGTGTCAGATGGTGTCAGGGGAAAGTACAATTCTACCCTTAATCTCAGTTAATTTGGTTAATTTACATGGTTGGGTAAACTAGGGTTCATCATATCTGGGTTTGGGTAAATGATTTGGCGGGAGTGAGTTTTTTTTGGTTTTAATAATATGTTTGACTGGTTCATTTGGGGGTTTGACCGTGGCATTAAACCGGGTTGGGAGTGTTTCTCGGGTTAGGCTTATAACCGGGTAGGATAGTGTAGAGTTGGGCTCGGGTATGAATTTTGGGCCGAATATGTTTAGTGGTTTTTGGACTTTGGATTTTATTTGTGATATAAGAGATAGCTTAGGGACCAAATGTGTACACTTCGAATTTTCAAGGACTACAAGTGTAAATCTGGAATTTTCACATAAGGACCAATCTTGTAAAGCTTAATAATCCAAGGGTGACTTTTGCACTTTTCTGAATCTCCAAGGATCAAATCTGTCAAAAGCTCAAACTTGAGGGACTAAACTTGTCTTTTCTTCAAACTTTGCTCAAACTTCCAAAATCATCTTCCGAGAATAATATCTTCCAAAATATGCAATCCCGACCTTCACTCAACTAAAACTCTCTCGATCTCTCGTGCTCGGATTTACATCGATTTGGATCCTTTTGTGTTTTGCATATCCGTACCGCACATATACAAACTCAAGAAAACCATAAATATAAGCAATAAACGGCTTTTCCTTGGTTGTTTTGGGTCGCTTTTGATAGTGAAAAGATATGTGAATAAGCACATATCAAAATACCCCAGACGAGACCATTCTTGGTGTCCTCACGCAATGCAATCAACTCACGCTTTCTAAAACCAAGGATTTCAATCTCTTTCTACTAAACCTATGAAGAAGTAGCAAAGATTCCTCAAAGAGATTAAGAAAGCCTTAATTCTAAAACGCCTGCTTACCTCTTAATTCTCATATATAGATATAACGATTAAGCACATCGATTATGAATGACGGTTTGTTGAACTTTCATGTCGATCAATAACTCAAACATTTTTAAACGACATGTTAGGATCACGGAGTAGAAAACACAACACGGTGAAGTGACCATACGGATAGAATACATCGTCACGATTTTCACAAGCTCCCAAACTAAGCGTAAAACCGAAATCATTGTTAAGAATGATTCTAGATGCTAACACTACCCATGGAAGTTACTTGTGTACTTACTTTTCGTTCCCATTTTCCTATTTCCTCTAGATTTTTTTATTTTTGGTGAGAAATGAATTTCTTCAAATTCTCGTTTCGATAACTTTTATTCTGATAAAGATACAAAGCTAAGTCGATAATTAGTTATCCATCTTCTCTCAAGAACCATTGTCGTAAAAATGAGGTCCACATCAAGGAATATTATTCACTAACTTTTTTTTTTTTTTTTTCTTTTCCATTTTTCATTTTTTTTTTTTTTTTTTTTTTTTACATTGCACTTATACTTTTACTTTTATTAAGTCGTGAACCACGGAGCTTCACGGGGTAATTCCAAGACTATAGGCTTCATGAGATGAGAATCCCGGCTGGTTAGGCTAAGACCTCATTCAATCCCGGCTAAAGATCCAAGGGTCCGATCTCGACACCGCAGCTCACAACTTTACTTATTACATTATCACTTGATACTCAGCACTTTTTTTTTTTTTATTCATACGGATCCTTGATGTGTACCCAATTTTTAAAACAAAGATTCTCTTAAGAAGATAAAGAACTAACAATCGCCAAAAACTCGACATCTCTAATTATTATGACAGATATGGGGTGAAACAATTTTGTGGGAACAAAAAGCCATAAGTACCTTCGATGGGCTCCAAAGAGAACCAACTACTCCACGTTTAGCATCTAAACTCATAAATAACTCTATCATTTCTCGATCTCTGCAAATTTAAAATCCCAAATAATGAGATCCGCAGATACTTAGCCGATAATTTTAGATTATCTATGGTTAAGGAACAAGCTAGGGCTCAACACGCCCGTCAAGTCGAATTCCATTCCTACTCTCACCAATGAAAGTCAATCAAGGTGTCAAAACATATATTAACTAGCAAATGTTTCATCAAATAATCTCAAGTCTCGCATTTTAAAGTCACTTATTAGAAACTAGCAAATCCTTGTCAAAGCTTCGCATATTTAAAATCACTTAGGGAGACTTGCAAAATCTTGGCCTTGTGAGCTAGAATCGCATTTTATAGCCTCTAGTCTAAGTAATTAGCAAAGACTATGTCAAGAAAAACGCATATTTAAAGTAACTTCTAAGAGACTAGCAAGAACTTTTCGATCATAAAACTAGCAAAAGCTCACGAAAAATTTTAAATTTTCACATTTTTGCACAATTTTTCAATTTCTAAGGAAAAACGGGGTTACGAGAGAAACACGATAGAAATAAGCAAGTGCGGTCAAATCAAATCGAAGATTACCCTACCCCAGACTAGAATGGAACATTGTCCTCAATGTTTAAAGCAAGGGTATCACGAAAATCTAAAAGCCGTTTATAAAGTATGCTAGAAGATAAACGTTAGTCGATAAGATTAGGATATCGGATTTCCATCAGCAACGATCATGAGACTCGAGTGGAGAAATGACAAACTTGAGCACGAGAGTCTTCATATCGGGAACATCCTAAACACAACATCACAAACAACCAAACACGAAATCGAAGAGGCGCCCCCTTCAGCGTCACTTATTAGAAAATAGAAAGAAGAAGGATAAGCATGGGTGCCTCCCACTAAGCGCCATCGTTTTTGATCACCGAGTCGCTAGCCCCGACTCGTCCCTAATTCATTTGTCCTGGGGAAGAAAGTGATAGAGATACCGTGGTCAAAACGGTGTCTTCATTCAGAAGGAATGAGACCGGTGGGTCGGGTGGGTAAGAAAGTGTCGGGCTCAAGCACATAAGGGTTAAATCCTCCCGAACTCACAAAAGGTTTTTCAAACAAGAGTGATCCATCATCCGACGGTTTTGCGGGTGGACGAAAAGATGACGGATCAAGATGAGAATACTCCAAAGGAGAAAGGAGTCCATGGTACAAAGAGGTGTATTGCAAAGGTTCAACAATGAAGGCATCCAAGATAGGATCCTTTTTCCGAATAACTTTGGTGATAAGAATATCCTCTCCGAAGAGTATCACAGGATTAAAAATCTTGTCCTCAGAAAGGAACGAAATCAACGTATCATCCACGTGAAAATCCTCACGAGAAGAGGAATCACTCTCGGATAAAAAACAGTGTGGAATCTCTGAATCAACAAGCTCATCAGTCGGAATCTTAACTTCATTATCTTTCTTTGGATAAAACGGATCATCATATTTGTCTTCTTCATTCTTAGAAAGATTCAAGTCGGTGGGAGCAAGTTCATCGGTGAACTTCTCAAAGTAAATCGACGGATCTTGATATAACAAATATTCGATTTCGCGTAAGTCGGCTCGAAAATCAAAGATGTCATCCTCACTTCCCGGTGGAAGAGGATCCATATGAGCGAGTTCATCGGCGAACTCCTCAAGAAGAAAATCAATGGAAGAATCCTTGAGCTCGGGCTCCAAAGGATTAACAGACGGTTTAACTTCTTGAATAACTTTTTTAGAATCTCCGTAAAGCATTTGTTCAATTAAATGAATATCTCCTTCGATATCAATGTCGGCGTTATCAATTTCCGGTGAAACTGAATCACTTTGCAAATAAGCCTCAATTTCTTTCATTATAGAATCATCTTCCTCATATTGAGTTTGGGAAGGAATATTAGAAGAAGAAGGAGTGGGATTGCCACTCAAAGAAATCTCGGTGTTTTTAGAAACAAGATCAATCCGATACACAGAAAGCGGAGGTGGAACAAGTGGTGTGCTCTTAGAGCTAGCATTTTCCACCACAACCGTAGTAGACTCCTTTTCTAGTTTCTTCTTTCGTTCAGCATGTATAGTAGACAAACTTTTAACCGTGAAACGTGAAAGATCAAATCTCGATGTCTTAGGCCCAACTTTTGAATTACCGGAGGTTGGACGTTTTGGTACTCCGTTATTAGTAGGAATTCCGGGTCCTTTGTCACCCTCGGTTATTCTTGATTTTGGCCACATCATATTGTTTGGTAAAGATTTCAAGTATTGTTAACGTTAAATGTGACGGCTTTTTCCAACTCTTAAAGTTATTTCTCCTCCATATACATCAATCAACGATGTCCGGTCCTTAAAAGCATCTTCCGAGAATAAGGGCACACGAGGATCGGCATCAAAATCCACAACAACAAAATCATGGAAATCGAACTTCCCACTCTAACAAAAACATCCTCGGCTATACCGATTGGTGTAGTTGTAGTTCGGTCGGCTAGCTCGAGGGTCATACATGTCGGGGTAAGTGGAGGCAATGAAAGCTTATCATAAATTGATTTCGGCATCAAATTGATACTGCGCCAAGATCGCCAAGGCGGAGCATTGAATAATTCCTTGAAAATCACATGGAATGAGGAACTTGCCGGTCACCTAACTTTTCGGAAGTTTCTTGAGAATAACCGCGAACAATTCTCATTCAAAGACGTTTTTGCCAAATCAACAATTTTCTTTATTACTTAACATTCCTTTTAGCGTCGAAACAAACTTGGGCATGAGAAAAGAGCATCCATGAAACTAATTTCAAGTGAAGATCTTGAAATATCCGAAAGAATTTTTCCATTTGAAGATTTGCTTGTTCACGTTGCTTTTGATCATTCATCCTGACGGGTACGGAAGTGTTGTTTTGACTTAGGTTTTCAACCGGAGCATCCTTGGGCTCGAAGTTTGGACAACCGTGGGTTGGACATTCTCAAGATTTCTCCTTATCGGGGAAGCACCGGGTCCTTTGTCACCCCGCCTCACGGTCTACCACACCGGAAGGAGAAGAAGAAATAGTGGTAGGAACCGCGGGTCCATCGTAAGCAACACCACTTCGGGTAGTGATAGCTTTCATGTCACCTCTCGGGTTAGGAATGGTATCACTCGGAAGAGAACTCGAGGGTTGAGAATAAGACATAGAAGGTTGATTGGCTTGAAAGAAACTAGCCATCATATCCTTAATTTCTCTCATAGTTTTGTTATTCGTAACTTCCATATCTCTTTTGAAATCCGTCCTCATGCTGTTAATTTGAGTTTGCAAATTTCGAATGGTGCTATTAGAACTCTTCATGTAAGATAGAAACTCATTGTTCGGAACAGCTTGATGAGTTGATTGATATTGTTGTTGAGGAGATGGTTGATAAACTTGAGGTGGAGGAGCTTGGTAGTTTTGATTACCATGACCGAGATTGGCTCCTCGGTTTGATTGTAAGATTGGTTTTGATAACGGTTTTGATTTTGTTGAGGAATGGGTGCAAAACCGGTGGTCCCATTTGGTTGGCACGGTATCCTTGGTTACGATTCGAACCGGATTAGCGATGCTACTAAGCATTTCGGAGATCGCCATCGGTGGCTTGACAATTATAATACGGATGAGGACCACCGCAAATAACACATGTTTCAGTAACGGCTTTGACGGTTTCGGATTTATGAATCTTAAACTCTCTCATCATAGAATTAATAGCATCAGTCAATCCACTCAACTCACTCCTCTGAACGTAGTTATCATTAGTAGCAATTTTAGAAACAACCGGTCGGTTCCTAGACAAGGAAACTTTTGACTTATTCTCGATAATCATTCTAATGTCGGTGGGCATACGACTCAAGATATTACCACCGGTGACGCGTTAGGTTTAATCTTGATCGGATGGAGTAAGAGCATTATAGAACGATCAATCGATGAAGATCGGTAAAACCGTGATTCGGGCATTTACGTAAAAGTTCCTTGAATCTATCCCATGCTTCTCCAAAACTCTCGTCAAATTTTGTTGAAAATTTATGATTTGATTTCGTAACATTGTTATTTTTGACGGAGGAAAGAATTGGTTCACAAACTTCTTAAAGATCTTCCATGTGGTAATCGGTCGAGGGTTCTTTTTCGAGCCAAGTCCGGCTGCCCCCTCAAGGGAAAATGGAAACAATCTCAACTTAATCGACTCGTGAGCTACGCCCGGAAAGTTAATCGTGGAAGCAACTTGATTAAACCAACGAAGATGTGCATGAGGCTCCTCATGATCTAAACCACAGAAAGGTTTATTAGACACCAATTGTTTTAGATTCGTTTTTAGTTCAAAATTTTCGGTGTTAATTGGTGGAAGTACGATAGCATCACCGTAGCCGCTCACGGAGCTTGAAGTAACTCGCTCATCGTTCGAGTGTCCGCCATGACGGTTTCTTCAACGATAGTACGTAACTCTGCACGCCTATTCTCCGATTTCGCTCACGCCTTGATTGAGAGCGAGTGCGCATGCACTTAAAACCAAGTCAATTAAAAGAAACCGATATTCGAAAACACAAGGAACTTAAACCAATAATCCCGAGTGAATAAATCACCTCTACAAGACAAACGCACAAGCGAGCGGAGAAGCTTTGTAGGTCACAAGCTTATTAAAACCCGCTTTACGATGCAATTTAATGTCGACCGTCCTTATACCCACCACACGCTTTGTTTATCAAATAGAAGTAAATAAACTCACAAGCGACACAAAGGCAAGTTTTAGATCTTTTGTTCGGGAACTTATAATGATAACACCTCCGCTACTCGATGAGAAGATATCATGATCCGTAATGTGAGCATGTCGGTCCTAAAGTCACAACATCACATAATACCAACACCACAAAGGATGTCACGTAGATTTTGATAGCCGATGATCTCAAATGATGGCTCAAAATTATTATCACGTGGATCAAGAAAGACCTCCACTTGGAGTAACCAAACATGCAATCAATGACTACGAGCTTAGAAGCAAAGGACTACATCAAGAATGCAAGAACAATTTTAATGTAATATCTATTTGTATGTGATATGCTTCGATATAGGCTCAAGGGTTTATGTGGGGATAAATCCTTAATATCAATATCAAATATACTCACGAAGAATGATTCAAATTCTCTTAGGAAAAGAATAGTAAATCAATCCCGTGTGTGATCGTAGTAATCGGATTAGTCAACCCGAATCGCTTTTCCCAACGAGGCGTGAATTGCCAACGTCGTTTTAAGTTTGGATTTTATGCTTGATGAGAATGATTTAAGATTTGATTATAGAAACTACGGGGATGGGAAAGTAATTAAGGAAATCTAACTACGGGAAATCCTAAATGCGATCTAAAATATTACGTAATTAATTAAACGCGACTAAAATGCAACTACGTCTAAACGATACCCTAAAAATGTCTAAATTTACTTTTACTCTAAAAATATGATAATAAAACTATTTTAGAATTGAAACTAATTTTTTTGGATTTTTCTTGAATTTATAAAAATTAAAAACTAATTTAAACTATTTAATTCTAATTAAAATTCTAAAAATTATAAAAATCAAAGAGAAAAATAAGGAAAAATCTTTTTTAAGCTTTTAATATTTTTCTTAAACTAATAAAATTGAAAAATTATTTTTTGGAACTTTTTCTCAATTATTTGTAATAAAAGGCTATTTAAAATTGATTAAAATCTAATTAAAATAAGAAAAATAGCAAATGATGACCAAAAATTATGAAACTTTCAGAAAAATCTAAAATTATATTATGAATATATGAAAATTGAAAAGTTACTAGCTTATGTGTAAGATTAATGAGCTGCTATGTAAATGCTTCAAGAATAAGCTACTATTAATAAGCAAACTAGTTAGATGAGCTACCAAACAGTGAACAAAGCTATAGAGTACTGAAATAAGATAATTACTACTGATTATCACTACTCCTAACCGGCTTAAGGCTTCAGATCAAAGGAATAAGCTAACTGCTTATTCACTCCAAACAGTGGTTTAGGACCACTGTTTGGGACAATGCACAGGTTACACCAATAAGCTAATCACAAGTCCACTTATGCAGTCCTACTAAACACCTGGCCAGCTACACTTTTACCAAAAATCAGACCTTAACTCTTTGTTTTGAGGCTTATGCAACAATTTCAAATCGTTGTTTCACACTCGATTATCGAGTGTGAGCAGGGGATATGGTGCTACTTTGATAAGCTAATTAAAAGCTCAAAATGACAGAACCAGTTTTCACCAAAAACAGTTATCAATTATAGACCAGTTGAAGTTGTTAATTCCAAAATCTCAGACTCTTAAATTCAGTAATGATTCAGAAAATGACTCACAAAGTTTGTCTTAAAACTGCTTTTGACAGATATTGACTTTCTGAGGAATACACATGAACTTTGACAAAACTGAGTTTTAATCCAATCTAGTGCACAGAATATGATGTTTTAACACAAAATATGATATCCAACAGCTAGATCTCACAATATTGAACCAAAATGTAGCTTATGACCAACTGTTTGTTTTGACAGAAACAGATATAGAGCAAATTTAAGCTTGATTTGACTTTTTGAGCTAAACTGCTGAAACTAAAACCTCAATTGACTATCTAAAAACTACTCAAGAAAGTTTCAACCACTAAACACTAAATACCTAGCCTTAAGCACAGATATATCAGTTATGCCAAACACTATGTATGCTATTGTTTAATGAACTAACAAGCAAATTATGAGCAATTTAGACTAATCACATATCAAACTACAATCAAACAGTAACAATATGATTAAATAACAGATCAAAACACAGATATGAGAGCATTAACAGAATATGGACTTACAAGCTGTCCATAGCCACTGTGGCTTGCAAAAATGCAGATCTAGAACCTCTAACCTAACAACACTAATCCTAATCCAACCAGCTCAGATCCAAACCAAATCCAGCATCAAACCAATACTAATCCAGATCCAAAACCAGAACATCAAATCCCAAACAACAACTGTAGCTTCTGCACTTATAACTGTTATAACTGTGATTTTGAGATTAAGACTGAAATAAGCTCACAATAAGCTATAAGAAGCTTATATGAACCTAACAAAACAATAGATCAGTACAGGATTGGACCAATAACAGATCTAAAGTGATTTTTGATTTTTGAATGATTTTTTTGTGATTTTTTTGTATTTTTGAGATTTATATGAAACAAGCTTAAAAACAGATTTATAAAAGTGAAATAAGCATAAATTTGAGATAATAAGCAGATATTAATAAAAAAACTTCAAACAATAACAACTGAAATTTAAGTGCAAATTCTATTAATCAAAGGAAATGAGTACAAAAGTGAATTACAAACTATTCAAAACATTTTAAAGGAAATAACCACTACAAATTAACCTAGAGAGAATGAAAATACAGAGAAGAGAATAATAAGAGATATAATTGTGAACGATTAGAGGTCTATTTATATCCAAGCTTGAGGTTGAGAAGCTTCTTGAATCTCTCTATTTGTGCTTCTTTGAGCTCAGGAGCACCGTTGGATCAAATCCCAAATGCTATCCTTTCATCACAGCCTTTAGATCACTATTGATGACATGTTTAAGCCAATGAGAGAGCGCCAAGTGGCCAAAGGCACACGGATCAGTGAGATGTCAGTCCTAGGTGTCAGATGGTGTCAGGGTAAAGTACAATTCTACCCTTAATCTCAGTTAATTTGGTTAATTTACATGGTTGGGTAAACTAGGGTTCATCATATCTGGGTTTGGGTAAATGATTTGGCGGGAGTGAGTTTTTTTTGGTTTTAATAATATGTTTGACCGGTTCATTTGGGGTTTGACCGGGCATTAAACCGGGTTGGGAGTGGTTCTCGGTTAGGCTTATAACCGGTAGGATAGTGTAGAGTTGGGCTCGGGTATGAATTTTGGGCCAGAATATGTTTAGTGGTTTTGGACTTTGGATTTTATTTGTGATATAAGAGATAGCTTAGGGACCAAATGTGTACACTTCGAATTTTCAAGGACTACAAGTGTAAATCTGGAATTTTCACATAAGGACCAATCTTGTAAAGCTTAATAATCCAAGGGTGACTTTTGCACTTTTCTGAATCTCCAAGGATCAAATCTGTCAAAAGCTCAAACTTGAGGGACTAAACTTGTCTTTTCTTCAAACTTTGTTCAAACTTCCAAAATCATCTTCTGAGAATAATATCTTCCAAAATATGCAATTCGACCTTCATCACTAAAACTCTCTCGATCCGGATTTACATCCGATTTGGATCCTTTTGCGTGTTTTGCATATCCGTATTCTGCACATATACAAACTCAAGAAAACCATAAATATAAGCAATAAACGGCTTTTCCTTGGTTGTTTGGGTCAGTTTTGATAGTGAAAGATATGTGAATAAGCACATATCATCGATGCAATGTAATTTTGGTACATGATTGAGGTGACCTCCTGGGGAGATTGTTAGGAATTAGAAATTCCGTGTATTAAAGAGTCGGTCACCTCAAGTATATGTAATCGTGAAAGCTCGTGAGTCGTAGTTATTTTAAGTTAAGTAGTATTTAGTTAAGTAACACCGTGGAGGACGGACGGGTCTTTACCAGCAGATGCCCGATCCACCCCGATGTGTGGCGATTTATGTAAGACTATAAATACTCTACCTTCAAGGTAGAGAGTCGAGCACATAATAATATCTTTCACTTTCTCTCACTAAGTTCCCTAAACCTCTAACTTTCTCTCTAGAATTCCATCTATACGCTACTTTGTGTTATGGTTTGATGTGTATGTGAAAACTAATATCCAACAGAAATCGATTGTTGATCTGTTTATCTTTGGTACCTCGTTCGATTAATCTCGTGGACTATGTCTATCTGTGGTGTCCTTACCTACTTGTTGTTGACCTGCCATGTTTGCATTTCTGTTTATGCTATGGTTTGATTGGGTAAATGGTTCAACTTATGAAGTCTAGCTTGTTAACCTGTTTAATTGCCCCGCTATGTATTTAATTCATTTAATTATAGTGTTCATACTGTATTCTTACTTGTTACGAAGTGACCATGTTTGACTACCATTATGATAATCGATTATGTCTTCAACTAAGGGTTTTGACACGTAAGTTGCCATGCTCACTTATTAATTAATTGCTTCGCTCTCGTAGACATTTGTTTGACTTGTATTTCTCGATTCCAATTGATTGTATGACATATATGTTGTGTGGATGCTATGCCTGCTATGTTTTGCTTATGTTTCAGTTCTTGTATGTCTGGTTTGTATGTGCTTGTTTATATGTCATCGATGTTTTGCTTTGCTTCGTTCTCCTTGTTATCTGTTCGTTCTGGATGTCTGTATTATTGGTTCTGCAGGATCCTCATTGACTCATTGTTCTCTTTTCGCTGAGACTTTGTTATCCGTTTCCTTTGTTTCTTTTCGCATTTCAGATTTTATTTAGCTTTCGTTTTGTTATATCATTCACTGGCTTTTTAAGCTCACCGCATTTCTTTTCTGCCAAGGTGTTAGGTTTGAAGATGGGCTTTGATGGGTGAGAGTTGGATTATTGAGTGGACCAACCCTAGATACCTTATTATTTGGATTTATTTTGTTGGGCTTTTGTTTGGAGATTTCATTTATTTTAGACATATTGATTTTGTATTTTCCTTGTAAGTCATTCGTCTATATGACTTGGTACTTTATTCTTTAAGGCTTTCGCTTGTAAGAAATTGTATTTGTATGTTCTGATATGACACCAGAATGTGACACTTCTACCCTTGTCGGGTTGGGGTGTTACACCTACGACCCCGACTGAGATACGTCAATTTTTAGGACTTGCTGGATATTACCGTAGATTTATCGAAGGTTTCTCCAAGATAGCAAAGCCTTTAACCAGTTGAGTGCTCCCTTTTTTTTTAATAATAAGGTACGGCAATAAGTTTTGGATTGTCTACCATTCGCTCGACTTGAAAGCCCCGTGGAGGCCTATTAGTCAATTGTGACCGAAAAAGACCGAAAACACTACGCGAATTTAATATTTAATCTTAAGAAGAATACTTTGATTAACACTCAACACCTCAATATTTTATTAATACAAATACTCGAATAGTATTAGGGTTTTACAACCTTGAAGTGTATCGACTTTAGATATAACTAATACGTATATCTAACCCTAACCTAGGACCTCCTTTATAGGCTAAGGAGTCCTATACAATATACAATACGTAACCTACAATATAACTATCTTTACTATAATTATCTAAATATAAATCTTAAACCGACTTAACAAGAATAGCGATGCTTTGTTACATAAGAAGTGGATCACTATTACTACTAGCCGTGGTTTGTCTTCATCAGTGGTTACATTTCTTCTGGTCGTGGTTTCATTTGTGCTGGCAGTGGTTCCACACTTAGAATAATTCATTTCATTGAAACCTAAAACCCAACAATCCTCCCCTAAACTTGATATATTCTAATGTAATTATCAAGTTTCCTTTAAGCTCAAAACTTCTTACTTGGAGGATGTATCCAAACACCAAGACCTCCTCCGTCTCCTTATTAGATCCCGACTCTTCATCAAGAGCCTTAGATCTTTTTTCCATTCTTTTTAATCTTCCTTGATACTTGCCTTTAATGGCTAGAGGACCTTGTAGATCTACAATCTTCTCAATCTTCAAGAACAATTGGTCACCATAAGATTTGTAGGCTTTGTCCCCTGTGGATAAAGTTTGTCTTCCAACATCTTTCTGGCTACATTTTTGGTTAGTGGATAGTCTTTATCAATAAACATGAAAAACTTCTCCTGTGTAGTCTGCACAGCATGTACTCTGCAGGGTTGATATAACATCCATTTAACCACTTCACAGTCTTCCCAAAATTTATCTTCTGGATTGGGTTGACATAAGTTCTTCATGTTGTCCACAAAAACCTTGCTAAATTTCAGTTGGTCCAAACTTACCATATTCGAACTCCATGATCTTCCACGTTGTTCCGGATCAACTTTAGACATACAAAACAACAAACATACAAAATTGAAGTATGTACTTTTCCATCCATCAGCTCTTGTAATTTCAATCATTTCTCTATCATTTCGTGACTATCGCCAATCCATAATTGGAAGAATAGATCTTACTGGTGTAGGATTAATAGGTTCTTTAGGTTGATCACACACCATAAGATACAGATTCATTCTTTCTTCCTTCTCCATCTCTTCATCCACTTTCTGTTTCTTAGAACTAGACTCCTCCTGAATAGCTACTTTTCTCTTTTGTCAGTTCTCTATCCACTCATCTTCTTTCTCAAAATTCATAGGAATGAAGTCATCACATCTTCTTTTACAAGCTTGATAGATCTCCTCAACCTCTTCATATGAGCATTTTCTCAAATTTACACTAATTTGCATGTCCATATGTCTGATAAACTTCATCATTTGATTTCTCATTTCTTGCTTAGTTGGAGGTTTATTCTTCTTAGCTTAATAATCTTTAACAACTCTTTCCCTCTTCATTTTTCTCATCCTTTCAGCCAAAACCTTAGACCTTGTATCAATGTCTAATTGTCCCCATTCATGATCAGTCCACTTTGTCTTTATCATTTCAGAAGCTTGAAGTAAAGTTTGTTCATTATTCCATTCTCCTATCAATCTCGAGTAGCTTCCTCTTCTTCTTCCTTTTCTTTCAAAATCCGATCTTCACCGATACATTTCTTGCAACCTTTTGGACATTTCATGATCTGCTCCTCCCTACTATCAAATTCAATTTCTTCTTCTTCGTGTTCGCAATGCCTTTACCCTTTCCAATATCTGGTTGAACCACTTTACGCCTCGTTTCGAGTTTTTTTTAAAGTAATGGAAAGGAGGGAAGGAAATCAAAAAGGCGTTCTTAAGTTTTTTAAGATGGAAAGGTAGGGGACGGAAGGTGGGAGGAGGGAAGGATGGGCTTTTGAGTATTATTTTGTTCATTCAATTTTGAGCGGATTGGGGAAACGGGTTTTCAACATTACATTTTGTTCCGTCCAATATAAATTTATGTCTAACAATTGATGAACCTTTTATCTTAGACACTATAACATTTCGTTATGATAATATACCTACAATATCAGAATATACTAGCAAAGAGTTAATATGAATTTGATCGAAAAATAGAACATACCTTATATGAATTAGAGCCATCATCACATTCACCTTATGATTTTCGATAGAATTCCTTGCTCTCATTGCATTTTGACCCAATAATCGTTCATGCATAACTTTGAAGATAGAAACATTCAGTTTAAACAATTTATAAACAAAGACATTAGATTGTTTTCCTAGTACAACGTATTTAAGTCTTACTAGCATTCGTTAGAGCATACTAATGCACCGCGAGTTTCAATATTAGGCTAAACACGGTGGTGACTGGGTCACCGTGCCTATCGCCTTTCTCTCCGACGACGACGGCGACCTAGTTACCAGTGGTGACTTGGGGTTTTTTTTTTTTTTTTAAACCAAACATTTTGATTTTTTTTCCATATGTATGCTTTAAACTCGGTCGAGTATACAACCGAGTTCGTTCCTTTTGTATCACAACAGAACACAACCAAGCCCCCACAATGGGGCAACCGGTGGTATCCTCGGATCAACCGGTTGGGGCAACCTTACCACCGTGTCTAGCCTTATATGTTAGTAAGCTTTGATGTCTCATTTGTTAACAATGTTAAAGAACTATCTTTTGTGAATTCAAAATGGGCTATTTGTTTGTTGTGCCGCCGCCTCCCACTAGTCAAAGTGTTGTCAACGAAACGCCTTTTCTACATCACCAACTTCGTGAAATTCCTTGTTCCAAGAACTCAAAGGAATTCTCATTCAAATTCATTTCATAATCGTGTACGTAGTAGCTTCTTGTATTTGTGAAGTAGCATATTAGTATCGAGGGTATATTGGTAATTTGTGTAGCTTCCTTTCCTTTCCTTGCTACTTTAAAAAGAAACTCAAGAACACAAAAATAAATAACCACTTTCTTCCCATCCCTTCCATTCTTTAAATTTTAGGCTTGAGAAGGCGTTAGTCTTTGAGTTAACCAATCTTCAAACTTCCCAAGGGTTTAGGTCCAGTGGGTTTAAGTATAATGGGAACAGTCAATAACGAGTTCGAGATTTGATAAGGTTTTACTTAAGTTCAACGATGTACCAAAGACTTCCTTCTCAACTTCCTTAGGCTTGGGTGGTGGTGTGATGGTTGTGATTATGGTAGAAGTAGTTGTAATAGCAATAGGTATATCTAAAGTAACAAAGTGGATAAAATTACCTTAGAGGTTGCGGCGGTGGTTTCATCGCACTAGCGAGGATTCAACAACAATAGCGATGGTTGTTGCGTACACCACTTCTTCTTCTTTATCTTCAACTACAACCTTCAAAGTTTCAACCACTATTTCTTTTCCTTCCTTGTCGGTCACCATATAGTCATCACCATGATCTCCACTATCCAAATCCAAATCAACATCCAAGTTTAAATCCTCCCTAAATCCTTGATTTTACTCCTTCCATGTTTGGATGCATCCTCCAAACTTTGATCCTTTGAGAGCTAGCCTTCTTATTTACCTTCTTGACTCTCCTATAAGCAGCAATCCTTGGTCTTCTTATTCTTTCCAATCTGATTACCACAGTGCTTGGGTCTTGATAGTTCCAGCTTGAAAGACAGCAAGTTCCTGAAGACCAGTGATTGTATTTTCCATTTTGGTACATTTAGCCGTCAATTCATTTAATAGTTCAATAATATCCTCACCACTTGACCATGTGACTGGTCCTACGGTGGATCCTTGAAAAGTCATCATGTACATTGTTAGTACCGTCAATTCTTTATTATGTCCCAAACTACCCTCATCACTTGAGTCAGTAACCTACTCCCAGAGGTGAATCTGAGGTGTAGAAAACATGGCATCGACCTAGCCCGATCATCCATGCACCTTGATGTAGCCACGGCTAGGGATTCCTTCACCGTGTTGAGCTCAAGAGAACTCTCCACATTAGGAGTTGCGGTGGTTGGGTCTTCGATGTTTTCAACGACTGCTCAAGACCTAAGCCCTGAATCGATGGTGAAAGCCCTTCCACTCATGTCACCTTCATCACCGTGACAGCCTTATTAATGACACCACTAACACCAGCCTGAGGTAGCTTGGTGCCTTTCTTCCTCCTTTTTTGAACTAAGATCACTTGTGGTTCTGTTGGTAAGGTTAAAGGTTCAGCAGTGGGTTAGCAGTGGTTGCAGATGTGGTAGCAGTGGGTTCAGCAACAGTGGTTTGTGTGGGTTGTGTTTCAGGTACCTCTCCATTCTCAAGAATGTCTGGCAAGTTAAGCATATGAGGGAATAATGGTGTAATAGTTCCAGAGAAATATGGATTTTGTTTCCTCATATGTGCAAATACCTTAGATAGCATATGAAGTACTTTATACTCCCTTTTATGAGGAATGGGTTCTGTGATCTGATTGTCCACAATTAATTGAGCAAACCTAGGATATAAGTATTATTTCCCCTTTTCCTTAATGTTCTTCATAAAACCATCAAATATCATCCTAGACCAATTAAATACCCTCCCTTATGATAGACATATGATAGCAGTTGCTATTTTGGAGGGAAACTCATCAAATCCAGTAGTCTTATTGCTTGCACACATAAGCAGAGTATGTATCAAAAACTTCCACAAGGGTGAAAACATACCTTTGTGAAATTCTATCCTATCCCATCTTTGCTCATAACCCATTCTTTCCAAACCATCATGGAATCCTTCGAATAGTTGTTCTTAACAAGATATGCGACAAGATTGTGGGTGGTGGAATATTCGATCGGCATTGTGTAAAAGATGTGGGATTTGTGAAATTATCCGTTGGGAGTGGTTAGGGTTTATATAGAGTGCCAATTGGAAGTGTTTAAAGATCAATTAAATGATCCGGCGTTGATTTGGGGATTAAATCGTTATCACCAAGATGTTCTGGTAATGACCCTTGAATTTCCATTTTCATCAAAAGCGCACTAGTAGTGGGTTGCCCACAACTAGCAAAGTGGTTAGAAATATACTAGCAGTGGAAACTTCACCAACACTCAATCCTTTGACTAAGACTTGACAACAAAATCTAAGCCAAAATAGTGATATCATGCACTAATTTGAAGGACTACAAAAGATACACACTTTTTAAGCTACTCCTACTGACTCCAAAAGCTCCATAATATACAAAATCTACCTTCAAACCTGCATATCACAAACACAAACCAAACACATGAAACTTTGTTAAGGTTAGCGATGGTAAGTATAACTAGAAGTGGTTACATCATATATCTTGGCGGTGGTTATACAATGTGCTAAACACCAGTCAAATAGTCAACGCCAAGTCATTACCCGTCCACCTTAAGTCAAAGACTTCATTTACTCCACAACAACTCACACCTTCCACATAGTTAACTCACTGATTTCTTTTTAACTCTATTTAAGAACATAGCACCCATAAACCACACATATCACTCACATTCCCAAAAACATTTCTCTCCCAAAAAAAAATCATCAAAATGAGTAACTCACGCTATCCCATTGAGATCTCATCGAATTTTCTAAGAGTTCATCTTCAAACAATGCATGGAAAACTATCTTCCTCCAAGAAACACATCCATCACTTTTATGAGGACAAATCCTGCTCTGTTGGACCTTCGCCATCCAACCTGTGCCCCGAGAAGCTCTCATGAAAGGAACAAGTTCGAACTGAGCTCCATGCCAAGCTATGTGTCACCTTATGAGGACACAGATGATGAAGCCTCCTCAGTGTCCGATAGTTCCTCCCCTGCCGAGATACCACCACTAGAACCATTCACGCCCACCTCTTCAAGCACTCCTTGCGCTCCACCACAACCACTGTTCCATCCTCATCAAGACCCCTAAAAGAAAGAGAGTGATGGGTCTCCCACCCCAAAAGTTTGGAATGTGATTGGGGAGAGGAGTAAAGCGAGACCATGCCAGTGGGGATTAGGGAAGAGGTCTAGGAGTAGTTGGTTTACTTGGTTGCCTTGTTGTAGTAGTCTCTAGATGTTATCTTTTGATGTAATGTTTGCTTTCGTCAGTGGATGGTTGTAAGGACAGTAATGGATGTACCCCTCTGCATCTTTAGATGCAGCTAATAAAATGAATAAACTTGTTGTTGTTTTCTTATTTGTCCAATGCTACATACTGTATGATTTACTTCTTTGATCTGCAAAATAGTTAGTGGGAACAAAAATAACAATCAGTGGATAAAACTAAACTAGCAATACTAAGATCTACCAATAAAAGTACATACATGTTACAAACTTTTACAAAACAAATTTGAGATTTAGAGATTTATCATAGCAATACTAACTACAAGATCTTGAAACCTCCCACATCAAATGCTTTAGTGAGAAGATCGAAGAACATTGAAGTCGAGATGAATTTTGACCATTTGAATTAATCTTTTCTCATTACAATCTCTAATAAAGTGATGCCTTATCTCAATATGTTTAGTTCTAGAATGCAAAGCGGAAATTTAATGATGCAATTTTATCGTTATTGTCAATGTAAATCTTAGTATGCATAAAAGTTTACCCAAAGTCCAACAATTGATTCTGAATCCAAAGCACTTGACCACAACAACTAGCGGCGACCACATACTCCGCTTTAGTGGTGGAATTGGCCATAATTATCTCGCTTCTTTCAACGCCATAAGATTATCCTGCTTCCCAAAAACTGACATCCTCCAGTAGTAGACTTTCTATCCAAACTAGTTCCAGTATAATCACTATCTGTATAGGCCACGAAATCAAAAGCTGAATCCTTAGAATACCAAAGGCCCAATTTAGGATGACCCTTAAGGTATCTAAAGATCCTCTTCACAGCATTTATGTGTGATGTATTTGGTGTGACTTGGAATCTTGCACACACATATACTGAGAACATAAATCGGCCTAGAAGCGATGAGATACATCAAAGATCCAATCATGGATCTATCTGACTAACATCAACCACGGACTTCCATCATTAGGTAGCGATGGTTTCGAGTCTCCGTGGGTGTACTTGCACTCTTGACATCCCGAAAGCCAAATATCTTCAAAATATCTGCTACATACTTGTCTTGACTAATGAAGATTCCGTCGGTCCTGACTTCATGATTGGTGCTAAGCAATCGAGTCTAATCACACAAGCTAACCACTTGTGAATGGCTAACCGTAAGAAACTTAAACAGCTTAAAACACAAATGCAATTAAGATCGAGGAATATAGGGAATTCCAGGTCGTTAAGTCCCACGGAGGATGAATTGGTGTATAAACACTTGATCGATGATAGAATGATCACTAAGGATAGCGATCGATGGGATATTGATGGAAAATTACCTAAAGAAAAGATCTATAAATTAAAGCGACTTAAATGCAAATTAAGAAAATTAAAAGTTAAAATATATTAAATAAAAGCTATCACTATTTTTAAAGTGATGAGCGTTTAAAACCTAAAACGTCGTTTAAATAAAATTACGTAAGCGTACAAAATAAAGCGTGAGTTTTAAAGAAATAAAAGGCCTACAAATATGAAAATGACATTTTACAATCCTAATAATAAAAGAAAATTATTAGAAAAATAAAATTATTTTTACAACTATTTATTTAATTATTATTAATTAAAACTATTTATTAAGTATTTAAAATGCACTAAAATACAAGAAAATACAAAATTAACCTAGAAAAATGAAATTATAACTTGGAAAAATCTAAAATATGATAAAACTTATTTTAAAACTGAAAATATATTTTTAGACTTATTATGTATTTATTATTAATTTAAAACTATTTAAAACTAATTAAAATGCTAAAAATACTATTTAAACCAAGAAAATTATGGAAAAATACTTTTATTACTTTTATATTTATCTTAATCTAGGAAAATTGAAAACATATTTTTTAAAGCTTTTTCTAATTTATTAGTATTAAAAGCTATTTAAAAGGATTAAAACTAGTTAAAATAAAGAAAAATAGCAAACAGTGATGGAAAAATCTGAAAAATTCAGGAAAATGCTAAAATATTATTCTAAGTTTATAAAAATATAAAAAATATGCTTATGTGGAGGAATAATAAGCCAATGTGAAACCGCTTATAAATAAGCACTTCAAAATAAGCTAAAAGCTACAAATGACCACCAAATAATCACATAAGCTAGGGTATGCTATATTAACTAAATACTAACCTATTCCAATCATTCTAAACTTAGAAAAGCATATTAAGCCAAGAATTAAGCAAATCAAAACTAGTTTCTACTCAAAATGGGACAACATTAAGGCTTATCTAAGAGTGGGGTCCATAGGGCTTAAGCTCAAAACTATTATTGAAATGGCTAGTCATCCGGGTGGTGAGTGGAAAGGAACCAAGAACCACCAGTGGGTCCACTTGGTGTGGCTGTGGGACCCACCAAAGTGGTGGTGATGCCCATTGTTATGGTGGTTTAAATGCACAGGCATCATTTGAAAGTGTGCTCAAAAGAAGCTCGTTTTTAAGGACTTAATAAGCTGATTGAGTATAAGCTATTATTTTTATAATTTTCTAGAGCAACTAAAGTTTACTATCCCAAAAGCATTTAAGCTAAATCCTAATATTGAGCTTACACTAAAATTCCTAAGTTTATTCAAAAACGGGTAAGTGAAATTTGACTTTTTGAAATTATGAGCTAAGATTGACTTTCATGAACTTCTAATTGATTCATTGGACTGAATAAGTTATATTAGTGATATGGAACTAGATTAAGCTACTTAAACAACTTTCACAACAGTATACATGGTTATGCAATCTTAAAATTCTAACAGTTAATAAGTAAAAGGATTTGAACTATGATTTTGACTCTCTAGTAATTGCAAGTGCAAACTTATGTTCTAAATGAGTATGATGAACCTAAGTGATCTTGAATTACGAACTCAAACTCTGTACCAATGTTTAGCACGACTATGAGCCTAAATCAAACACCGGTTATAATCCTATAACTAACTTTTCCACTTAACAAATCTCTAAACCGAACCAAGATTATTTCAAAAGCGAGCAGAACACCTAAATTATACAAATAGAACAAAGATACTAACATTAAATCTAACTAGCTATGATTATGAAGATTAAGCAAATTATACTCTAGTTAAGCGGACTTACCTAAAATTGATACATAGATTACTTTAGGTGAACAATAATAACTATTAATCAAGTAAGTTTGGAAATCAATGAACCGAATTACACTAGGAATCAACAAACAACAATCACTAAAGTTATACCATTGATTAAAAGTTAAAAGCAAAAATGGACTTACATGTGACATGTCACAATAGCATTCTACTTTAGATCAAAATACCACTGCCAAAAACTAGTATCATCACAGATTCCAACTCAGTATCACCCCTAGTCCATAACCATATCTTATCTAATCCAGCAATTCACCAAAATTCGTACTCCTTTGACTTTCTTTAACCAATATTGAGATATGAGTGTAAACTGAGTATAAGTTTCTGAGTAACTAATAAGCTAAAGGGAACTTATAAAAGCTTATATGGAAGCTTATAATTGCATAACATTAACCACAAACAACATTCACATGAACTGGAATTTTTGAAATTGCAAATTGCATAAGAGTAATTCGTACTTGAATTTTAACAACGAAAAGGTTTATAAAACATCAAATTACATAAGAGAGTACTTTGAAACTTAATTAAAGACTGAAATCTTAAAAATATTAAAACGACATTACAAAATTAAAATTACACTACTTATTTAACTACTACTTTTCTATATCTCTTTTCCTTTTATTGATTCATTTTAGTCTTTGTCGACATCTGAGATAATCCCACTTGATTTTGAGCCATTGGAATCTTCAAAACCACCCACTTGTCATTTTGGCGGGAAAAAGGTCTTAAGGCGGTTTTAGTATTTAATGCGGTATGGGAGTTGGTTTGCAAGGTGGAGGGGTGATAGTGAGAGGTAGGTTTTAGTGGAAAGGTGGTAGATGAGGTGGAAACCACCTGGTTTGGAGAGGTGTCAGTTTTGGATTGTTGTGAGAGAGATGTCAGATGCACAAGCGCGTGTTTATATTTAAAAACGGGTTGGTTTGGGCTTGGGTATTTGGGCCGGTGTTGGGTAAGGATTATTGGATTGGGTTTAAGTTAATAAAGGGATCCGTTTGGTTAATTAATAATCACAAGGACCAAAGTTGTAATTTGGTGAAAGTTTAAGGACTGGATTTGACAAGTTTCCAAACTTATCACAAGGGTCAAACCTGCCAAGTAAGAATAGTACAAGGACCATTTGCATAAAATTCCATTTTTAAATGTCGAGGACTAAAATTGCCAATTTAGTAACTCTAAGGACCAAACTTGTAATTTTCTAAAAGTTTATCATAAGGACCAATATTGCCATTTATAAATAGTATAAGGTTTATTTTGATTATTTTCTTATTTTAAAACCTTAGGGACTAATTTTGACACTTTTCAAAGTTGAGGGACCAAAGTTGTAATTTTGTGATTTTAAACTTCAAAGGATTATTTTGAACAACTTGTGAATCCCAAGGACCTAAAATGATATTTTACAAGTTTTGAATTACCAAGGACTAGATTTGACAACTTTTGTAACTTGGGGACTAAAGCGCCAATTATGCAAACTTGATACGTTTTCATCGATTTTGATGTTTTGCATTTAAAACATATAAAACACTTGTTTGTGATATTTTTATCATTTTGATGCGTTTTTGAGTGTTTTCGGATGTTTTGGCATTCTAACGATATAAAAATGATGAGTATTTAGACACTCATCAATCCCACACTAAGATATTGCTAGTCCCTAGCAATGATTTATGAAAAGTTAATGGATTTTATCTCTTTACCAAAAGCCATTACTTACGGAGTAGCCAATTGTTTAAGTTCAAGTAAGAACCTTGGTACAATGATAACCAAATGATTTTAAGCAAATCATAAAACATGAACGGATTTGATTTGTCTTTACCGAGCCGTTTGCTACGGACTAGCCAACTCTTAGATAAATTATCAATATTATCTTTGGTGAGTCGATTACCAATTATGGTTTTCCACGCCTTTACCACAAGCCATAAACTTGCGGGCTAGCCAACTCTTTACTTTTTAGGATATGGTGAGTTGAACACCATACAATTTTAGGCAAATTGCAAGCCATAAATGGATTTGAGATATCTTTACCAAGAGTCGTTTGCTCTGGATTAGCCAATCCTTATGTGGGTTAGACATGGTGGATGATTACCATTTGTTGTGTTTAGTACATAGTACTTCCACTAAATAAAAATTTTAAAATTTGGCCATTTTGGGGAAAAGGGGACTAAAGGGTATATTTATGATAAAATTAGCGAAATTTCCCCACACTTAGAAATGAATATTGTCCTCAATATTCAAAGCTAAGTCAGGGTAACACAACAATTATTCTCTTTTAATATTTACAATTTTCAAAGTTTTATATATATATTTTCATAGGTGGGGTATTACCCCACATGTAGTGCATAGAAAGGAAAAAGGCAAATATGGGTGAAAACCCATATTGTGAGTGCTACTATTTTTGGTTACCGAGTCGCTAGCTTGACTCGACCCCGAATTAATTTTGTTCATGGGGAAGTAAGTGGAAGAGACAATTTCCATCGGACTTTCATTCAAGATGTTTGTATAAACATTGAAGTACGTGAAAGTTCCACACCGATGAGATATACATAGAACCGACTCAAAAATGATAAATGAAAATGCCGGGGTCAAAGATAGTGTCTTCATTCCCGAAGGAGTGAAGAACAGGAGAAGCCACGGGATAGGTGAAGAAGAGAAAGAAAGTCATGATAAAAATCTTGACTAACTCATCATTATCAGAAGGAGAATTCATGATTTCTGGATCATGAATCTCATCATTTAAGCTCATTTGATCTAGACATATCCCGGGTGTGTCTAGATCAAAGTAGAAGTTATCATACTCTGGTAGAGATATGATATGAGTGAGTTCAAAGGAGAACTCCTCAAAGAGAATCATTCATATTCGATTGATTTGAGTGAATTCTTGTTCTCCTCAAAAGTCATCACTATCCTCGGGAAAGATTGGATTGTTAGAAATCCAATGAATTAATTCTTCTTCAAATATGATCAAAATTGAAATTGGTGAAAGTAGGAATGAATCATTGAACAAAATTAACTATCTCTTTAAAAGGTGAGTAGCGATCATTATAAAGGAGATTTTCATTAAAAGCCTCGATTCTTGAAATCAAAGAGATCATCATCACTTTCCGATGAAAGTGGAATGATGTGAGTGAGTTCATCGATTAACTCTTCATCATTCTCTCAACATCACAATGTGAAAGTGATGCCTCAACATTCTCAATGTCTCCATAAGATTTACAATCATCGCTAAAATCGGAGAAAGTCTCAAAATGATCTTTTGAACACTCAAGAGGGAAGGGTATCACACTATGGTCAAAGTTCCTGTGACTCTCTCGGGATTGGGACAAGGTCCTCAACACTAGACTTTATGAATTCGTCCGATTCCTTTTCGGGAACAGTGTCAAGATGCTCGTCCCCATGTTTAGAGAGTGAGTGGGAGCTTGGGTGTGATGGCGGTTGCTTGAGAATGAATCTCAATCTCTGGAATATCCAGTTGATGAACTTGATGAATCTTCAAATGTATCCTCATCATCACCGTCATCGAGAATAAAACGAAATTGAGAGCTAGATCATTGCTTTTCTTTTGCAATTAATTCCTAATAGACTTTTCAAAAGCAATTTGGGAATTTATTTTAGCAACCGCTCTTGACTAACAATTCTTCCATGGATTTCTCATGTGAATTTTGAATGATGACATAACCGAGATTTGTCAAAACTTAAGGTTGACATTGATAATCACATGAGGACCCCACAATATACACAAAAAAGCGGGAACATTATGAATACTCAACTCCTCGTTTTCATGACTCCGAAGCTCTAGATAAGTGTCTTGTTGGGTTTCTTGTGGAGTTTGAGTCATTTGGTCTTGAAGGTTGGTCGATATGTCGTAATTGTTACAAGGAAATGGATTCCCTGTTTGACAATCGGAGTGGAATGGGGACCTCCACAATATTCACAACAAGAAAGCTGTTGAGTCGGATTGGTGAATCATATGGATATTGGTCATATCTAAAGTTACGAGCATCACCGGAAAATTGTTCATAGATAACGTGTTTCCGGGTTGACACTCAAATCCTTGGTGAGGACCTCCACAAAATTCACAAAGTATTGTTGATTATATGAAGATAAGTCGGTGTGGTGGGTAATTAGAAAAATTTGAGGGTCGTTAAATGAGTTCGGATTAGGATCATAATCAAATGAATTCCTCGAACCACAAAACAAACAACTCCCGTTCGAATATCATTACCACACTTGTACACACGCGTACACAATGACATGGTGAACCAAAAGAGGCTCACCACAACCGACACAAGGAATAAGCGATTCTATTTGAGAGTTATGAGAAGGAATCGGTTCATTCAAAGAATCAACAAAACCAACATGGTGATCCGAATGACTATTAAGACTCAAAGAACATTTTGAAAAATCGGAGGTGGGACAAGTGGTGTGCTCGAGAGCTAGCAATTTCCATCACTTCCGTTATGGTCTCCGGTTCGGTTCTTGAGAAATGTGAAGATTAGGCAAGTCATTCTTACTAGTCACCGATCTAAATTTCGCATGTTTGCTTTTAGCCGTAAATCGTGAAAGTGTAGGATCAATTTTAGGCGGCTTAGGAGCAATCGAGGATTAGATATTTGGATAACCGTAGGTTGGACGTTTTAGTACCTCCATTATCGAGGGAAGTACCGGTCCTTTGTCACCTTGGTTTCTCGTTCCATTTCCCTACGCAGAATCAATGGATCATCATGAACCACACGAATTCTTGACATTTGTGATAAAATAGG
The DNA here is from genome assembly GCA_022545495.1 of Chrysanthemum lavandulifolium. NCBI lineage: Eukaryota > Viridiplantae > Streptophyta > Magnoliopsida > Asterales > Asteraceae > Chrysanthemum > Chrysanthemum lavandulifolium. The sequence goes on from CM040241.1 coordinate 161,266,705, forward strand.
AAGTTTTTCAACTTCGTTCCAGATTTCGTCGTAGTCGAGAGATTCCATGAGAATAGAAGAAGTTTAGAATCAAATGGATAGAGGGTAAAGGAATAAAGAATCAAAAAGGGTAAGAGGGTAAAGATGAATATTTTTGGATTTTTGAAAAACATGCCATAAAAACAAAGAATGAAAATATTTTTGGTGTTGTTAACACTTTAGAAAAAGTGTTAATGAACTTTTTGATTTATATAAACTTTACAGAAAACTTTTACAAACTGTGGTATATGTGCAAGAATGGATCCGGAAATGCTTAAAACACGCTTCTGACCTCCCGGCGTGGCCAAAATTTGATTGGTGCTAAACAGTCAAGTCTATCTCACAAGCTAACCACTTGTGAATGGCTAACCGTAATGAAACTCAAAACAGCTCAAACACAAATTCAATTTAAGATCGAGGAATATAGGAATTCCGGTCGTTAAGTCCCACGGAGGATGAATTGGTGTATAAACACTTTCGGATGATAGAATGATCACTAAGGATAGTGATCGATGGGATTTGATGGAAAATTACCTAAAGAAAAGATCTATAAATTAAAGCGACTTAAATGCAAATTAAAAGAAATTAAAAGTTAAAATATATTAAATAAACGCTATCACTATTTTTAAAGTGATGAGCGTTTAAAACCTAAAACGTGCGTTTAAATAAAATTACGTAACGTACAAAATAAAACGTGAGTTTTAAAGAAATAAAAGGCCTACAAATATGAAAATGATATTTTACAATCCTAATAATAAAAGAAAATTATTAGAAAAGAAAATTATTTTACAACTATTTATTTATTTATTATTAATTAAAAACTATTTATTAAGTATTTAAAATGCACTAAAATACAAGAAAATACAAAATTAACCTAGAAAAATGAAATTATAACTTAGAAAAATCTAAAATATGATAAAACTTATTTTAAAACTGAAAATATATTTTTTAGACTTATTATGTATTTATTATTAATTTAAAACTATTTAAAACTAATTAAAATGCTAAAAAATACTATTTAAACCAAGAAAATTATGGAAAAATACTTTTTATGACTTTTATATTTATCTTAATCTAGGAAAATTGAAAACATATTTTTTTAAGCTTTTTCTGATTTATTAGTATTAAATGCTATTTAAAAGGATTAAAACTATTTTAAATAAAGAAAAATAGAAAACAATGATGGAAAAATCTGAAAAATTCAGGAAAATGCTAAAATATTATTCTAAGTTTATAAAAATATAAAACATATGCTTATGTGGAGGAAAAATAAGCACATAATGGATTGGCTTATAAATAAGCAACTTCAAAATAAGCTAAAAGCTACAAATGACCACCAAATAAACACATAAGCTAAGTTATGCTATATTAACTAATTACTAACCTATTCCAACCATTGTAAACTTCGAAAAGCAGTTTAAGCCAAGAATTAAGCAAAGTGAAACTAGTTTTGACTCAAAATGGGACAACATTAAGGCTTATCTAGGAGTGGGGTCCACAGGCTTAAGCTCAAAACTATTCTTGAAATGGCTAGTCATCTGGGTGGTGAGTGGAAAGGAACCAAGAACCACCAGTGGGGTCCATTGGTGTGGCTGTGGGACCCACCAAAGTGGTGGTGAAACCCATTGTTGTGGTGCATTTTAGGCGCACAGGGCATCATTTCGAAATGGGGCTCAAAAGAAGCGATTTTATAGGACTTAATAAGTCGATTGGGATAAGCTATTATTTTATAATTTTCTAGAGCAACTAAAGTTTACTATCCCAAAAGCATTTAAGCTAAATCCTAATATTGAGCTTACACTAAAATTCTAAGTTTATTCAAAACGGTAAGTGAAATTTGACTTTTGAAATTATGAGCTAAGATTGACTTTCATGAACTTCTAATTGATTCATTGGACTGAATAAGTTATATTAAGCTGATATGGAACTAGATTAAGCTACTTAAACAACTTTCACAACAATATACATGGTTATGCAATCTTAAAATTCTAACAGTTAATAAGTAAAAGGATTTGAACTATGATTTTGACTCTCTAGTAATTGCAAGTGCAAACTTATGTTCTAAATGAGTATGATGAACCTAAGTGATATTGAATTACTGAGCTCAAACTCTGTACCAATGTTTAGCACAACTATGAGCCTAAATCCAAACACCGTTATAATCCTATAACTAACTTTTCCACTTAACAAATCTCTAAAAGCGAACCAAGATTATTTCAAAGCGAGCAGAACACCTAAATTATACAAATAGAACAAGATACTAACATTAAATCTAACTAGCTATGATTATGAAGATTAAGCAAATTATACTCTAGTTAAGCATACTTACCTAAAATTGATACATAGATTACTTTAGGTGAACAATAATAACTATTAATCAAGTAAGCTGGAAATCAATGAACTGAATTACACTAGGAATCAACAAACAACAATCACTAAAGTTATACCATTGATTAAAAAGTTAAAAGCAAAAATGGACTTACATGTGACATGTCACAATAGCATTCTACTTTAGATCAAAATACCACTTTGCCAAAAACTAGTATCATCACGATTCCAACTCGGTATCACCCCTAGTCCATAACCATATCTTATCTAATCCAAAGAATTCACCAAAATTGTACTCCTTTGACTTTCTTTGACCAATATTGAGATATGAGTGTAAACGAGTATAAGTTTCTGAGTAACTAATAAGCTAAAGGGAACTTATAAAAGCTTATATGGAAGCTTATAATTGCATAACATTAACCACAAACAACATTCACATGAACTGGAATTTTTGAAATTGCAAATTGCATAAGAGTAATTCGTACTTGAATTTTAACACTGAAAAAGGTTTATAAAACACTGAAATTACATAAGAGAGTACTTTGAAACTTAATTAAAGACTGGAAATCTTAAAAATATTAAAACGACATTACAAAATTAAAATTACACTACTTAGTTTCTACTACTTTTCTATATCTCTTGATATTTTTAGATTGATCCATTTTAGTCTTTGTCGACATCGAGATAATCCCACTTGATTTTGATCCATTGAAATCATCACAACCACACTTGTCATTTTGGCGAGAAAAAGTCTTAAAGCGGTTTAGTATTTAATGCAGGTATGGGAGTTGGTTTGCAAGGTGGAGGGTGATAGTGAGAGGTAGGTTTATTAGGTGGAAAGGTTGAGATGCAGTGGTAACCACCTCGGTTTGAGAGGTGTCTGGTTTTGGATTGTTTGAGGGAGGGATGAGCAAAGCAAGCGGTGTTTAATTTTAAAATTGGTTGGGTTTGTTTGTTTGGGCGGGGCCTGTTGGGTTTATTGGATTTGGGTTTAAGTTAATAAAGGGGATCCGTTTGGTTAATTAATAAGACAAGGACCAAAGTTGTAATTTGGTGAAAGTTTAAGGACTGGATTTGACAATTTTCCAAACTTATCACAAGGGTCAAACCTACCAAGTAAGAATAGTACAAGGACCATTTGCATAAAATTCCATTTTTAAATGTCCAAGGACTAAAATTGCCAATTTAGTAACTCTAAGGACCAAACTTGTAATTTTCTCCAAAGTTTATCATAAGGACCAATATTGCCATTTATAAATAGTATAAGGTTTATTTTGATTATTTTCTTATTTTAAAAACCTTAGGACTAATTTTGACAATTTTCAAAGTTGAGGGACCAAAGTTGTAATTTTGTGATTTTAAACTTCAAAGGATTATTTTGAACAACTTGTGAATCCCAAGGACCTAAAATGATATTTTACAAGTTTTTGAATTACCGAGGACTAGATTTGACAACTTTTGAAACTTGGGGACTAAAGCGCCAATTATGCAAACTTGATCGTTTTCATCGATTTTGATGTTTTGCATTTAAAACATATAAAACACTTGTTTGTGATATTTTTATCATTTTGATGCGTTTACGAGTGTTTTCGACAAAATGATGTTTTAAACACTCATCGGAACTCATCTGAAACTTATCATGCATAAGTTTCTCAAAATCCTTACATATTTGTTGAGCCAAAATGATGAGTATTTAGACAATGTCTTGTCAATAATGTCCACACCTCTTGAAGTTAGAATTGTAACAACTCCTCTTGCATTGATTCAATCCAACCTTCTTCTCTAATGCTTCTTCAACTCTTTTGGGCTCCTTTGTGACAAAAATCGTGTAAACAAACAGTTTGCAAGTCTTGATGACTGTTCCTTTTGTGAAGTGATCTTGCAAAGAAACCTTGTCTAGGAAAGGTTTTAGTGTTCTGAGTCTTGCTTCTTGTTTGAATTGGAGTATTCAAATTTCCAAGTATTTGTCCCTTAGGAGGATTTTTATGAACTCATGTGGTAGGAATTGGACTCTCTATGATGACTGATGATGTACCCTCCGAGCACTCGAAGGACACTCCTCAGGGGCGTGTCGAAGCCCTTCTATTCAAGGCCCAAGTTAGGTCTCTAGAATATTCATAGGCGTCAAACCATTCGTTATCACGAAGGTTACCTCCGGAATTCGCCATTCGAAGCCCTAAGCCCTTTGGGGTACGGTTGTGAAGGAGTAATGGATAGGAGAACCTCGACTTGGTCAAACCACGATCTCCTCTTTCCCGGCTTCCCGCCAAGTTTGAGAACGTGGGTCACTAAGCCCTAGCGGTTACCCACAAACATGGGACGCCCCATGTTCTCCGACATTCACGCATGAAGTGCCCCAACCCTATTTCCTCGGCTATAAATAGGTTGGACGGGTAATGGATTATGGTATGCGCATTTCATACTCATTTCTTTACTTACACACACTTATACAACCATAACTCATACTTACTCTCACACCGGAGGTGGTTCGCAGGTCCTACCCTGCGTAATCATTTAACGTAGTGTCTTCGTATTCTTATTCTCGGTGAAAGACAATCTTGGCTTGAACATACACTCCTCATACCTTTGATCATCATTGAGCACGGTAGTGCAATCTGTTGTACAATCAAAGGACTGTTTCCAAATTAGTAATGTCATCATCTTTGAAATAGTCATCCATGTTCTCATCATCTGTGGGAGTATCCCTTTCTTCCAAATTAGGCATGTCGGGATCGGTTGGATCCTCATCATCACCAAATAGTGGCTTGGGGGGATTCCAAAGTAAGTACTACTATTAGAACTTGTAGCGGGGTTTCACTTGTACTAGCGGTGGTAGAATTTGGCTTAGCGTGCTTTCGACAATTTTATTTTGCTTCTCAATTTCTTCTACCATCACCGAGTTATCATGAGACAAATATTCTTTATCTTGATGATGATCACCTTTGCTTCCTGAATCTAGAACATCATCATCTATGGGACTCGCTTTTCAATGATGGGTTTGACAACCAACTTTCCAATTCTCAATCAAATAGAATTCCTTTGGAGGTTCGACTTCCTTAGAATTTGATCATCGAATCCTTTGTGTACTGCATCAACATTAGTGGATGTACCTACATTGATAGGCTCATAATTCATAGACTTGGTTAGCATATCAATATTAAATAGCCACTCTGGTCCTTTTGTCTCAACACTAGGAGTTTCTTCATTGAACCTAACATGTAGATTCTCTTCAACAATTCTGGTCCTCCTATTGTATACTCTAAAGGCTTTACTACTGAAAGAATGGCCAATAAAGTATTCCTCATCACCTTTTCCTCAAACTTGCCTAGGTGGTCTATGGTATTCAAGATAATAACAGGACACCCAAAAGGTTTTAGGAAATCTATCATAGGATTCCTACCATGTAACAACTCATAGGGGTCTTGTTATGAGGCTTTACTACCTTACTTTTATTCTCGCACATAACATACAGTTCCTACAACTTGACCCAAAAGGTAGTTGGTAAATTAGATTCGAGATAACATTGTTCTTGCAAATTTCAATTAGTGTTCTATTTTCCTTTCGGCTACACCATTTGTTGAGGTATCCTAGCAACACTAAACTGTCTTTCAATACCCTTATCCACACGTAACTTATTCATGACATCATTTTAAACTCGGTTCCATTATCACATCGATTACTTTGACCTTATGGTTCACTCTATTTTCTATTTTAGTGACGAAACTCTTAAGAATCTCACTAGTTTCACTCTTAGCATGCCACAAAGTAAACCCAAGAAAATCGCTATAATCATCGGTGATAACTAGGCAATCGCTTATGGTTCAAACTTTTAACAAATATGCACCAAATAAGTCCATGTAACATAAATGATGGTTGAGTAATGGTGTTCACGGCCTTGGTCTTACAAGAGGCTCTATGTTGTTTACCTTTTGACATGCCACACAAAGATAATTACATTCAAAACCTTAGAAGGTAGACCTCTAACTAAATTCCCTTCACCAATTTATTGATTGTATTAAAGTTTAGGTGACCTAGCCTTCTATGCCATAATTTTGACTCATCAACGATGCCCAATCAAACAAGCAAAGTTAGGGATCTATTAGGAATGACATCTTTCATATCAAAACAATATATGCTATCCTTCCTAGGAACCCTAAGTTGTACATAATTATCATTAGGCATTTTGAAGTCAGGAGATAACACCACACATTCTGTTTCCCCAAAAAGTACCCAGATCTTTTTATCACACATCTGAGAAACACTGAATAAATTGTACTTCAGTCCTTATACCAGATAGACTTTTTCAAAGTCCAGCTTCCCTGTTCTGATTGTTCCTCTGCCATGTAGGACCTTACTAATATCAACCTTATCACTTTACCAAGCAAACCCAACACGTATACAAGTATACCCACGTGAAATAAACACAAACAAAGCTTAGAAATAAGATGAGAAAGATGGTGACTTGAAGATATAAATTCGTGTATGATGTGAGACAAGATAAACACAAGATGTTGTATATTCAATAAGGAAAACACACACACACACACTTTACACACCCTCAAATGACCATTTGAGGGTATTTATAATACAAGACACATGTTGCCCTAAAGGCTTTCCATGGGCTTGGCTTGGGCTTGGATTGGATTTGGACGTGGGATAAATAGGCTTATAAACGGCTAGGCTTAGTTTATCTTTTAACTAATTAGCTTATCCCAATCCACGAGCCGTTGACTATTCTATCACGATATCTAACACACGTTACAAAGTTCCTAAACGTGAATGACCATCACTTCTAATAAAACTATTAAGGCTAACAATCTCCCCAAGGGTGGTCATTCAAATGATGCTCCACTTGATTAGGTCTTTACTTTTCTTGAGCTAGGACTTTGGTGTAGATATAAAATAGTCTTGATTCTTTGTTCCTTCATGCTTTGTGATCGAGATAATGTGGTTGTCTGCCGTTGTCAACTTCGATGGTTAGGTGTCTCCACGTCATTCTCCACTTCTTCTCCACCATGCTCACACTTCTATTTTTATTTTGGTTACCAATGATGTAGTTAAGAGTCTTTAAACTTTGTAGATTCTTTGACATTGACGAAGAATCATCTCCTTTGATTATGATGAGAACTTTCATGTGTTGTTGGTATGAGCATGTGGCGAGTCTCACGATCCATCCGCTCCAGAGCTTCCATAAGAAGAAAACATAAAACATTGTTAGTAATAAGCGGATTCCGCACTTACAAGTTTGAATTTCGAGGTATTAACAACATAGTGTGAACACGTCTCTAATTCTCACAGGCCGTTCTGGCTGAGTCCCACAAGTGAGATAACACGATATACCGAAGTACATCTACATTCGGGATGAGTCGCCGAGGTACACCAAGCATCACCTCACGATCGTGACCGTTTGAGACACACTAAGCGTAATCCACTTGAGAATTACAGTGACTGCTGTCGAGGCTGTTTGATGTTGACCACGGCAGAGTTTCCATTCAATCAGCCAAGATTCGGATTGTAAAACTTCTCATAAATGTTACGGCAGATTGCTAAGACTGCGTGAGGACTCTAAAATATATCACTTGTGTCCTTATTAATGAGCAACAAGCGATGTCATGTCAAGTGTTCCTATGAGATCTTTTGATGAATCTCGTTGCTCTAGACTCAATAGTGCATTTGGTTTTCCTAAGCGAGAGACTAGGGAGAGGTCTCTTCTTCAATATCAACAATCTCTAAGAAAGTCGATAGATTATGTAGGGTTCCCGGTGAGAATGAAACAAATCCTTTTAAGAGGAATTGAGTGGCTAGAAGGTTTAGTGCGGTGCGTCATTTGGGTCCATGACGTCTTGGTCTTCAATACCGTGTCATCTAGTGACAACCAAGAGCATATGTATTGAACCGGTTTACGCCCTAAGGTTGAATATGGAGGCTATTTCTTTTCACCCTTTCTCATTACATTTCTTTTTAATTCTTCAACCCCTTCTTTCTCCTTTCTCACTTTTACTCCTTTTTTCAATCATTCCTAAGGACTTCTAGTTCTACACTATTGGTGATGTCCTTGGGTAGATCCCTCCGGCTCTGGCGGATCATAGGACGGATTTCCTATCCTTAGACTCCTTATAACTCCATGATTGTCCTATTGTTGCCATAAAACCATTTTCTTTAAAATCTCTCAGAGTGTTTATGATAGAAAACATGTTTGGAACACTCAGAGAGTTTTGTATTTTCGTAAACACTCCCCTTCACATGTGCGTATAAGTTTTGAGAATACGCACATAGAGGTAGAGTTCGCACGTTTTTGAATTGATTGACTTTAAATGAACAAGACCGATTCGAGACACGTTTACATCACTAGCGAACTAGCTTGAAATTATTACCGTCTGGTCAAGTCCATAGAAAGTTTCTCGAGATGGTACATTTTCTTCGTCAATTCATTGGTTCCGTCTCGAGTCGAGCTCATTTTGAGATTCAAACAACGATTTTGATCACATTTAATCACGTCTCCTCCCCTCAAAATAGCATATTACGTGATATTTTTGATATCAACGGATTAAACAAACATTTAGAATCTTTGGGGAGACAAGCGAATTTGATTTAAGCATGAATTTGGAACATTTTGTTTTATACTCCCTTTTAATAAAGCATATTCAATTAAAGGGTTTTAGAGGAGTTATCTTGAGCAATAAAGTATTTTGAAAGATTTTGAAAATCTTTGTGAACAATCTTGAAAAGGTGCTCAAGATGATGATGATTTCTCACCATTTGTAAATGTAGTGCCTTTGAGCGTACACCTCATTTTTTCGATCAAAGCACGAGTTTTGATTTGAAAATAATCAAAGTCATCATTTCGGTCCGGGTTTCGTCTTGATGTATACGAAAGCCATTATTAAGAAATTTTGAGAAGCGACATGTTTTAGAAAACAAATAAAGAACTCTCGCTCAAGCATCTCATACATGCCCGTATCATTGTTGAATGACATTTCTAGATACGTCTGAATATCGATTATACAAGAGACATGTCGTAGAAGAATATTTTTGGATTTTTGGTTTCTATTGTTTTGTATTTTTGAAAGTTTTATATTTTTATATTTTGCTTTTGTTGGTTTTTCAAATTTTGTATTTTGTTTTCAAAAATATTTACTGATGAAGCTTTGGAAAATCATTTTCAAGAAGATTAGAAGGCGTTCTAACTCCTCGGGGTTGAGCTTAGCATTCAATTCGTCGAACTAAATACTCAAACCTTTCTTTTGGAAGGGCTTTAGTTAATAGATCGGCGAGTTGGTATCTGTCTTCACGAAAAATAATTCAACGATTACCATTTTCGACGTACTCTTTGATGAAATGGTAGCGGACTACGATATGCTTAGTCTTTGAGTGATGAGCAGATTGCATGATATGGCTATGGCACTTTTCGAGTCACAATACATAGGTATTTTATCGAAAGTAAAGCCATAATCGTGAGTTGTGTTCTCATCCATAGAACTTGAGCACAACACGCAGATAGAGACACATACTCGGCTTCACGGTTGATAGTGCAAAGCAATCTTGTTTCTTTGAAGACCGGTGACTAACTTTTCACCCAAAATTGTGCTCCTCCGGATGTACTTTTTGTCGTAACTTGATCACTGCGTGGTCCGCATCGAAAAGGCAATTAGATCAAATCCGATTCCTTCGGATACCAAAGTCCCATGTGAATGGATGTCTTGGTACCAAAGATCCTTTTAACCTCTTTGAGGTGCGAGTTCGTAGGCTTAGCACGAAACCGTGCTAATAAGCAAGCGAGAAAATGAATATCCGTCGACTAGCGATAAGATACATGAGAGAACCAATCATGCTCGATATTTCTTCTGATCAATAGGTTTCCCAACAAATCGGCTCCAATTTTTGGTGATGTTACCATTGGTGTTCGGTCGAATCACAATTATCCATACCATGATTTTTCAAAATCTCGGTTGTATTTAGCTTGATTTATAAAAATTCCACGAGGGGCTGATGTATTTGTAAACCAAGAAAGAATTTTAGTTCCCCATCATGGACATTTCAAATTTACTTTTCATGAGATTTTCAAAATGTTTGAAAGATTCGGATTAGTGGACCCAAAGATGATGTCATCCACGTAAATCGAACAATCAAAATGTCGTTTTGCATTTTGTGTAAACAAGGTAGGATCAAGCTGTTCCTTTGGTGAAATTGTTTTGGATAAGGAAAGAGGACAGTTCACATACCACGCTCTCGAGCTTGTTTTAAACCATATATAGCCTTTTTGAGTTTGTAGACGAGTCCGGATGTTCCATGTCTATGAAGCCTTACGGCCGACTCACATACACTTCTTCTTTCGAGTTCCATTCAAAACGCGGTCTTAATGTCCATCCGATAAACCGTGATGTTTTGTGAGTGCATAGGCCAAGAATATCCTCGATCCTCAAGTCAAGTCTAGCTACCGCCAATGACTCTTCAAAGTCTATTCCTCTTCCCGTCAGTATCCTTTGGCTACAAGGCGAGCTTTGTTGCGAATTACGCTCATTTCTTCATCCCGTTTGTTCTTCCATAACCATTTAAGATCAATGACTCGAGCGTCGATGGGTCTTGGAACCTTTTCCACGAGTCATGTAGGCGGTATTGAAGAAGTTCCTCTGCATTGCTTCTATCCATGCGGGATCCGCCATTGCCTCGCCGAATGTTCTTTGGCTCTAGATTGCTAATTGATCAAAGGTAAATGCATAAGTCGCAATCGGTGGCGAGTTGACGCCTCGTCCGAATCGGCCTTGAAGGTTCACCAATAACTTGTTCAATTGGGTGGTCTTTTGTCCACTTCGAGTAGAAGGATACCGTTGGTTATACATATCACGAGTTAGATGGTTCTCGTAAGCTTGAAGAAGATTCGGTGATTCCGTAGCAAGCGGGTTTTCAAATAAGTCTTCATCTAACGTTGCATCGTTATGGTTTTGGTTTTGCTCATCAGCTGCTGGTATAACAGGTGCAATAACTTGAGTAGATGTAGATGATGTTGATGGAGTTGGTGCATTTGTTTCGACCGTTGTAGATGCATCTTACATTGGTGGTGGAGGATGATTTTGGCGGTGCGGTGGAATGATGGTTTGATGCATTTGTCGAAGTTCCACCATAGTATTCATCGAACATTAACTCAAAGAAATTCTCCCATTCTTGTTCTTCGGATTTTCAAGCGAAGTTGATTGAGCTCTTTGAGGTACGAGTCCTGAACCGATGTGTCCGAGTCATCGGTTTAGTGCGGGTTCTAGAGCGAGTCTCTCGAAGCCATCTGTGAAAGTTCGTCAAACTTCACATTCATCGTCTCCATGATTTTCTTTGCCTTCATTATACACCACAGATGCCTCGAGTTATCGAATATCAATGAAGATTCCAATATCACCTTTAGCTTTCAATTTTCCAAGATCTTCTCATCATTCGTAGGATAGCACAAAGCGCCAAACACGTGAAAGTAAGAGATATCCGGTTTCTGTTGTTCACAATCTCATATGGGTTTTATTGAATCTTGGATGGATGAGATCGGTTCGAGTGAAACAAGCGTTATGACATCGACCCACGAAATAACGGTGCACTAGAATAAATTAGCATTGTGCGGCGGCTTCACAAGAGTTCGATTTCTTCTTTCAACTACCCCATTCTCGTGGAGTTCTAACGGTGATGTCGATGAGTAATTCCAACATCTTCAAAATAAGCTCTTAACTCCCGATTAGTGAATTACGTGCGTTGTCTGCATTCTTACAACTCTTCTTCGAGTTTGAAGAAGTACTTGAATTAAGCCGTAAAGGTGATGATGATGCTGGTGCTTCGCTTTTGATCTCGAAACTTAACCCATGTATATCTCGAATAGTCATCGACGATAACAAGAATATACTTTTTCCGTTAATGCTTTCAACTCTCATTGGGCCACATAAGTCCATGTGCAACATATGCAACTTAGCTTCGAACTAGGTACGGATTTGGGTTTATATGATGCTCTTTTGCTTTTCCTTGTTCGCATGATGGACATAAGTGATCCTTGGTGTATTTGAACTTTGGAAGTCCATTGACGATGTTGTCTTTGGCAATTTTGTTGATGGTGTCAAAATTGAGATGAGATAACCTACGTGCCACAACCAGACTGTTCCGGATGCTCGTGTCATAAGACATATTGGTGATGAAGAGGCCATTTGGTTTATGTCGATAGCATACAAGTTTGTATCACGATTCCCGGTTAAGAGATCGCCATCCAAGTTTCTAACGAAGCAAGCATTTTTCCTAAAAGCAACCTCTAAATCGCATCACGTAACCGCCTTGACCGAAACAGATTGTGTCCCAACCCTTCGACATAGTAAACCCGAGTGATCAAATAATTTCCAAGGTAGATCTCCATAACCCATGATAGCTGCTACAAGATCATTTCCAAATGTACGGTTCCCATGAATTTCGATTTAAATTGATCAGCGACTTTAGATTCCTGGTCATGTGCTTGGAGCAACCCGAGTCGACGATCCAAAGACAAATTTCGATAACCCGCCAGCATGAAAAAGAATATTGTGGAAACCGTTTTGATTTTGGTTCCTTTGGGTTAGAGGTAAAATCTCGATCACACTCGAGAGGTTTTCACAGGGAAGTCCTGTTTATCACTCATTGTACCATTCGAGTGTGTAAGTTCTACCTGGGTTTCCAAATATCATCCCTAAAGTATACACGTTGGTTCTTGTCGATGAGTGTAAAGCCTAAGTTTTGCAACTAGTCTTCCACTCGCTTAGCGTAATTACTTTTGGGACGTTCTTCTAACAGGCTTATCATTCACATTCTTAGACACACAATCATCTTGAACATTTAAAGATTTCTTGCAAGTTAAACAAAGAGATTCAACACATTCATTAGACTTAGCAAGTTTCACGATTTAGTACATTCGGATGAAGTGTCTTTCTTATTCAAAGGTCAAATTCTAGGGTGTTCTTCTACTTTCTTCTCTTTATTCAAGCTACTACTCCTAGAGGCGCCGAGACTCTATTGTTCCTTGTATTGCTCTTAGGCTTTAGTCTGCTGCTCCTAGAGGTGCTTTCTAGTCCTGTGAGAAGGTGAGGCACACGATTAGATTCACATTTCTATGAAGGAGGTGGTTTCACTATCCTAGTCTCTTTAGATGTGGAGGCGGATGCATTAGTGGTACTCATCTCAAAAGGCAGTGCTAAAACTTTTGGTTTCTCGATAACCGCTTTTCCTTTATCAACATTTTGTTTAGGTGGGCGGTGGAGGATGGTTTTGATGAAACATTTTCTCATTGACTTTTGGAGGAGGCAAAGAAATGTACATTTTGGTTTTGAAACCGGTTTGGGAACATTTGCTTTCTCCATGATCAATGGTTTTGTAATCACGCTTTCCACCGCCTTTCCTTTTTGATCGTCGGTTGAGCCCTCAAAAATCATTTTTCGCTTTCATGTCATTGTAGGCACGCTCATCGACAGTTTGTCATACTTGCATTCCTCGCTTTTCGATCAAGTTGTTTAAAATATGAGATATTTTCTTTTCAAGTTTCATAAGAGCTTTTCATATTTTGAAACAATTTCGGAGGTCTCGCATCGAGTCTTTCATGATCTTCAACGAATATGTTTGCAAAATGATGGACATAATATCGTTGGTCGGAACATCTTCTGAGAGAGAGTCATTAAACTTTTCAAAACTTTGATGTGTTCAACACTTTCATTAGCTTGCTTTACCGTGGATTTATGGTCCTTGACAAAGTCATTGTTTCTTTCAAAACGCTTGTTCAAAATGAATTACCCTTGCAATCGATGTTATTCACCGAGGGCAATTTGAGTTTCAAAAACTTTTACATTCATTATCAAAACTATTAAACGGATGTTTCTAATATTGGTTTTAGTTTTAACGGTCTCTTGAAGATCTCGCACTTCGCTTTCACATTTTCCAAAATACTTGGCCACTTGTGTTAAAAGGATTGTTTGAAGACATTTGTTCAATGTTTGAAAGAGAATTGGAGACAACAACTGTTTTGAAACCGATTTTGAAGCCGGTGTTGACACTTTGTTTGAAACACTTGGTGTGATGGAGAACTTTGATTGTTCTTTTGAGAAACAAAAGGAATACCATTAATTTTGTTCCATGTGTTATAATCAATTGGTTTTATTTCCGGATGTTTTTGTTTCATTTTTGATCTACTCTCCTCGATAGTTCCAACGTTTCAAGCGAATCATGCACAATTATGGGTTCATGCAAAGGTTTTCCATTGTGCAACACATTCGAGATTTCGAGCTTTCTTGAGAAGCGAAGAAGGGTCGTTACCAAGTGCCATCTTATGAAGTATGAAACGTGGATTTACTTGGTTAGAAAGCATCTTGTTTGATTTAGTTTGAATGACCCGTTGTGAGAAGCAAATTGTCCAAAGTTTTGATTTTATCCGTTTTATCAAGAATTTCATCAAGAAGAGAATCTTCTCGTTTTGCAAAATCGATGTCAACTTCTTCTTCTCTTTTCAAGATCGAATACATTGCTTTTGTTTTGAAAGTTGGTCATTTAGATCGAGAATTTCCTTGTTTAAAGATTTGATTTTCAAATTGATTCACATCAAGTGTGTCATACTTGAGTTGCAAATCTTTTCTCTTAAAAATGTAATCTCGATAACCAATTTCTAATTCGACATTTTGTTTGTATAAAATTCATAGGCTTTGGCATGCTCTTTGTAACTCTCAAGCTCAACGGTCAATTTAGCATTCGCGGCCTTAACTTCGCGATTGACCGTTCGACTTTCTCGCTTCAATGCCACATTGATTGATTAATGATTCAACATAAGCACGTGTTTCCTCATCGCCTCAAGATTTTGTGCCACGCCTCCACTAGGATCCACATCCGAGTCTCGAGTTAGTATTGCTACAACTCGGATTGTCCGGTATGTATCATAAGTAGGTGCTGGCGTCACGTAATCTTTGTTCGTCATGAGTAAACACATCAAATATGACATTGTTATAGCATGGATCAATGATTGGTACCTCGACACGGTATTGGCGTCATAGGCGGGGAGGTGAGTCGACTCGGTGTCATACTTAGCTTCACGAAGATTTGCCATGAAGATGCGATTCGCATTGATTTCCTCGAGGTCTTCCAAATCATCCATAATAGCCATAAAGTCATGTTCCTCAAGACTCAACCTGAAATCCAAGCGTTCCTTTTGTACCAACGGATGTTTTCAAGATACTCAAGATCGTTCTTGTTCGGCTTAAGGACAATTCCTTGCCATGTGACCCATTCCTTGATGGTTATAACACTTAATCGATTACCTGATTCACATTTCCATGATTCCCAACGATCGAGCTGCAACATTCGATTCGATTACCCATCGCTCTATTCCCAACATTCTGCCTCATCGATTACCCATGCGAAATCAAGAGCATATCCTCGCCGATTCCCAATAACTCCAACCATTTGTCCTTGATTACCCATATTCACACCCCGGTGTGCAATTTGCTGCTGCAGTGTTTGACGAAATCCTTTGGTTGTTGTTAGTAGGTGTGGAATGGCGACCTTTGATTACTTGACCCAAGAGAGAAATTATTTGGGACATAGGGTCTTCTTGATCGATTCGAGATCGGTGATTTCTTGTTCTGGTATTGTGGATCCGGATAGAATTGTTGTTGTGGTCGCAAGTTGTTGTTGTTGGAAGATGATGAAGCTTGTTGTTGTGTATTCACCAAGATAGAGTCTTAGCAATGAGTGCCAATGGATCATGAATCTTTGCTAATTTTTCTTGCTGACTTCATTAGCTTCACTTGGTTTTGTTTAGAAAATCATTCAGTTGATCAAAGTTCACCCGATGAAGGTCTTTTGTTTGGTTGACAATAGTGACATATCGCCCCATTCTTCCGGTAGATTATTCAGAACTTGATGTTTTGAACGATAGTTCTTGGTGTCGACTTGTTTCGATTAGCTCATTCATCAAAGTGCAAAACCTTCCATAGTAGGATTCAATGGATTCTCCCGGTGTAAAGTGAACTTTTCCCATTCGATTTAGCAACTTGTTCTCCATGTCTTGATGACCAATTTCTATTCCATGACAAAGTCGTCTAACACGCTCCCACATATCGAAGCGGTTTCACAACCGCTTCACCGCAGCAAAGATGTCTATTGGTAAGCCCGCTTGGATAATATGAATTGCCATGTCATCTCGCTTTCGACTTGTTTCGATCCTCCGGTGTATTCAGATTCGTATTGAAGACGAGAAGATGGTGCGGTGGGAGGTGTTGCATCGAGATTTCCGTACATTAACTTGTCGAGGTCGGAAGATAACCACCTTTTGGATTTCCGTACATTAACTTGTCGAGGTAAATTTCGGTACATTAACTTGACGAGAAGATGGTGCGGTGGGAGGTATTCAGATTCGTATTGAAGGCGAGAAGGGTCCATCCCGAATGGATTTAATCATGAGTTTGCCATTAGGTTTGGTCTTGATGTAACGGAGCATTCGACTTGTCCATTGAAGATAACCACCTTTGCCAACATAGGAGGTCGGTTTTCGCACCATTTGCATGAATGTCTTGTTGAGTAGCCATTGATGAAGGTATGATAGGATAAAGTTGATGTAGGATCGATTCAACGATAAAGGAGTTGTGGTTGATGATGATTAAGCTCGCTTGAGGTGTTTCCGAAAGTCGTGCTCAGAAACTCGGTTCTAAAAATTTTAGCCCAAAATATGAAATTCACTATAAAAATCAATTCTAAGGTCATATGAAAATTTTGAGTTATGACAATTTTGACGAAAATTTGACCAAAATTTGAATTTAGGCCCAAAATTTGAATTTTTGACCAAAATTTTCACAGCTTAAACCAAAATTTGAATCTCGCGTAAAAATTGAACGCTTAGTCTCCTCAAAATTTTTTTTTTTTTTTTTTTTTTTTTTTTTTTTTTGAAATGAAGAGCTTAGGCGTAGAAACACGAAGTTACGAGTAGAAACTTAGGCGTGGGATCTTAGGCGAGGAATCCTTAGGCGAGGGATGCTTAGGCGTGGGATTCTTATCGCGAGGAAATTCTTATCGTAGAACACAACTTACGCTGTAACAAGAGGTTACTGTAGGAATAGCTTCTGCGTGGGAAAATCTTCACGCGCGTGAAAAAGCTTCTGCGTGAGAACCCAAAATCCTTTACACTTTCACGCAGTAAAAGATATCCAAAGTCGAGTGTTCCACACTTATCCAAGTGAGGGAAGCACCGAGTCACCGTTATAGCACGAAGATTCTTCACCAAAAAGTTACTAGTAGAAAATCTTATGTAGTTGACTTTCTTCTGAGTAGAACTAGGGTTTGACCTACTCGTAAAAATTTTCAATGATTCAAACGATTTCACTTGCACGAGATATCCTTAAAAACACTCGAATAACCCAAAATGTAGACCTTTTTCACCCAAAGAGCCTAGAAAAGTTACTGAGTAGAAATGACCAAAGTTTCAAAAGCGAGCTCAAAACTTAACCAAAACGCGTAAAGCTTGAACTTTTGCAAAAACTAAAACTTTAGCACCAAATAAACCTTAAACCACAAGAATCTTGAATTTTAAGTGCAAAATTAAAGCTTTAAGCGTGACAACGTTTATAACAAAGCTACGCGTATCAACCTTCAAAACAAACACAAACACTCCTAAACCATTGTTAGGCGATTGATACCAATTGTAGGACCTTACTAATATCAACCTTATCACTTTACCAAGCAAACCCAACACGTATACAAGTATACCCACGTGAAACAAACACAAACAAAGCTTAGAAATAAGATGAGAAAGATGGTGACTGAAGATATAAATTGTGTATGATGCGAGACAAGATAAACACAAGATGTTGTATATTCAATAAGGAAAACACACACACACACACTTTCAAGCACACCCTCAAATGACCATTTGAGGGTATTTATAGTACAAGACACATGTTGCCCTAAAGGCTTTCCATGGGCTTGGCTTGGGCTTCATTGGATTGGATTTGGACGCTGGATAAATAGGCTTATAAACGGCTAGGCTTAGTTTATCTTTTAACTAATTAGCTTATCCCAATCCACGAGCCGTTGACTATTCTATCACGATATCTAACACACGCTACAAAGTTCCTAAACGTGAATGACCATCACTTCTAATAAAACTATTAAGGCTAACATGCCAAGTATCTTTCCTCCCTTCGATCATTACCAAATGCCACAGCCTCCATCAAAGGCTTCAAAATCCTCAAAGTTTCTCCCATCCCATGTCATGTGCCCAGAGCAACCACTCGCCAAAATTCCTTTGTCTTGTAGCTCATCTTGTAAATTTCCACATGAAATTAGAAAAGTTAGTTCCTTTTGGGACCCAAGTCAACACCGACTTGGTCCGCCAGGCATCAACATAGTCAAATTTCTTTAAGTTCATTGATGCATTTGTTGACATGTTCTAAGACATTGGTCTTTGGTTTCCATTGCCAACAAGTCGAGGCCTTTACGTAATATAAATGGCTTCCAACCAACGTGTCGGTTATCACCTTAGGTATTTTTAAAACTTCTTGTCTCGTGATTAGTGACATTCTCGCTAGCAATGGAATCATTTTGCTTAGCGTGGTTACATTTTTCTTAGCGATGGTTGGAACCCATTTGGGTGCAGCGATGATTATTGATTTAGTTGTGCCATTTTTCATTAACACTCGCCTGGGAACCATATTTTTATTAGGATGAGGGATTGTTTTCTTTAAAAAATTTGATGATTTACCCTCCTCCAATGGTTCCAAACTTGTGGTTGGTTTTATAATAGTTTCTTTGTAGATGTTCAAAACTACCACATTTAAAACAAGCCTTTTAACACATTGAAACTTACTTCCTAGTCCGTTTGAAATTGTGCCATTGAAGTTTCTTTGATTACCCACGGTATGTATCTTTTCATTTGTTCCTAGGTATCTCATTGAATTCAACAACCTTCTTAGAAATCGAGCTCCAAATCTAGGTATACCAAAATTAGCTTGTTCCGAGTCAACATTTTAATATTTTCTAACTTATCGACCGTGTTGACTCGCACCTATCTTCCTCGATTCTAATTCCCAATCTTCAATAATTGGACCATCGATTACCTAATGCTTCTTCCTTAGGTGACTCGGTCTTAACTTTTTCGCTCACACGGTTGTTAAAACTAAATTCATCATTGAATGACAAATCGAGCACCGAGTGCATGTTTCATTAGCTTGGATGGTGGCATATCATTGTATCCTATCCCGAACCCTTTTCATTAATCGACATCCTATTTATTTATTTACTAAATCATGAGCAAATTGTTGTTTTCCACCTAACTATGTGTTTCTCCTTTTCATCTAGGGCTTCCAATTTTACAATTTGAGCTTCTTCAAGTTTCGTTTAAGCACCTTCATCCGCCTATCTTTAATGTCAATCTCTCACCTAGTATGTTTATTTTTCCACATATTCAAACTCACATTTGATACAAAACTTAAGTTTCTCTTCAACATTCTAAAGACCAACTAACCTAAGTTATCTAATGCAAGTTTGTCTACTTCTTTCCTAAGACTCTCTATAATGGCTTTCTCTCGACCTTCTAAAGTATCTTGACAAGATTTGTAAGAACAAACAGTAACTAGTTGAAATATTTGATACCTCGATGTCGAGCCACAAGATGATGAAGCATAAGCCATGAGTGCAAAGTTGTGCACTTTGGAAGCTTCACTAGCCAAGAAAGCGAAGATTGGGTCCTTCCTCAATTTGGTCACTCTAACATATTGGATTTCACAAACACACTAGATCATAAACACAAGTAGGCGTGGATACAAGAGAGTTTTAGAGAGAAAAAGAGTTAGAGGTTTGGGAACTTAGTGAGAGAAAATGAACATATTATTATGAGCTCCAACTCTACCTTGGGAGGTAGAGAGTATTTATAGTCTTTACATAAATCGCCACCTAACGGGTTGTGGATCGCATACAGTGGGTAAAGACCCGTCCGTCCTCCACGGTGTTACTTAAACTAAATACTACTTAACTTATAATAATCTACGACTACGAGCTTAACGATTACATATACTGAGGTGACCGACTCTTTAATAACCGGATTTACTAAATCCTAACAATCTCCCTAAGGAGGTCACCTCAAACACACATTAAAATTACATTGAATACAAACAGATATTACATTAAAAATTGTTCTTGCATTCTTGATGTAGTACTTTGCTCAAGCTCGTAGTCATTGATTCTTCACATTGCATGTTTGGTTAATCCAAGTGGAGGTCTTTAACCGATCCACGTGATAATGAGTTTTGAGCCGCCTTTGAGATCATCACTATAATACATCTCGACTCTTCCATTGTGGTGTTGGTATTATGTGATGTTGTGACATTTGGACCGACATGCTCACATTCGGATCATGATATATTCTCATCGAGTAGCGGAAGCTTTCGTTGATTCATGATATTGGCGCAGCAGAAGCATAAGCATGGAGTGAAAATATCGAGTCATTGATGCACTTATCATGATTTCTTTAGAAATGAATGTATTGTGTGAGCATGCGCTATGGATTGACCGCTTCATTCGATCACCGCAAACGTCGGGCGCACCGCATACAACAATTAGCAATAAAGTGCACGAAAGTGTCTTTGATCACTTTCGTTGAATTGAGGTACACGCCCACGGTTCCCCGCTGATCAAGACAAGTATCGCCTGTGATCGTATAATTCAAGAATTTCCTTGACAGGGTTTCGCAATGCTTTAGTCGTTCTCAAACCGAACGCCTCAAAGAAGACAACACGGAGTGAGTGAACCAATGAATTGAGATTCACCGATTGATAAAAGAGATTTGAAAACAATCGTATCGCTCAATAGAAATTGTTTTTGCAATACAACGAAGGTTTTAATGAAAATCAATTATCAATCATGAACACCTTTTATTTTGAAATATTTACACACGTCAATGTGCTAAAGAAAAGAGTTTTAAGCACAACGATCGGTTTTTCAAAGGTATCCGTCAATCCATAACTCGAACCGTGATTGATTCAAAAGATTGAATCGCCCCATTGTTTCTGCTTCAGTTGTCACATGGTTGATCTATTGAATAGATCTCACATGCCACCCACCGTGAGCTTGTTTGATGTTGGCTCCGAAGGCTTTCCATCTTCATTGTGAATATGTTTGCATATCACTCGATGTTCCGCAATACCACAAGGATAATGCGAGGACTCAAGATATAATCTCTTTCCACATTGTGTGAAACAGAGAGTCTTCATTGAAAGTGTCCTAATGAGATTTATTGATGATCTCGTGGCTCTAGACTCAATTGTGCATATTTGGTTCCTATGTCGAGACTAGGAGAGGGTCTCCTTCTTCAATATCAACAATCTCTAAGAGAAAGTCGATAGATTATGTCGGTTCCCGTGAGAATGAAACAAGTCCTTTAAGAGGAACTTGAGTGGTTTGGGAAGTTGAAGTGCAAGGCGTCCACCGGGTCCATGACGCCTTGTCTTCAATACCGATGTT
Organism: Chrysanthemum lavandulifolium; assembly: GCA_022545495.1. Taxonomy (NCBI): domain Eukaryota; kingdom Viridiplantae; phylum Streptophyta; class Magnoliopsida; order Asterales; family Asteraceae; genus Chrysanthemum; species Chrysanthemum lavandulifolium. Next base: position 161,288,530 of record CM040241.1, read on the forward strand.
ACCTTGGTAACCACCAAGAGTATATGAATTGAACCCGTATCGCCTCTAAGGTTGAATAATTGAGGGCTATTTATTTTCACCCTTTTCTCATTCAATTCTTTTCATTCTTCAACCCTTCAAGCTTACCGAGACTTCATAACTAGAACCTTGTTGGGTTTATTCCAAGACTAGCTCGGCCTCATCCGCACTCTTCCCATATCTCACTTTTCTCCTTTTTTCAATATACCTAAGGACTTCTACACTATCTAGTGGATTGTCCTCGGTAGATCCCTCCGGTTCTCGCGGATCATGGGAACAAATACCTAACCTTATCATCCTTATATCACCATACATAAAGTAAATTTGGTCGGTCTATTTGGTATTGTTCATCCGCCATTGGAACCAATTGAAAACCATTTGAAAAATCAATCCGTATACTTGTGATATATTATCAAAGCATTTTGTACCGAATTGTTTTTGATATTTTTAGAAAAAGAGCTCCCCTCAACATGTGCTTCATGTATTTGAAATCGTTTGCACACGGAGGCAAGAGGAAGAATTAACTTTTTGATTACCATTTTCTAAAAGATATCATCATCACTTCCCGATTAAATCAAGTAGATAAAGCATATTGGGAAGGATGAGGTTTTCAAAATTTGCTCCCCTCAATATGTGCCTCGAGGTTTGAAAGAGTTTTGCACATATTAGAGAAAACCCGCACATAGAGACAAATCAATCACGTTTCAATTCTTTGTGGTTTAAAAGATGCTCCCCTCAACATGTGCATGGAAAATTTGAAATCGTTTGGCACATGTGGGAAGGAGAGCTTGTACATCCTTATAAAACCATTTATCGAATTATCGATTAAATCCAATTTAAATCACAAATTCTCCCCGATCACAATTATCAAATCATTTGAGATTTGTGATCTCAGAGATTTAAATTGATTTTGAAAGCTTTTAAGGAGAATTGTGACTTGATTATGAAAACGTTTTAACCGATAAGGATCGGATTTTGAGACTTTAAACTCCATTGATTAAACATGCATGATTATCTTTTGAAAACAATTGTATGACAAATAACCTTTTGATTTAATTGAAATCATTCTCCCTCAATCAATGACATAAGTTGTTGATTGAGAGATAGATATTTTGACAAATGTTAAGTCCAGATGATTTTCAAAAATAGAGTCCGAGTTATTTTTCAAAGCAATTAGTTTTCATTAGATAGTAAGTAATTGTTTATAGAATCGAGCATGAGATTTGAAAACAAGATAAGGCATGGCTCGTTTTTTCTTTGAAAAACGGGTTATCGCTCGAAATGACAATAAACCATTGTTTCACTTTCTCTCCAAAATTTTTTTATATTTTATTTTTTTTTTTTATGAAAATTCGAACAAACATCTAAAGTCCCGTGTCATTCTTTGAATGACAAAGAAAAGACCGTAGATATATATCGAATCAAGAAAAATATGACAAAATGACAATATTTTTGAGATTTTTCAAGATTTTCAAATTTTTATGGATTTTTGAAAGTTTTATATTTTTCTTTTGCTTTTGTTGGTTTTATAATTTTGTATTTTGTTTTTCGAATAAATATTTACAAGAGATAGATGAAGGAAAACCTTTACTCCTCTTCTTCCTCTTGAAGACGCTTTGAGTGTTTCGTTGAAGGCTCTTAAGACCAAGTCGTGGAAGGATAAACTCAAAACGTTCTCTAGGAAGAGCTTTGGTGAAGATGTCTCGCTAACCGGTATTCATCCCTCACAAAGTATAGTTCCACCACACCATTTTCTACTTGCTCCCCGATGAAATGATGTCGAATGTCGATGTGCTTTGCTCTTGAGTGTTGTACGTTGTTGCATGAGAGAGCAATAGCACTTTTATTATCACAAGACAGAGGATTTTGTTGAATTCAAAGCCATAGTCGATAATCGGGATCTCATCCATAGGATTTGAGCACAACAAGATGACATGGCTATGTATTCAAAGATCTATAGAGGAAATAGAAGTACTCATTTGCTTTTTGAAGACCAACCACAAGCTTATCACCCAAAACCGAGCACCTCCGCACGCATTTCGACGAGTATCTTGACATCCCGCATGATCAAGATCTCGCATAGGTCGTTAGTGACATACCGGTGTCCTTCGGTACCAAAGTCCCATATTGATGGTTCCTTGAGATACCGAAGACCCGCTTAACCGCTTCAAGGTGCTTTTTGGTAGGCTTAGCTCGGTATCTAGCACACATGCAAACAAATGAACAAGATGTCTCGTCTACTAGCCGTGAGGTACATCGTGATCCAATCATACTACGATATTTCGCTTGGTCTACCATGATCCCCGAGTGGTCCTCATCTAGTTTAGTACGCTCTATCATGGGAGTGTCAACAGGTCACTAGAATCAAATCCAAATTTCTTTAAAATCTCATTTGCATATTTAGATTGATTTATAAAATGCCTCCGGACTTTGTGAAATTTGTAATCCCAAGAAAATGACATTTGTCCCATCATTGACATTTGAAATTTAGAACCCATTTCATTTGAAAACGGTCACACTCATTGGGGTCACGAGGCAAAGATAATATCATCTACATATATTTGAACGTGAATTAAATGTTTGCTCGACTTCGGTGAACAATGTTGGATCAACTCTCCTTTGTCAATCCAAGAGATAGAAGAAACTTTGATAGCGATCATACCATGCCCTTGGAGCTTGCTTTAAACCGTAAAGAGCCTTCTTCAAACGATAGACGTGAGTAGGATGCTCGATTCACAAAGCCTTCAGTTGGTCGACGACGATACGACTTTTAAGATCTCCGCTAAGAAATGCCGCCTTTACATCCATCCGATAGACTACCATGTTCTTACTTGCAGATTAGCCAAGAAGATTCTCGATTGCCTCGACACGAGCAACAGAGCAAATGATTCTTCAAAGTCAATACCTCCTCTTGACGGTATCCTTTTGCAACCAATCGAGCCTTGTTCTTTAAAACATCACCATGCTCATCAAGTTTCACTTTGAAGATCCATTTTAGAGCAATGATCATAGCACAACTGGAGCAGTGTACTAATTCCCATACATCAAGTCGATCAAACTCATGAATTTCTTCTTGCATGGCATTGAACCAAATTGCCTTCATTCATGGCGGTTTTAACATCTTTGGTTCGATCTTAGAGAGTACGGAGTTGAAGAAGCACCATAAGGCATCGGTTGCAAGTTGTTTCCGTGTGGATACCGGACGAGAGGGGTTTCCAATGATGTTGTCCAATGGATGATCATGTGTCCATTTTCCGAGGTGTTCATGTGGTCATTGTTGAGGAACCAAAGTAGCAGAGTCGATATCTCCGATGAAGATGGTTCTGCTGATGATTCAGAGCAAATATGTTTTCAAATGGAGCATCTTCGGAGTAGCAAAGGGATTAACTTCATCATTGATGCCGTAAACAATTCCATGATGTACATTCGATGATTGATGATTTGTTGATGAGACAGAGTGATCAAGCAGCAGCGCTTCTTGACTTAATGATATTGAGACCAAGGGTTGACTTCATTCACAGGATAGAGCACCTCTGTTGATGGAATTGACATTTCATCAAGATTCGGTTCATAGTGTTCATCAAACATTGGATCAAACAATTTCTTTAAATCATCTTCGATGGAGGTACATATGGAGTTGCTGGAGAGGGATTAGAAACAAGAGTAGAACTGATAGGACTACTTGATAAAGGTTGAGATGCGGGTCCAGAACTAAATTGTCCTGGAGCCATTTGACCGGTCAGCTCATCAAACGAAACATGAATTGTTTCCATGATATTTCGGGTTCTCTTGTTGTAGATTCGGTAACCTTTTCTGCTTGGTGCATATCCTACAAATACTCCAATGTCCGCTTTAGCTTTCAGTTTACCTAAATCTTGACCGTCATTAGTTGGATAACATAAAGCTCCAAACACACGAAGGTATGATAGATCAGGTTTTCGATTGTGGACAAGTTCATATGGAGTCTTTCCATGAGATGTGTGAATTAGAGATCGATTTTGAGTGTAACATGCAATGGCAATAGCTTCACCCATAGAAACATTGGAACCTTTGAGTAAATCAAGATTGTTCTTGCAGCTTCTACAAGAGTTCGATTTCGCCTTTCAACTACACCGCTCGCTGAGGAGTTCGAGGAACACTTCTTTGAGGACCGATTCCAACATTTTCATAAAATTCATTGAGTTCTTTATTAACAAACTCGGCCCATTGTCGGTTCGGACGATTCGAACCGCTTTGTTGAGACGGATCCAAGTTGTTTAATGAGTTTAATGATGACATCCGAGTTTCATCCTTTGTCCTCAAAAACTTAACCCAAGTGAATCGGGAGTAGTCATCAACCACAACTAACACATATCTCTTCCCATTAATAGTTTGCACTCTCATGGGTCCGCACAAATCCATATGAAGGGTGTGAAGAACTTCCATTACTGAGTTTGTGGGTTTTGGTTTGTGGGCATATTTCGTGCTTTTTCCCAATTGACATGCTGAACAAAGATGATCCTTTTCATACTTAAGTCTAGGTAATCCTCTTACTAAGTCCTTTCGAAAGATTGTTTATGGTACCAAAGTTCAAGTGATTGAGACGACGGTGCCATAGCCATGACTTAGTTTTGGAAGCTTTTGACAACAGTGTGATGGGAGAAGATTTCATCATGTCTTCGATAGATATGGTGTATAGGTTTGAACCACGAGTTCCTCCGAGAAGTTCTTTACCATCAAGTTCTCTAACGAAACAAGTATGTTTTCTCAAGGCTACTTCTAGATCGTAATCACAAAATTGACCGACAGAGAATAAGTTATGACCAAGACCTTCTACGTAATATACCCGGAGATAACACTATCACCGACAACATAATCTCCATAACCCATAATTGCACCGAAATGATCGTTCCCGAATCTAATCGTCTCCGATGAATTTGCTCACGGTTCATGAGCCGCGACCGTCTCCAAATATATGCTTGGAACAACTGAGTCCGTGTACCACGTAACGATTTGAACGATCCGCAGCTGAACACATACAAGAATGGATAATCGATAATTGGGATCCCCATGCAAGAATGGGTTCCATTTGGTTAGTAATGTTGATTGGAACACCCACATCGTAAATAGAAACACCCATATCGTAAATAGAAGCAATGGAATCATTAGGAATAGATGCAAGGTCGTGTCCGTATTTGACCTATTCAAAGTATGTTCACTTCTTAAAGGAATAGTTCTACCAAGAGGCATCCATTTTCTAGTGGGCATTGTCTTAGCGTATCGAGGGTAATCGATTATCCTTATGGCCAAAAGGTATCCATTGATAACCTATCTTACTAAATGTTCTTCCCGGGGTTTCACTGCTTTTCTAACTTTCTTTCGCCTTTGCCTTTTAGCCTTCTTAGCATGATTTTTAGCATTAACAATTTTAATCGGGCATTTGACAAAGATTAGACAAAACATTCACACCACATTCATGATTAGCAATGTAATTCAAGCGACATCATTACATGGTTTGCGATAGTATCGTAATTCAATTAATTACAAGACGCCTATGGCTAATACTAGAATCAACACGATTCGCTTTATTCAACTCAAACTTAAAGTTCCTAGGTTGGTCTTCTACTCTCTTCCAATGCACATTCTTAGCTTGCATGAGGTCCTATCTTGCTTGGTATTGCCCGGAGGCTTTGACCCGCTTGCTTTAATGTCACCGACACTCTGTAGAGGGAATTATGGGAACATTAGTTGGTTGATCTACTTTTGCATTCCCGAACTAGATGTGCAAGGATCCGAACTACTAGAAGGCACATTAGTGTTCACTTTCTTAAAGTCGGGCATGGAATGGTTTGTATGCTTGGCACTAGGCATAGAACAAGGCATCACAACTTTACCTTTCGCACCTAAGGATTTAGGACATGTTGCAATTAGACATTCTAGCAGCTCCCGAGATCGCTTTGGCATGAATGCAAGCAAACCTAATTTCTATCAAGAGGCTTATTTATGAAATCCTCTTCCACAATCTCACGGAGACATTCTAGACTATCCTTAAGGTGAGCACAATAGTTATGAAACACAAGTTCATTATTCCTAAGATGAGGAGGAATGTATTTAACAATACAAGATATTTGCAATGAGGATGACTTTGAAGCAACATTCTCATTAAAAACAAGTGGCGCTTCCTTTTCCCGACTCCTCGATTCTCAATTTCTTTTGTAAAGAGGTTATTTTTCGTTGTTTTTGTCACGAGTGACTTTCATTGAATCATATAACTCTTTAAAGTGACGCTTAACCTTTTCATTTTCTTCTAGAAAGCTCTCGCTTTCCTTTTGTAAAGCATTTACTAAGTTTTGAAGATGAAAAGTTTGAGAATACCGAGAATCTAAAGGAGGAGGCATTTGGGTGCCACCACATTGTTCTTTTCACCCTTTAATTGAGAAATTTGGGCTTTCAATTTTCGATCGTGTTACAATGAGCTTGAATCTGCTCGTCACGCTTGTTTATCCGAAAACCGCATCAAACTCGAGCATCCGATGATGTCTTGATATTTGAGGTTTTGACATTTTCTTTAAGATGTTGATATTTTAGTTGTAAATTAAAATGTTCAACTTCTAGCTTAGAAAGATGTTTTACCAAATTATCGTGATCATCCCGATCAATTTTCTCATTTAGTTTAGAATTAGTCTTTTCAAGCTCAATGACACGATCATGGGAGACTTTCGAGCAATGATAATTCATGAAATTGAGAAGCATTAATGGAACAATTCAGTAGCAAAGTAAAACACATCTTGAGTAATACATTCGTAAATAAGATTCTCATTCAATGTATGCAAGTTCTTCCTCTCAATCTCATTATATTTTAATTCTCGCTCATAGTCACTAACCTCAACTATCATTGCATCAAATTCCTTTTCCATTTCTTTAATATCCGAATTCATCCCTTTTAAGACTCTCAAATTGATCTTTTAGTTGTTTAAAGAAAGGCATGACCTCGCTTAAATAGCATTCTTTAGTTTGCTCAAACCCTTTCCCTTCGCTTATACCAGTGGGTGTGATCCTTTTCTTACAAGTTTTCTCAAAATCAACAAATAATTGAAAGATAACATATTGACCGATTAAGGTCTTGCTTTTAGTGGCAATAGTTCTAGGGACTAGATGCATTGGTGTATTAGGAGGATACACAGCTGTCAAGGCATTTTCCTAAGGGGGGTTTGTTACAACAAGATTCTCTCGCTTTTGCTTATCTAAATCCTTTTCCGTAACACTTGTTCGGTGTTAACAACGCTTGAGGCTTAAACATGTTCAAGGAAATCCAATTTTCCTTTTGTAGTCATGGGTCCGATAATTATGTTTTTCTCTTTACATGTAGGATTGTTGAGTTTCTTATCCATTTTCTCCCTAGTGACCTCATCTCGATTTCTTATCTTCCTCAAGGCACTCAAGACAACTAGGTTTCGCCTAGGTTTAAGGATTTCATTGCCATCATAAATTACCTTATGAGCGCTTCTAGCCTTTTAATGACCTCTGGATTTGGTTCCTCAACAAGGGGAATGCTATGCTTATCGCTTAAGACTCTATGCTTAGTGATCAAATGAGCATTCAATGGTGTTCCTTGTACGCATAACTTATTTTCAAGCTTGTTTTTCAAAGTTTTAGATTAGAAAATCATTCAAAAGTTTTGATTCCTTAGCATTGAATTCTTGCTTAAGCATTTTAACATTTTCTTGAAGTTCTTGTTTTTGCTTAGCGCTTTAGAAAGCTTTTCTTGTAAGGAGTTTAACTCTTGTTTTAATACTTCTTCTCTAAACTTACTTTTTCTAATAGTTGTACGCATTTGGTCATCCATTTCCGCTCACGGTGGTTAACTCAAACTTAGCACGTTGTTCATAAATAGCAACTTGTTCTTTATAGGCATTCGCCTCGAGACAATAGAATCATCAGGGCACATGCAAGTATTCATCAAAACATAGTCATCATTGATCATGAAGATGCATTACTTGGTATAACCTCACTTTCACTTTGCTTCACATATTGATCATATGGGACAATATTGCTATTACCCTCATCATCAATATCTCGATTCATAAGTCTCAAGAGATTGTACTTCATTATGCATCTTTGCTCATCAACATCATCATATAGTTTTAATACCTCGAAATGATTTTGTCTTTGGATGGACCAGCTTGTTGTGGTGAGAGACCTTTGAGAAACCATAGGTGAGATGCTAGCCATGAAGATTGTTTGAGCAAGAGGTTCATCATCGACATCGAGTCAAATGCATCACAATCGCCTACTTGAAAGGCATTCGATGATTGTGACCTATTTCCTAATTGGTTGCTCATCCACATCTCGCATCATATGTCTTGGCATTCCTTCAAGAAGAAACAATAACTCCTCTTCATCCAAAGTCGCTCCATTATCCCGAGCTTGCACAAGTAACATCTTGTCTTTGAAGTACTCTGATTTTGAGGGCGCTTTGGCGAAGTGCGCCTCCTGCAATGTGTCCATCACCACCACAATTGTAGCACTTAATTGGCTTTGCTTGTCCTTGATTTCCATTCCTTCCCTATACCGATTTTCCACATATCCTCTACCTACTCCACCTCTTCTTGTTCATATTGTCTTCCTTGAGTGGTTGCACCATAACCTTCCCATCTCGACTAAAGCATGATTGTGTAGATTGAATGCGCCTTGATTTCATTGTTAGTGAGAAGTTGTTAGTATGTGGAGTGAAGGTTAAGTTTTGTTTAACCATAAGAGCCGCTTGATTGATAAAGTGTTCCATGATCGCATTGTTTGAACATTGTTCGAAACTTGTGATTACCATCCGGAATAACTTGAGAAGCTTTGGTAGTAATTCCAACATTGGTGTAAAAGGCGCTTGAATCATTTGATGAACTTGTTTCTCCCTCGTTGGTTTTGAACCGATCAAGAATCCTTTTTCAAACATAGCATGTCTCTCATTCTCAAGAAGGAATGCATAGAGTTGCTCATAGTTTGTATTCTTCAATCCTTTGGTTAGCTTCACGAGGTGACAAACTTATGCCATTCGTGATTCATGTTGTTCACAAATTTTGAGTTCAAATTGAATGTTTGGCATGGTCATTTTGATGTTCCTCATGTCATTCACAAGCTTATGGAATCTCACGTAGTACTCATAGACACTCTCATCCGGTTTCATCTTGAAGTGTTCAAATTCATCATACAGCTTGTGATTCTCTGCCTTCTATAGTTAATTCGTAACCCGAGAGAAGCATCTTGACATTATCCCACACCGCCTTGGCTTCGTGTTGTGATTGATAAGCTTGTAGATATCTTTGGAAGACCTTGAAGTATAATGTTAGAAGCCCCGATATCAAGATCGAATCTCTTTTTCTCCTTATCATTGAGCTCATCATACGCCTTTGGTCCGTCTATTCCATAGATCATTGTTCCATCCGCAGCTTGTATCAATTAAGTCTCTAGTAGTCTCAACTCGATAAGGTCCTTCATCAATGGATTTGAGAATGTTGACCCCATTTTCCTTTCCAAGACAAGACAACTGATTCGTTGTGCCCAAGAGTCGTAGTCGGTTCTCACAAGCATGGGTGGACGAGTATCCGAGCCACCGCTTGAACATCCTCAAGAATAAAGGAGATGATTGAAGGTACGCTGGTAGACATGTTAACAGATTACACGGATTTTATAACTCAATGATTAAACCGAAAATAGATTCTTTCACGGATTTTACTAAATCAAGAGAAAACCAGACATAAACAAAATCAACCAAGTCGCTAAGAAACCTTGAACCAAGTCGCTAAGCACCAAGTTGCTAAATATCAAGTCGCTATAATGCCAAGTCGCTAAGACACGCTCAAGTTGCTAAAGAACAACTCGCTAAGATCCAAGTCGCTAACACCAAGTCGCTGAGAATTATGACAACAAGTCGCTAAGCACCAAGTCGCTAAGTCGTCAAGTCGCTAAATAGCAACTCGCTAAGAAACTTAAGTACAAGTCGCTAACAAAATTGAAAGCAAGTCGCTACCTTCACCAAGTCGCTACCCGTAGTGGAGAATCCACTAAGTGTACTGTTTGTCGGCTTGTCTCAAAAGTCAAGTCGCTAGGACCAAGTCGCTACCTAAAATGCACTACAACTCGCTACCTTTTACTGAAGCAAGTCGCTAAGATGAAATTCACTACGAGAACCAAGTCGCTACCAAGAAAAACTTCAAAACACACTTTTCAATCCAAAACAAGCTCAACCACGTTGATTCAAGCTTACCAAATCAATACCCAAGCACATACAATGATTCTAAACACAAAAGTACACCCAAAATTCAAACTTTAACACTAGAAATGAACCAAATGATGCAAAACCACTAAACTATTTCAAACTCAAAACCATCTAAAACCACTAGAAATCCAAGGATATGTAAGAGATGATCAAACCATGGCTCTTGATACCATTTGTAACATATTGATTTCACAAACACACTAGATCATAACCACAAGTAGGCGATACAAGAGGTTTTAGAGAGAAAGAGTTAGAGGTTTGGGAACTTAGTGAGAGAAAATGAACATATTATTATGAGCTCCAACTCTCTACCTTGGGAGGTAGAGAGTATTTATAGTCTTTACATAAATCGCCACCTACGGGTCAGGATCGTGCATACAGGGTAAAGACCCGTCCGTCCTCCACGGTGTTACTTAAACTAAATACTACTTAACTTATAATAATCTACATCACTACGAGCTTTAACGATTACATATACTTGAGGTGACCGACTTTTTAATAATAGGATTTACTAAATCCTAACATTACTCTCCATGCTTCAAAGATGGGTACTTTGGAGGCAAGAACTATATAAGTTTCGTAGACATCTTGAACTTGAGTAACTGAGTAAACTTGTTTTCTTCATGATCACGCTTTCTAGATCACAAGGTCCGATACCACTTGTTGATCCCAGTTGAGCAAACGATCCTTTATGTTTAATCTTAAGAAGAGTACTTTAATGTTTAATCTTAAGAAGAGTACTTTGATTAACATTCAAAACCTCAATATTTTATTAATACGAATACTCTGAATAGTATTAGGTTTTACAACCTTGAAGTGTATCGAATTTAGATATAACTAATACGTATATCTAACCTAAACCTAGGACCTCCTTTTATAGGCTAAGGAGTCCTATACAATATACAATACGTAACCTACAAGATAACTATCTTTACTATAATTATCTCTATACAAATCGTAAACCGGCTTAACAGTACTAGCAGTGTTTTGTTGCATAAGCAGTGGATCACTATTACTACTAGCCGTGGTTTGTCTTCATCAGTGGTTACATTTCTTCTGGCCATGGTTTCATTTATGCTGGCAGTGGTTCCACACTTAGAATAATTCCTTTTATTGGAACCTAAAACCCAACAAGCATTTCAACTTCTGAAGGAGAGATTGTATAGTGCACCTATATTGGCTCTGCCTGAGGGTAGCCAATATTTTGTGGTGCACTGTGATGCCTCACATAAGATTTTAGGAGCTATATTGATGCAGAGGGAAAAGTTGATCGCCTATGCCTCTTGACAACTCAAAACCCATGAGAAGAACTACACGACCCATGATTTGGAGTTGGGAGCTGTCGTGTTTGCACTTAGAATTTGGAGGCATTACCTTTATGGCACAAGGTGTACCATGTATACGGATCACAAGAGCCTTCAGCATATTCTAGACCAAAAGGAGCTAAACATGAGACAGCGTTGCTCGTTGAACTCATGAGCGACACGATCGTGGAAATACGCTACCATCCCGGTAAGGCAAATTTCATTGCTGATGCTATTAGTCGGAAGGATAGGGCACAACCATTTAGAGTCAGAGCATTAGGAATGACTATCAATTCTCCGCTACCTGCCCAAATTCTTGTGGCTCAAGCTGAAGCCGTCAAGGAAGATAACTGACCTTATGAAAATCTCTACGGCATGTTGGAAAGTGAAAATGGCTTCGTGGAACATTCCGATGGAACTCTATGTTTTAAGTAAAGGATTTGGATCCCACGTTATGGAGGTATTCATGAGTTGATTATGCATGAATCGCATAAGTCAAAGTATTCTATTCATCCTGGTTCTGACAAGATGTACTACGACTTGAAGAAGTTATACTGGTGGCCAAATATGAAGGCAGAGATTGCTACTTATATTAGCAAATGCTTAACTTGTGCCAAGGTTAAAGCCGAGCATTAAATACCCTCTGGCCTACTTGTTCAACCCGAAATCCCTGAGTAGAAATGGGAACGCATAACCATGGATTTCATCACTAAGCTTCCAAAACTTCTAGCGGTTATGACGCTATTTGGGTTATCGCCGATCGTCTCACTAAATCAGCTCATTTCTTACCAATCAAAGAAACAGATATTATGGATACTCTTGCTCGTCTGTATGTGAAAGAGATCGTTGCACGTGATGGAGTGCCGATTTATATAATCTCTGATCGTGATAGTCGTTTCACTTATAATTTCTGGCAATCACTTCAAAGAGCCCTAGTAACATATCCGGACATGAGTATCGCATACCATCCCCAAACCGACGGCCAAAGTGAAAAACCATTCAAAAATTGGAACACATGTTACGTATGGTGTCATCGATTTCGCAATGGTTGGGCTAGCCAATTTCCATTGGTGGAATTTTCTTATAATAACAATTATCATGCTAGCATTAAGGCTGCACCATATGAGGCACTCTATGGTCGTAAATGCCGATCACCGATCCGCTGGGCGTAATTTAGGGATTCACAACTTATCGGGTCTTGAACTTATTCATGAGACTACTAAGAAAATCATTCGGATCAAGAGCGTATGCAAGTCGCCGCCATCGCCGTAAAAGCTATGCCGATAAGCAGAGAAAACCTCTTGAATTCCAAGTGGGAGACAAGGTTATGCTGAAATTATAGTCATGGAAAGGTGTGATCCATTTCGGTAAGCATGGAAAGCTTAATCCTCGTTATATTGGCCCATTCAAAATCCTTGCTAGGATTGGCCCGGTGGCTTATGACTCGAGCTACCGCCGTAACTTAGCAATGTTCACAACGCTTTTCCACGCTGTGTAATTTGAAAAGTGTCTCGCAGACAAGACAACTGTCATTCCTCCGAAGAAATCCAAATTGATAAGTGTTTGAACTTTATTGAGGAACCCGTTGAGATTAAGGACCGTGAAGTCAAACGGCTTAGGCAAAGTCATATTCCTATTGTTAGAGTTCGGTGGAACTCCGATGAGGTTTTGATTTCACGTGGAATGTGAAGATAAAATCAACCGAAAGCATCCTCATCTCTTTCCTACCTCTATGAGTAACTTGAAGGAAACCCGGACGGGTTTCATCTTAAGCGGGTGATCGTGATAACCGGTAATTTCGAAAACCATTTTAATACCACATTACTTTAAAAATTTAACAAGTTAAACATTCGGAACAATCTTTTGATATTTTGTGGAATATCACGTTATTGAATCATGTGTGGCATTGTTAGGCACTACTAGACTCCCAAGACTAAGAAAACCTAATATTTCCGGAAAACTTGAGAAAAACTACTCGTCCAATTTCTATAGACGTATTTATAATCAAAGTTATCGTAAAGTCATAACAAAGGATCGTGGCACACATAGTAAAACATGTTATAAACTTTACGTGGTAAATATGAGCTCGGGAAGTAACAGTCGGGAAACTTTGAAAAAAATACACAAATGGTCCCTTGGGTTTAAAACCGCCTCCCCCCCCCCTTTTGTTATTATTGTTTTTTTAAAGAGTAAATTATTAAATGGTCCTTGTGGATAAATCTCACATAAACACAAAAATCATCAACATCTTAATCAATTTTCTCTCTCTCCCTTACCTTACCCTAGCCGTCGGACGAAAAAACCACCCGTCGCCACTTCACCACCGGCCACCACCCCTCACCACCTACACCAAAACAATCCTCTCCACCCCCTCTACCCGATCCACCACCACACACGCCCAACACACCCCTTTCACCCGTTCGAACCAACCCACGCACCACCTCTACACCACTACGACACCACCATCTTTTGATAACGTGAAGGAGAAAAGCTAGGAACGAGTCACGTGAGTGGCGACTCGTTATTCTTGTAACACGTGTCACCGAGTCACGAGTTGACTCATTTTCGGTTCGGGTTAGGCTATAACACATGGGAAAACAAATTTTGATAATAAAAACGTGGCTAAACATTGTTGGTATCCGGTCTTGTGTGCGCGTGTCGAGTCGCGCAAACGTGAGCTCAAGCTCACGGTGTATCCTTGTTGGTGATGTTGTCTTAATATTATTCTTATTGTTGTTTTAATTATTTATTTTTTTCTTGGTTTCGATGAACCCGTGGAACCAATTGGTTTGTTGAAATTGAATGTATGATATGTTGTTGTAGTAAGTCGAGAGGTAAAACCCTCGGATGGGTCCATTTGGTTTCGTGAGGTGACGAGCGTGCCTATGGTCTCGCAAATGGTATTGTGGAGGTTGTTGAGTTTGTTGGTGAAATGTTGTTGTTGTGGTTTATGGCCGAGAGAAAGGAGAAGTCGGACTGAATGGTCATGGTAAAATCTCACACAAACACACACCATGAGAAGTTGAAGTTGTTGTGGATATGGGACTTGATTATTATATGACTTGATTATACTTGTGAACTTTATGCCAAGTCGGTGTCACGTTGACTTTTTAGTCATCATTGACCGACAAAGCCGTGACATGGACAATAATTTGAATTATCGGACTTGATATAACATAATAAGTTGAGAAGTAATGACTGACTTGTGAATCGAAACAAATAGTAACTTAAGTTAAATATAACGATAACTTAAGACGTGAACGATAAATAATAATAAGGTTTTCATATAACTAAAAATAAATGACAAGTATAATTACTTGTTATAACTTCTTTATAAACAAATAATAAAGGGAAGGAAAAGAGAAGGGTAATAAATTGGTTACTAAATGTTTCGAGGGCACGCAAAACTAGAAGTGCCATAAATACTAATTGAATGCCATTTAATTGCATGTCACGGATACTTGACATTAATAAACCTAACTTACTTAACTAACGAACTTATTTGGTATACGAATCAAGTAAGACCTCGTTAGTTATGTTAGAAGGGTTTAGTAATGACGACGTATCCTACGATGCCTTAGGACGTAGTATAGTTTTGGAATAATAAGTAAGGAAAATACATTGTTAAGTTTATCGAGTTGACGAGTTCGATAAGCTTTGACAATCTATTTAAGTGACTTATTAAACCACAAACTTGACACATAGATTGTTGTGGTTTTACTTTGTTAAGTTCTTGAGAAGCGTGTGTTCACATGAACTCGCTGAGTTGACACCACGCACGCACGGATACCAAACACTATAAACCGTTATGAGAAAGGGTTTTGGAAATAAAACTAGAAAATAGTTGATTAGGAACTATTGAATGGAGATATAATCTAAGCCGAGTCTATGTTATTAGGTAGTGCAGAGTCGAGTTGTTGTTTCACGATAGTCGATACTCTTCTTGTTCCCATGATTCTTGTGCATTTGCCGGACTAAGGTGAGTTTCATAGCCCCACTTTTATTCATACTCCGCTTTATTAAATCTTAGGTGAGAAAACATGCAAATTGTTTTGATTGGACCGGTTATGGAATTGTGTTTTGTTGTACTTATTACGTAGTCAAGACTAAGGACTAGTCTCTCTTTAACTTGCCACTATTAGGTCATTAGTTATGTTATAGATAGATCTATCGTGGTTGACTGCCCCGTCTGGACTTGTTTGCCCAATTTGCCAGGGTGGCACCTGGATTTATGGTTTCATTAACTTGCCGTGACGTACAACATCTTAGTTTTTGTATGTGATTTGAGTGTGATGATTGCTTATATGTTATGACTTAATTTGCGTAATAAGTGGATGTACTGTTTGGTCCAAATGCTTCGTATTTAATTTAAACCTATGAACTCACCAGCTTTTTGCTGACTTTTTAGCATGTTTTTCTCAGGTAATTGATATGTATGGCTTTGGTAGTTGATTTGGGAGGCACTTGGCAGCTATGGCATGGTCCTGGATCTACTTCACTCTGATATTATTTGGGACTGCTTTTATGAACTATTTTTATGAACTATTGGCAGCTATGACTATGTTTTTAAGTTATGGATGAGTTTATTCTGTTTTTCTATGCTTGTGTTATGTACCAATTTTGTAGCACCCCAAAGTTAGTAAAGTCTTCCGCTGAGCTTATTTTAGGGGTGCTACATTTGCTTTGGAGAGATTGGCATGATCATAGAAAATTTGGATTTGAAGCTAAAGATCAATGCCATGGTGAGGACTTTATGGAGTAAGTCCTTGAATCGAGTCCACGCTCATAGAGAGTTTCACTTTGATGTTGTTGGAAAATCAAAATGTTATTCCTAAGCTTAGTAGTCCTTCCCGTGGAAATAATTGAGTGAGAAAATGGGTAGTAAGATCATCCCAACAAGAGTTAGATCCCGCTGGTAGACACTCAAGCTAATTGCTAGCTTGATCACGCATAAAGAATTTGAAGAGACGCTATCGCATTGTCTCCCGAGTAGCAACATCAAGGTCATTTGAATTGACAATTTTAACGAAGTCCTTGAGATGTTGATTTGGATCTTCGAAACAAAGTCCATGAAATGCACATCTGTTTTGCACCAACCGAATGGTTTTGGATCCCAAGGATGGTATTCCTATAGCCTTGATGGCTCGGTCTAGAGTATTCACCAAGAGTACGGGCTCTTGGCGGTTCTTGTGCTGGTAGGTTAAGAATTGGTGGGTCTTGGTTTGGTGGGTCTTGGTGAAAAGGCATCTAATTCACCGAGGTGGAAATTGAGAAGTTTTCAAACAAAGGAACTAATTAGAGATAGACTACGAGAAATTTAATAAAATGAAAATATAATCTCACTTGATAGGAATCAAGTGAGTAGAGATAAACGAGATAGAAAATGAACCTAAACTATTCCCCGGGAGCGGCGCCAAAACTTGATAGCGAGATTGAGACCTCAAGAAGTTTTACAATCCTCCCAGGCAAGGTACCTAATCATTGTAGTGTAGTATAGGTAAGAATCGGGGATTGATACTTCTCATGGGAATAGTGTAGGAAGTTCGAGATGTATGACTAATAGGTCTAAGGTGAGGATGATTCTTTTATCTTTTATATTTTATATGAAAGCAATTAAAATCTCGGTATTTGATTGGGGTTTAATTATCAACTCTTTAAACGAATAATTAAACTAATTAAAACTAAATTGCAAGTAAATTAAATGAGAGATTCAAATAATAGGTAAAACTTGTTTACTTAGATTTTACTACTCCCTAGTTATCTCTTATTGATTAGTCGATTTGTCACATCCTTGTTTAATTGGCGCGTTGTATTCCATTATTCGTTGGGAGGTGCCAAATGCCCTAACTCTATGAATGTATTGATCTCCTCCAAGAAACCAGGATCACCAAGTAACCTAAGTTATCTCCCTCAAATCTCCTATCATCAACAATGGTAATTCACGCAATAAAAACAATGAAAAGTCTAATAGTGCACTCTAGGACATGAATACGTTGTTTAGGACGTTCAAGCTCGCAACACTAAAGGAAAAAGCAAGTTTTCATAACCTAACAGGTAACAACCACTTAAACAAGAGACGACAATCATTAGTTAACAACTAGGTTTCATTAGATCTAAGCAAACACTATATTAAATTAGTTAGACATGTAAAGATAATGAAACAAGTAATCATAATTAAGTATGAATTAAACATAATGATAGAATGAATTAAGATACTTATCTCTTAATGATTGAATGTGTTAAAACCCTAAAGTTATTGTAAAAACCTAATAAAATTAGTACACCACAATTATCCTCTAAGTGTGCACACTAAATGCGTAAAATTCTAAAACTATATATAGGATTACGATGCGACGTCGTCACTTTATAGATGTGACGTCGTTAGGTCGCCGCCATTAGGATTTCGCCTCTTCCAAGTCGACTTGTAACGGGTCACTTTATGCCTTCAAACGCCGTCCCGATGCTCGACGCCGTCCCGCTTTGATTTTTCCAAACCGTCACCATATAATTTCCACACAGAATTCCAGCTCCCTTAACAAGTAACGGCGTCACTGAGCCGTCTCTAGTAAAATCTGGGCTGTTTTGGTATTTTCATTTCTGGTTCCCTTTTCCATACTTTTCATGACTTGGTTGTTTTCTTCACATTTTCTTCCCTTTTCGTATAAATATGCATGATTTTCAGCTTTTGCTTCCAAAGTACCTAAAAAGTGAAAAGGAATGAATTTAGACAATATTTGATCATAAATACATTAGTTTAGGGCTTAAATTACCCTATAAAAACGTGTGTTTTAAATCCTTATCAGGCTGCAACATGGATAGAAAAAGCACATCAGGCTCCTGCCAATTTTTTGGAGGCAAACTGGTCTGTTGGAGCACCAAGAAGCAACAATCAGTGGCTATGTTCTCTGCTAAGGCTGAATATGTAGTTGCTACTAGTTACAGTGCATGCGCATCTGTTTCGCTTTGAAAATCGCAAAAGACAACGGGTAATGGAGTGATGGAATTAAATGCGGGTTTCAAATGTTTTCATAAAACCGCTTTCAAAATTGCAACATGTGCAAAATGCCCCTATTACCACTCTATAAATACCCCTTCAAAACCCTAAAAACACATACAAACATTTTGCAACAAAAACTCTTCTGAAATCTCTACTCAAAAGATAAAATTCTGTGTGCTTTTTTTTATCATCTAGTATAAAACTTCTTTCACTCTCGTTTGTTATCTTGTGAAAACCACCTTTCAAGTACTTTTCTTGATCAAACTTTGATATTTACCAAGATACCCATCCGGTATAATTTGAAATATATCTTGCCATTCAAAACATTTTCATTTCAAAACATAATAACAATGGCGGTTAACAAGGAATTGTTTATCCACCTCGGTGGGTAGGCATGACTCTTGAAAATGTGATTTTCAAACAAACAATGTTGTAGGCAATTTCAACTACCTTAAAGAAGTCCCAGCCTACAAAAATATAATGAATTTTTTTATACAACTGTCCTTTAAAAGCGGCCTTTAACAAGAGTCCCTATTCTATACCAAAACTACCTTAGTGAGTTTTGATATACAGCCATGGCCTAGGACCCGACACCCTCCACTAATGGGAACGAGGCAAGACCCCTCAAGGAGTTTCTCATCAATTTTTTAGTTTTAAATAGGGAAAGGATACTTACCCTTAATTTCAAAACTATTTGCTCATCAACTAGGCTTGATTATAATAATGGAATCTATGTTGAACACTCTGAACCCAACTTACTTGGACAAGGCTCATGTCGACAAAAGCTCTTTTCGGTGGCTTGGAAGATCTTATTCACCTTTGTGATTCGTGTCCTTGGTGGGAACCACTCATCCACCGAATGCATTAAATCTATTCGATTGATGATGGCTTCTTCGTTTAATGACAGGGACCAATGTCGACATTGAGAGATCATTTACAGTGATCTCGTAACAAGCTCTAAAGCAAGTCTAGGGTGAAATACGCTTCATACCCTAGATTTGTCTTTTGTTCTTACGAGAGTTACCGGACGCAATTACACTCGTGACTTTAATTTTAGCGCTTACCTACCGCCTTTAGTGCCTTAAACTTTACAAAGGTCCCATCCTTAGTCACCGAGACCGAATTGACGGCCTACATGGTTGATGTAAACAACTAAAGGGACTTAGTGTCTCCAACACCGATTCTAAAAAGAAAAGGAGGAAGACTCAGACTGTGACTAAACCCAAACCCATGTGACAAGGCTCTTAGGCTTCTGGAACACGGACTAAAAGGCATAAACGACCTCAAACTGACAGGCCACCCAAGAAATACTAGGTAACACCACCTCCGATGACAACGAAGGGTACTGATACATCAAAGTTAGTTCCTTAGGTCCTAACTACTACTCCCCAAGATCCAGAGAGAAATAAACAACCTGCTGGTAGGTAAGCGCCTTCCACTTTCCTTAAGGATAGAAATGGTTCAGACTCCCAGTGCTTGAAGGGAAAAAAGGGGACAAAGACTCAGAGGGATTGAAACCACCTATTGATACGACAGCATCACTCACCCACAGCGATGCGCATTCCTCAGGGACTGCCTCAAAGGACCAGGTAGATAAATCTCAATCGATGGATTAGACGGACAGACCTAACCACACCCAAGGCAAAGCTTCTTCTAAAGAAGATCCCAAGTACCCCTTGTACAGCTTCAATCTTATGCGATTTCCAAGCTATTCTTTTATTTGAGGATGAGCTTGAAAAAGACAATGATGAGAAAATTTTGAAGCATGAGAAGACATTGACACCGATGTTCAAGTAGATGAACAAGAGCATCGGTCTCCACCAAAGAAGCATGAAGAGTCACCTTTTCACCATGATGCTTCCTTAGACTCAACTTCTTCTTCTTCCTGTCCTGAAGAGCTCAAAAAGTATGACAACATTCTTCCTCTTACTGAATGGCAGTTGGTTAAATTCTTAAAGAAGGCTACTCAGTCTCTTTTCAATGGGCTCACCGATGAACAATGGGATCAAGACCGTAAAGTCGCTATTAATTATGTCGATCTCGTGGCCTTTGTTATGGAGAATTTTGATGGCAATAGTGAACGCAGGAAACCATGTATCAAGCTCTCCTTTGAATCAACATCCGCAAAGTTTCTTCACTCTTTTCGTGAAGTTCACACCAGGCTTGATACTATAAAAGAGGTTGTTAAAGAAGACCCTGCTCTGAACAAGAAAAATCTTGAGGCCTGAGACA
This sequence comes from Chrysanthemum lavandulifolium, assembly GCA_022545495.1. NCBI lineage: Eukaryota > Viridiplantae > Streptophyta > Magnoliopsida > Asterales > Asteraceae > Chrysanthemum > Chrysanthemum lavandulifolium. The sequence goes on from CM040241.1 coordinate 161,309,333, forward strand.
CCTACATCAAGAATTCATCAAGTCTTACTGAGCTCATCAACATGTTGAACAACTCCAATATTCAGGGTCTCAGTTCCTTAGTTGTGGAGATCAAATCCACACTAAGTATTCTGGAAAACATATGGCAGTCTGGGCTAAATTTTCAACTTTTATGGCCTGGAATCTTGGGCTAGAATGTCAGAAATTGAAAGCTCTCAGGCCAATCTTGAGGCCCGGCTCTCACATCTTCAACAATTCACTTCAGACATCAAGTCTATGATGTCTAAGATCTATCAAGCTTTCAAGGGTCGCAGCTTCTCTCTCTCAAAGGCGAGCCAACTCATACTCTCACTTAAATTCTAGCAACAATTGGGGGAAGAATGTCATTAAAGCTTCACACAAGAACCAACTCCTTCTCAACCCGAGGAGGAGAACAAAGAAGCTAAACTCGTGATCAACTCTGCTGCACCAATCTCCACATATCAACCTCCCATCACTAAAGCTCAACCATCATCAACATTTGTCCTAGAGACAAAGGCAAGGGTATTCTCACTACTCCGCAGCACGAGCATGACGAAGATTGGTAAAGGCTTCCTCAATTATAGACCGAGCCCTGATGAACCTATCAGGATACCTTATGAAATAAATAGCAGAATGTTAAATCTAACTGAGGAAGAGATAAATGCTCACTTAGAGAAAGAAGAGTTGATAAAGAAGGCAGCTGAGGAAGAAAAGCTGAAAAACCCCACCTTGATGCAGGTGGTTCATGAGGAAGCTAAGAAGATTGGGATTGATCCAAAGACACTTGCAGGTAGGAAAGCTAGGGAACCCTTTAAAAGGGCTCAAGATGCTTAACTGCTAGCCCTCAAGAAGCAAAGGGATGAAAAATTCAAAAGATCTGCGAGCTAAAGAAACAAATAATAGATTGGTACGGATGGACAATGCCCATAAAAAGGCTCAGTATCAATCATCGATATCTGATTCAACCCAAAACCAATCCTGCATCTTGAGTGTCTATAGGGCGAGTGATAAGAGACTTTTGAGGTTCATGATCCCTTTAAATTCTCGATTTTTGGGATCACCGAGTTGGATGAATTGGGTCCTATCATTGTGAAGAAGAAAACATCATTGTCAAAGATCTAATGAACTCACTAAGCAAGAGATATAAAAAGCGAGAAAGATGCTGCTTGAACTCGACATCCATCCGCTTTCTAGCTCCAAAGGACTCAATTTATCGCCACTTAGTCCTCCAAGAGAAAGAGGGAAACCTTAGATATTGAACATGAGGTTAAGATTTATGGCCTTGACTACAACAGAGCCCTCCTTGAAGGAGTTCGATTTGTAAACAACATGATTATTGAACAACCTGAGAGAGGACTCTTCTTTACTGATGCCTTTGGTGATCCTGCCTTCCAAAGATGGAGTGAAATTGACTTAGCTAAGATTGAAGCTATGGTGGGATACTTAGTGATGGCCTCCCAAATTGAAACTCGGGAGAACCCGAGATTCCGCATGACCGAGGATAAAAATCAATGAGCACCCCGATCAAGAGAAACTGAATCGAAGCCCAAGCTTGAAGCACTTGGATACCAATTTGACATATATGACATCGTCTGTAATTTATATATCTTTGTAACTACTTGGACTATGTAATATTGATGAATGAATGATGTTTTATGTTAATCGGTGTCCTTTAGTTGCTTTGTAAAAATTCAAGTGAGAAGAAGACATTTGCTCATTCACATCGAACTTAGAAATACTTAGGTTATATCTATATCCAAATAAGGGGAGACGATGGGTCAAGAATTCCCAAACTTCCTTAAACTAGAATTTGAAGATAAAATAACCTAAGTTTTTAATAACCTTAAATATACGCAAGTCACCGAATAAACAATCATTCAGTAAGTCATCTTTAGGAAGCTCAGGACGAGCCTAAGAAGAAAGGTTCTCAATTCAGTGAGGCGGGACTCAGTGAATGATATCTGAGCCAAAGAAGAAGATGATGGGTTCAGTGAGTGATGACAATAACTTACTGAACCCCAAGTCTCCTCAACAACTATGAAGACTGAAGACTTAAAGACTGAAGAGACTAAAGGCTAAAATACTAAAGTAAAGGCAGGACAAAGAGTGATAAGTTTGAAGAAATTAAGGGGGAGTCCTTATCAAGCAAAGGTCAAACTTTCCCTGAAAGACTAAAGACCAAGAGCAGTGTCATCACTGCTATTCAGAAAGCACCATTGTCCCATTCCCAAAACAGGCATTGTAATAGAGACAAAATACGTATGTATTTTGTCCAAACTAGCTTAGGTCATCTTTGTCTTTTTCAATAACTGTTGTAAACCATTGTGTATTAATAGGATTATAAGTAGGAGTAGAAAGGTTGACAAGTTTGTGCACTTAATGCGTTGACATTCACAAACACCTTTTTCTCCTCCAAATACAACTAATTCCCTGAGAATATCTCAGTTGGCTAGCATAGTTTTATTTAAGTTTAGCTTAAGTTTAGCGAGGAGAATTACCATACTTGTCATTCAATCCCAAGTGTTGTTCCGCAAACACTTATGTATAATTCTTTTTTAATTGAAAATATAATTTAAATGTTGAAAAAATGTGTCTTTTACTTTACGTTTATAATTTAACAAAGTATTTCTTATAACATTGCTAAGTAATAAGTTTGGATAGATTTACTTTGTAGTTAATTCTAATAACGGGAATAACAGATTCTTGCATGTGTAGTTTTCTGTTTACTAGTATACTCATTGCAAGGAAAAAAAATTGCAATTATTCCTTTGACTTTATGTCCCTACGTGTTTGATTACTTGTATATTACTAGTATACCTGTTGAAGTAAACAAATGCACAAGTAATATACACATTTTTTTATTTCATTATTGTGGTCCATATGTATTGCATGCAACATTAACTGTGTAAATGCAGTAAACACATGCACAAATGCAAGCACAAATGTAGAAATGCATTCTTGTGGTCATATATAAACACATGCTTCTCAATTGCAGAAATGCAGTGTAACATTCAACACTTGCTTCTCCATTCATTTTATACATCACAAAATTACAAACAATATAAAAGCAATAAGCACAACCATAACAACTACAAATTTCCAATAAAGCACCAAACTTGGCTTGCTTTCTTTCATCTCTATTTTCATCATCAACACTTGCTTCTCCAAATTTGACTTGTGAAAGTCAAACTTCCTTTGTAATTTTCTAATTTTTTCATTGAAAGTGTACTTGTCTATTTTCAACTGTTTTTCCTTTTGAATCAACTTGTACACCTCTTGTTTGTAGTAATCACTTGGTAATTCAGGATCAACCAAATATTAGGTGCCACATTTTGAACCCCAATTAATATTAACACGAATTATATAAGTCAATTACATTATAAAAGGTGCCACTATAATAATACTCGAATCATAAACAAAGTATATAAATCACTTACATTATAATAATTGATGCATCCTAGAAAACGTCTTAAAGGATGTAGATGGTTTGTGATGTTTGGTGAATAACGGGTTTTTCATATTCACAAATGGTATGTGGTGGATGACGAAAGTTTTGATTAGAAGATGAAGAAGACATTTTTGTGTTTTGTGTTAGGTTTAGGATTAGGGTTGGGTGACTGTTTGTTTTGGGGAAGAATAAATAAATAATAGATTTAGGGGACGTTTAAATAGTGAAAAATTTCTCATTTTTCATATGAAAAGAAAAACTGAAAATCTGTTTAGTTACACTTTTTACAACAAGTTTCAAAACCGTGAAATTCTTATTCTCTAAATTTTAACTACAAATTTGAAAAATCATTCTACTCTTCTCACTTTTTCATTCTCACTTTTCGACGTCCGCTTTAATACGCTTCCTTACGTTGTCGTCCGCTTTCTTCGCTTTTTACGCTTTCATCCGCTTTTTACGTTTCGTCCGCTTTTCTTACGCCGCCCATTTTCTTTCTTTTTCGCCCGCTTTCTTACGCCGCTCTTTTTATACGTTTCGTCCTTTTTATGTTGTCGTAAGTTTCTTATGTTTTCGTCCGTTATTTAATTTTTTCCACTATTTTCCGCTTTCATCTATTTTTACGTTTTGTCCGCTTTTTACGCTTTTCTTTCCTTTTCCGCTTTCTTCATTTTTTTATATTTTCGTCCGTTTTTACGTTTCGACCTTCTTTTACGTTTCGTCCGCTTATTTATGTTTTCGCCTTTTTAACGTTTCGTCCCTTTTTACGCTACATTTTCGTATGTTTTTACGTTTCGTCCGCTTTTTATGTTTACGTTCATTTTCAAGTTTTCGCCGGTTGTTTTAATTTTATTCCATTTTACGCTTTCGTTCATTTTTTACGTTTTCATATGTTTTTTACGTTTTCGTCCGTTATTTTACATTTTATCCGTTTTACGCTGCGTTCATTTTTACGTTTTATCTATTTTCTTACATTTTCTTCCCATCTTGTTTTACATTTTCATCCTTTTACGCTTTTGTCCATTTCATATGATTTCGTAAGTTTTGTGCGCTTTCTTATGTTATCTTACGTGAAAACCGACGAAACGTTAAAATGGACGCAAAACGAAACAAATGACTAAAACGTAAAAATGCATTTAAAATGTAAAAACAGATGAAACATAAAAAATGAGCAGAAACAATTAAAGAAACGGAGAAAAATGGACGAAACGAAAAATAACATATGAAATGTAAAAAATGGACAAAAACGTTTAAAAAAAAAAAAAAAAAAAAAAAAAAACGGACGGACGAAAATGTAAAAATAGACCAAACGTAAAAGGATGAAACCGTACAAAACAAATTGAAAACGTATAAACCATACAAAACGCATAAAATGGATAAAACGTGCAAAAAAAAATTGATTTAGAAACGAAAAATGTTTTAAAAGAGCTTCAACTATTCTCTATAAGAAAAACAATCTCTTCTTTAGGAACTTAGAAACGGAAAAACAAATTTTTTTTTTCAGCAAATGGCCCTTTAATATAAGTGGAAATTCTGTGGTATGTCCATATAGGATTAATATAGCGGTTCTGGTAAAGCAAGTTTTATTGTGCAAATTAACACGTAACAACAAAGTCTTACATTAAGTGAAAAGAAAAATTCACCTACTAAATCGATATATTTGAAAAGATTCTTCACTATTTTACGGCTAAAACTTTTTATTTACGCTTTATCTTTCGGTAACTTTTAATAATATCATTTTCAACTTTTATTAATCAAAATTGCTATTTATAAAACTATATGAAAATATTAAATAATAGTCAAATTGTAAAACTTTTTTTTTTTACTTATAAAAATTAAAGTTATAATAAACGTTTTTTTTTTACCGTTAATTTTTGTTTAGTGACGTAGTTTTGGGACTAATTTAGTTTCATTAGTAGGGAAGCAATTCTCCACACAAACGATAAACGACACGAAGTTAAGCATGGTTTGTGTTGAGGATAAATAGGTTTGGGTCAAAACCCACAACCTGTCTAACCCGCTTAATAAACGTGTCGTGTTTGGGTTGAGTAAGATAAATGCGCCAACCCGTGAACCCGCTTTGAGATATAAGATCTTAACAATAATAAATATAACCCGGTTTTTATGTTGGATATTGATTAAATGTATTTTGTTATTTACTTAGTATGAGTGAATTATAATTTTATATCTTAAATATCATGAAAATTGACGTTTGTAATTCAGAAAATTATCGTATAGTTATTTGTATGTTATTCTTATCATATTTTAGATCCTTATATCATTTTTTGTGTTTAAACTAGTTAAATCGACAAACCACCAACTTTATTCACTACTTGGCCTATTTACTTAAATGGGTTATAGGGGTCACAAATGAGTTACATGTGTTATGCAGGTTTTGGTTAGGGTTGAGTTTCTTGACACGATTAATAAATAGGTCGTGTTTGAGTAAGGGCTATACTAACCCGCCAACACGCGAACTCGAATAAGTTAACAAGACTCGATTGCCACCCCTAATCATTAGTATATGCTCTTGTTGTGTAAAGTTAAAGTCCCGCAATAAAGGCCTACGACTATACTCGCTAAAAGTACAACAAAGTGAGCTTGAATTAAAAAAAAACACATGCTACCTTCATGTTCACATTCATTTCAAATATTTTTCTAAAATTTTATATTGACTAACATATAAATTCATATATTTCTATTGAAGAGGCGATTAGATTAGCTAATTTATCTAATTAAACGCTAAAAGTATTACTGATTTAATTATTTTTAATAAATTCACCGGGATAACTTTTTGTGAAAGAAAAAAATGTTCACACTTGTTGCTTCACTTCAAAATGCCAAATATTGACTTATATAACTGTATATAGATGCCAAAAAAAAAAAAAAAAAAAAAAAAAAAAAAAAAAAAAAATCTGTATATAAACTCCGATTATAGCCACAACTTCAATGAAAATAAAACTTACGATTATTGTTTACATGCTGTGATCATTAGGTGAAACCTTTTTTTAAATATTTTATGAAAATAGCAGTGATATAGGATATAATGGGAGAACGGCATTCCAAACTATCTTATTTTATTCACGTGGTGTTGGGCCGTATTTGGAGCCCGTTTGTAGCTGGCCCATTGTTTTTTCCGGTTCCTTCTCTAATATCTCAGTTATACTTGCACTTTGGTTGACGCTTGGTTTAGTTTCTTCCTACAGAAGAAACCTTATTTTCCCGTGTTAGGTGAGTCATGCAGATCTTGATCATGTGGTTTGTTGCCATCTCTTTTCGTTAGCTTTTATCTGTTGCATGTTGTTTGTGCATCAACTTTGTTTGATATTACATGTGGTTGTTGCATGGGGTGTTATTTTTTGGTTTAGCATGTTTTTTTGTTTCCTTTGAAGCCTCTTATTAACGTTTAGCTTATGGAATTTTTAGGTGTAGTCACATCTTCGTGATGTGTCTCTTTGTTGTTGTTTGTCTTTATGTATGTGGTGTTGTTGTGAGTTATTGACCTGTGTTTCTTTCCGGTTGTATCCCTTTGTTTAAGTTGTTACTAACGTTCTTATGATGGTTTGATGCTCATCTTCCAAAAGTTGTAAAACGGATATCCAATCTGTTTTTGTTTTGTTCGTTTTCCTTTGTTACATTTTCATTTGCATTGTTTCTCCTAAACATGAAAACGAAAAGAAAACCTGTTCCTAGGAAAGATTGTTTAGGAATTAGTATCGATGTTCCCGGTAATGGTATGGATGGTCTTGGAAAATCGGTTTTGGATGGTGGCATGCAACTTACAGTTGGTGATGGTATGGGTGATGTTGGTAAATCTGTTTTGGATGGTGATGTCCATGTTATAGTTGACTGTAATGCATCTCCGTTGAAGGTGTTCTTGCAAACGCGGTGTCCAACCGTCATTTTCCGAGAAATGACCGAGTCGCATGCTCTTCCAGAGAGTTCATTCGTTGGTGGTAAACGAACTTTTCATCAGCCTCATGTAGTCGACAAGACCACCGCCAAAAGGCACGTGTCAACGACCATCGTAAGGGTTCCTTTTCGCGAGGTTATGATGTGCTCTCTTCATTTTTGTTTCGCTTTATGTTACGTTTGGGTGCTTTATCATTTTCGGTATTTAATCATTTATCTCTTTGTGATGAGGATTGGTTGCGTCCAAACTACTTTCGTTGGCTTGCTTTGTTCTAGGTATGTTTTCTTTGTCATGGTATATGTCATTCGTATGTTTTCATGCCTTTGGTTGTATGCATTATCCTGTTATTGTGCTCATGCATAGGTTCTGGCCCATTGAACTTTGACTTTGTTGCTACAACGGTTACTCCGCTCACGACAGATAATGTTTCTAATGCCGATGCCGTGTCTCAATGTGCATTGGTAAGTGGCGCATCCAACAGGAAAAGGCGGAGAACAGCCACAGGCAAAGGTTTGTTTCAATAAGTTACAAGTCCGTTGTTATGTTCCACATGTTTGTGGGTATGTTAACGTCAGACTATTCATAATATTTGTTTGTTGCAGGTAATACGTCCAATGACAGGCATGGGTATGGCCGCTTAACTTCTGGTAACTTTGCAAGGTCGTCGGTTCGTCAACGTATGTGGAATATATATTACTCAATTGACTGTTCTTCTCAGGCCGTTTCGGTTTACATATCTTCATGTTTATATACTTATGTTTCCATATGGCAGGTGTGATGCCGATGTTAACACGTCCCGAAACTCTATCGAGACAATGCCGCCATTTCAATGTCTCAAGAGATGCCTTCCTTAGTCCAACATCCACTTGATGATACCACAACATCCCTTGACAACTGTAAGTCAGCTGGGTTAGCTCAACTGATTTGGGTTGTTAGGGTACGTTATATGTTGGTCGTTGATTCCACAACTATTGTATGCCTTTTACATAGACGCAACTGCCTCTGTCCCTGTGTCATTACCTAGGCGTGAGGGGGAACAAGGTCCGGCACAGGATGGTCGTCGTGGGGCTTTCAGTATGGCCAGTTCAGCTGCCACAACTTCACGCCCAGCTTATCATGGAAGAGGTACAATTACATTTATTGTTGAGACCTATAGAATTATAGTTTCTATCATTGGAATCCTATATTGATAGTACCGGTTAAGAATATTTGACCTTTTCCAATACAAGAACGTCAAGCCATTTACCTAACAGCCTTCCGGATAATGGGGCCAGGGGTACACGTAATACCGCATCTGGTACATACACAAGGCCTCCTTTAGTTAGAGGTATTGATTTTGGACGTTGTTTCAAAGGTGGCATGTTATCTCATTGTAATGGTTTTGTTTGCTCTCCTACTTTGCATAACATGTGGATAAATCGTAGGTGCACCGTCCCAGTGTGAGAGGTTTGGCCCATGTGGTTGTGTTTGCGAAAATATCATGCACGGTTTTGGTTCAAGAACGGCTTACTCATTCTCGCCGGTGTTGTATGGGGTCGTCCGTTTGTTTATACCGCGTGATTATCCGATGACATACAAGGGTTGTTTGAAAACCCACACTTTTTGCCAATATCCGTGGATACAATCAAATGTTCGCAATGACGTCTTTGGGAGTGTCCATTGATGACACGATCACTACTGGAAGAGGGCCATATGTTTTCAATGTCTCCGATCACATATACCATAGGATTGGTCGTATGTGCCCGGTTGAGGGCAACGATCCTAGGTTTCTTCAATTATATATTTCTGACACGGACCATGAAATTGATAACAGATTGGCTCATTTTGGTAGAGATGCCGAGACAGTATTTGATCGCAATATTGTCGAAGGCCTAATACATTTTCTTGATCACAATAATGCTTTTGTGCAGCTATTCGTGACTACACGCTAAATTACATGATGAGGTAGTCTCGGACTTTAAAGTGTCCCTTTTCGGGTTGTTGGTTCGACAAGGCATGAATTGCCAACATCGGATAACATCGAGCTATAGTTTTTGAATCAGTCCGTAAACATTAAGAGACTTTGATATCATTATCGAGTCGCATTCCGGTGAACCTCAATGCATCAACAAACTCCATCCTTGCAACATGTCCTTGCAGTTTCTGTTGTTGTTTGTTTATGGTGAAGAGGGATATCACAAGGGTTTAACACTTTGCGTTGTTCTTTGGTGTAGACATCTTGGAGAAGCGCATGTCTATGAATGCCTACTATTCCTATTTATTACATGACCGTTACAACCGTTACATGTTACTTACACGAGGAGGCCGACTGTTCCAGCAATATGTGGTCATTGCTTATTGTGCTATCGAACAATATCATATGGACTTTGTTAGAAAAAATCAGGCAGAAATTTGGGTTGAGTATTTGAGCGGTTTATATGATGCCGTAGCAAGGGGAGATCATGACGGTTCTGATGTAGGTTCTAGGATTATACTCCTGGCATCATTCACCGGTGGTCCAAGGTATATGTATAGCCATTATCTGGATGCATTGGCCATATGCAGAGTCCACGGCAACCCACATTTTTTGTCACTTTCATGTGCAACGTTAAATGGCCTGAGATCGAAGAATACATGGCAGAGTTTCCACATCTGACTGACGCTGATAGGCCATATGTCATTGATCGTGTGTTTGAACGAAAAGTTCAATGATTGGTCAAATTCGTGCCTGAGAAAAAAAATCCTAGGCACTATTGCAGCAAGTAAGTGGTACTGGATATCATTAAATAAATTGTTCTTTTCCCTTTTGTATCAGTTTATATGTAACTGTCTTCCCTTTTTGGATACACTTAATAGTATCGTAACAATGTAAACCTTTTTGCGATGATTGTACACAGTTGAGTTTCAAAAACGTGGCCTACCTCATTGCCATTTGCTGTTTTGGAATGACGTCTCTTCAAAAGTAACAAACCCAACAGATGCTGATAGGTTCATATCTGCGAAGCTACCGGACGAACAAACAGATCCTGAAGCATTTAGAGTGGTGGTACAACTCATGATGCACGGCCCGTGTGGTCAGCCATTTCCAAATGCTCCATGTATACGTGATAGGCAAACATGTAAAAAACATTTTCCCAAAGAATATTGTGCCAACACATACATAGATGACTCATCTTTGGTTTTGACATTCACTTTAGAGAACCAGCGGTCCAAATTCTTGCAGTGCATTTGGAGAATATGCAGCGTTTTACGTTCAAGTCCGGCCATAGGATCCATCGAAGCTCCATAACCCTCATTCCCGTAGAACAACGCTACGAGTGGTTAAATTTAATGCTTCATCTATTATAGGTAAGCATTTAACTTACTTAAAATTCCTTCACGAATTTGTTTGGTCAAAGAAAGATAGGGAATGGTTTCCAAGAGCCTATCTTAATAAACCGTCCATCGGAAGACTAACATATGTTCATCCAAGTTCAGTGACCTTTTCTACCAATGGTTGCTCCTCCGCCATTAAATAGGTGCACTTCGCTCCATGATATACGGACGATTAATGGTGTCATGTACCTAACCAACATGGCGGCAATGAAGCTATGGGTTTATTAGAACATGATCGTGAATGGTCTATAGCACTAGAAGAAGCCACATTCACTGCATCAGCATCATAAATGCATGCACTATTTGTACAGATACTACTCTTTTGCGACGTAACATATCCGATCACACTGTGGAACGCGTTCTGGAAACAGATGTCTGATGACATTCCAAGGACGTTGTCCGAGCTATTTGGGGTACATCTATTGCTTGTGAATGAACCCGAACTGAAAGCAGGCGTACTTTACGAGCTCCAATCAAGTTTATCACATCATGGCAGATATTTGGAAGAATTCGGTCTCCCACTACCATCTAAGTTATTGCTAAACATACTGAACAATAAGGCTATTATGGAAGAAAAATGTTACAACCGCGTCAAATTATCACGGGAAAGGGACGTCCTCATACCTCAGTTAAACCAAGAATAGAAAAGGATATTCGAAACGGTTATGCACAGTTTAGACGCGGGCCGTCAAGAACTGGTCTTCGTATACGGTCACGATGGTACAGGAAAAACTTTCTTATGGAAGACTCAGATAGCAACTTTAAGGTCACATGCCAAAATCGTGCTTGCGGTTGCGTCCTCGAGCATCGCCTTTTGTTGTTAGCAATGGTAGAATAGCTCATTCAAGGTTCAAGGTTTCGTTAACTCTTCATCGATGAGTCATTGTGCAACATAAAGAAAAACACGCAACTGGGAAACTTATTGAAGCAAACAGATTTGGAGATTTGGGACGAGGCACCAATGAATGACCGTTAATGTTTCAAGAAATTAGACAGGACGTTGCCCACATCTGTGATACTCCGAAGAAACCCTTTGGAGGTAGATCATTGATGTTTGGAGGTGATTTTCGGCAGACATTGCCGGTCAAAAAAGGTTCATCTAAAAATGAAATTATAGCGTTATTGTTAGCCTTAATAGTTTATATTATAAGTGATGGTCATTCACGCTTAGGAACTTTGTAACGTGTGTTAGATATCATGATAGAATAGTCAACGGCTCGTGGATTGGGCTAAGCTAATTAGTTAAAAGTTAGCTATGCTAGACGTGTATAAGCTTATGTATCCGAAGCCCAATCCAAGTCCAAGTCGTGGCCCTTGCTGCCCATTAGGGCATATGATACTTGTATATATAAACCCCTCAAAGTCTCATTTGAGGGGTGTGCTTGAGTGTGTGTGTGTGTGTGTGTGTGTTTTCTTTGGAATATACAACATATTGTTTTCATCTTTCTCTTCTCACATACACGGTTTCATATATTCAAGTCACCATCATCTTAATCTTTCCTTCTTTATTTACGCATATGTTTGTGTTTGTGTTTTTCGTGTTCTACGCATAACGTGTTGGGTTTGTGATAAGGTTGATAGATTTAAGGTCCTACAATTGGTATCAATCGCCTAACAATGGTTTAGGAGTGTTTGTGTTTGTTTTGAAGGTTTGGTATCAGTCGCGTAAAGCTCACGTTATACATCTTTGCTACGCTTAAATCTTTAATTTTTACACTTAAAATTCAAGATTCTTGTGGTTTAAGATTTATTTGGTGTTAAAGTTTCGCTTTTTGCAAAAGTTCAAGCTTTACGTGTTTTCTTCATTTTAACTCGTGTTGGGTTCGTTGTTCATTTCTCGATATGCATAAAAGGCATTTTGGGTGATAAAGGTCAAAACTTTCTTGGTATTTGAGTGTTTTGGAAGTTGTTTGTGCATCGAAATCGTTTGAATCATTGGAAATTTTTACGCGTAGGTCAAACCCTATTCTTACGCCAGAAGAAAAGTCAAAACCCTCTTTCTACGCATAAGGTTTTACGATAAGCTTTTGGTGCGATTCTTCGAGCTTTAACGATTACTCGGTGCTTCCTCACTTGGATAAGTTTGTGGAACACTTCGACTTTTGGATATCTTTTACATCGTGATAGTGTAAAGGATTTTGGGCAAACCCAGATTTACGATAAGCTAAATCTACGCAGATAATTTCTCACGCATAAGTATTTTCACGCCTAAGCTTGTCTTACGATAAGTAAATCCTACGATAAGGATTCTACGCTTAAGTTTTTAGTCTACGATAACTCTATTGTTACGCGTAAGTTGGGTATTACGCGAAGTTCTCCTACGCCTAAGCACAATCTCTACGCCTAAGCATCCTACTCAGAATTCTTCGGTCTCGCTAAGCTCTTCAAAAAAAAAAGTTTTTGACGGAAAACTTGAGTAAAATTCAAATTTTGAGGAGACTAAACGTTCAATTTTACGAAATTCAAATTTTGGTATAACTTGAAAATTTTGGTAAAAATTCAAATTTTGGACCAAAATTCAAAATTTTTGGGTCAAATTTACGTCAAAATTGTCATAACTCAAATTTTCCATACGACCTTAGAATTGTTTTTATAGTGAATTTCAAACTTTGGGAGAAAATTTTTTTACGCCTAAGAACCAAGTTCACGAGTACGACTTTCAGAAAAACTTCAAACGGCAATATCTTATTAAACACAACTCCTTTATCGTTGAATCGATCCTACATCAAATTTATCATATCATACCTTCATCAATGGCAACTCAACAAGACATTCATGTAGCCGGTGCCGAAAACCGTCCTCCTATGTTGGAAAAAGGTGGTTATCTTCAATGGACAAGTCGAATGCTTCGTTACATCAAGACAAAACCTAATGGAAAATTGATGATTCAATCCATTCGAACGGACCCTTCATACCTCGACAAGTCCAAGACCACGAAATGCCGATGCAACACCTCCGCCCCACCATTTTTTCGTCTTCAAAAGAATCGAATACTCAAGAGGATCAAGCAAGTCAAAGCGGATGACATGGCAATTCATATTGTCCAACCGGGTTTACCAAGAGACATCTTTGTCAGTTGAGACAGCCAGAAACCGCTTTCGATATGTGGAACGTGTTAGACGGCTTTGTCATGGAACCGAAATTGGTCAACAAGACACGGAGAACAAGTCGCTAATCGCTTGGGAGAAGTTTACATCTACTCGTGAGAATCCATTGAATCCTACTATGGAAGGTTCTCGCACTTTAATGAATGAGTCGATCGAAACAAGTTGACACCCGTAACTATCGTGAGCAACATCAAGTTCTTGAACAATCTACCGTAAGAATGGGGACGATATGTCACTATTGTCAACCAAACAAAAGACTTACATCAAGTGAACTTTGATCAACTCAACGATTTTATGAAACAAAACCAAAATGAAGTGAATGAAGTCAGCAAGAAAGATTAGCAAAGAATCATGATCCATTGGCACTCATTGCAAAGACTCAAACTCCGGTGAATACACAACAACAAGCTTCATCATCTTCCACTAACAACAACTTGCAACAATACATCCTCAACAACAAAACTATCCACCGATCAACAACATTACCAGAACAAGGAATCACCGATCTTGAAATGGAACCAAGAAGCTTTGTCATAAGCATTTGCATTCTTGGGTAAAGCATTCGAGGTCGCTATTCCACACCAACTAACAACAACCAAAGGATTTCATCAAACACTCGCAATAGCAAATTGCACAAATTAAAAGAACATGGGTAATCAAGGACAAATGGTTGGAGTTATTAGGAATCAACAGGATATGCTACCGATTTCGCATGGGTAATCAGCGGTTCCAAATCGTGGTAATCGATGGGTCGAATGTTGGGAATAGAGCGGTGGTAATCGAATGGGAATGTTGCGGCTCCGATCGTTGGGAATTATGGAAATGTGAATCCGGTAATCGTGTTAAGTTTTATAACCGTCAAGGATTGAGTCACATGGCAAGGAATTGTCCAACTAAGTCGAAAAGAAGAATCTTGCGTACCTTCGAAAGCTATCATGTTGGTACAAAAGGAACAATCTGGACTTCAATTGAAAGTTTGAGGAACATGACTTCATGGCTATTATGGATGATTTGAAGACTCGAGGAACTCAATGCAACCGCATCTTCATGGAAAATCTTCGTGAGACTAAGTACTAAACCGATTCTCGACACCTCCTGCCTATGACGCTAATGCAAGATTCGAGGTACCAATCATTGATCCATGCTATAACAATGTCATATTTGATGTGTTTACTCATGACGAACAAGATTATGTGACGCCAAAGACCTACTTATGATACATACTTGGACAATCCGAGTTGTAGTAATACAAACTCAAGCACAAGATGTGGATCCTAGTGGAGACCGTGTGGTACAAAATCTCGAGACCGATGAGGAAACACGTGTTATTTTGAATCATTAATCAATAACGTGGCATTGAAATCGAGAAAGTTAGAATAGTCAATCGCGAAGTTAAGACCGTGAATGCTAAATTGACCACCGAGCTTGAGAGTTACAAGGAGAACGCAAAAGCCTTTGAATTTCATAAAACAAAGAATCGAATTAGAAATTGGTTATCAAATTTTGGTTTCTAAAGAACAACTTTTGCAAATCAAGTATAACACACTTGATGTGAATTTGAACTTAAAATTAAATCTTTAAACAAGGAAATTTCGATTTAAATGACCAACTTTCTAAACAAAAGAAATGTTTTCTATTCTTGAAAAGAGAAGAAGCAATGATTATTGATTTTTCAAACGAAGATTATCTTCTTGATGAAATTCTTGATAAAAATGAAAAAATCCAAACTTTAGAAAATTTGTTTTAAAACGGGTCATTCTCGCTCAAACAATCAAGATGCTTTCTAATCAAGTAAATCCGCTTTTCATACTAATAATAGAATGGCACTTGGTAATGACCCTTCTTCGCTCCTAAAGAAAGCTCGAAATCTCGAATGTGCTAAACAATGGAAATGCTTTACATGAACCCATTATTGTTCGTGATTCTCTTGAAACGTTAGAACTATCCGAGGAGAGTAGATCAAAATGAAACAAAAAATCCGGAAATCAAACCAATTGATTATAACAAATGGAACAAAATTAACGGAATTACTTTTGTTAATCAAAAGAAAAGTCAAAGTTTTCCATCACACCAAGTGTTTCAAACAAAGAGTCAACACTGCTTCAAAATCTGCTTCAAAACCGCTTGTTGTCTCAAATTCTCTTTCGAACATTGAACAAATGTCTTCAAACCTTTTAACACAAGTGATGCGAGTATTTTAGAAAATGTGAAAACTAGAATTGTGGATCTTCAAGACATCATAAAACTAAAACCAATATTACAACAAACATCCGGTTTAATAGTTTTGATAATGAAAATAAAAGTATTTTGAAACTCAAATTGCCCTCACCAATGCCATCTGCAAGGGTAATTCATTTTGAACAAGCTTTTTGAAAGAAACAGTTGACTTTGTCAAGGACCATAAATCCACAGTAAGGCAAGCTAATGAAAGTGTTGAAAACATCAATGTTTTGGAAAATTTAAATGATTCTCTCTTGAAGATGTTCGACTCACCGATATAATGTCCATTATTTTACAAACATATTCTCATTGAAGATCATGAAAGACTCAGACCGAGACCTCCAAAATTGTTTCAAAATATGAAAAGCACTTGAGAAACTTGAAAAGAAAATGTCTCATATTTTAAACAACTTGATCGAAAAACTAAGGAATGCAAGTATGACAAACCGTCAGATGAGCATGCCTACAATGAGATGAAAGCGAAAAATGATCTTTTGAGGGCTCACCGAATGTCAACAAGGAAAGGCAAGGATACTAAGATTACAAAACCATTGGTGAGGAGAAAGCAAATGTTCCCAAACCGGTTTTAAAACCAAAATGTCTGCTTCTATGCCTCCTCCAAAATTCAATGAGAAAATGATTTATCAAAATCACTACCCACCCGCCTTGCCTAAACAAAATGTTGATAAAGGAAAAGCGGTTATCGAGAAACCAAAAGTTTTAGCTCTGGCCTTTTTAAGATGAGAACCACTAATGCGCCCGCCTCCACATCTAAAACATATGGAACAAACGAAATAAGTTTAGAAAAGCACTCTAAAGAGACTAGGAAAGCTGAAACCACTTCTCTAGATAAGATTGTGAGTCCTAATGAGTGTGCCTTACCTTCTACAGGACTAGGAAGAACCTCTAGGAGCAGCAGACTAAAGCCTAAGAGCAATACAAGGAACAATAGAGTCTCGCTTGCCTCTAAGAGTAGTCGCTTGAATAAAGAGAAGAAAGTAGAAGAACACCCTAGGAATTTACCGCTTTGTAATAAGAAATACATTTCATCTGAATGTAATGAACCTATGAAACTTGCTAAGTCTAATGAATGTGTTGAATCTCTTTATTTAACTTGCAAGAAATCTTTAACTAATGTTCATGATGATTGTACTTCTAAGAATGAGATTGTTAAGCCTGTTAAGATGAATGTTCCCAAAAGAACTTATGCTAAACGAATAGGAAGACTAGTTGCGAGACTTAGGCTTTACACTACTGATATGGAGCATAATGTTTACTTTAGGATGACATTTGAAACCAACGGTAGAACTTTCACACTCGAGAATGGTAGAATGAGTGATGCACCTGTCTTACCAACAGATGACTTCTATGAGTGTGATTAGGATTTTACCTCTAACCCAAAGGAACCAAAATCAAAACGGTTTCCAAAATCTTCTTCTTCTTATTGGCGGGTTATCGAAATATGTCTTTGGATCGTCGACTGGTTGCTCCAAGCACATGACTGGGAATCAAGTGGCGATCAATTTCATCGAAATTCATAGGAACCGTGCGTTTGAAATGATCATGTAGCAGCTATCATGGGTTATGGAGATCTACCTTTTGGAAATTATTTGATCACTCGGGTGTACTATGTCGAAGGGTTGGGATACAATTTGTTTCAACAAGGCGATTACGTGATGCGATTTAGAGGTTGCTTTAGGAAAAATGCTTGCTTCGTTAGAAACTTGAATGACACCGATCTCTTATCCGGGAATCGTGATATAAACTTGTATGCTATCGACATAAACCAAATGGCCTCTTCGTCACCAATATGTCTTATGACACGAGCATCCGGAACAAAGTCCTGGTTGTGGCACGAGGCGGTTATCCCATCTCAATTTCGACACCATCAACAAACTTGCCAAAGACAACATCGTCAATGGACTTCAAAGTTCAAATACACCAAGGATCTCCTATGTCCATCATGCGAACAAGGAAAAGCAAAAGAGCATCATATAAACCCAAACCGTACTCTAGTTCGGAAGCAAGGTTGCATATGTTGCACATGGACTTATGTGGCCCAATGAGAGTTGAAAGCATTAATGGGAAAAAGTATATTCTTGTTATCGTCGATGATTATTCAAGATATACATGGGTTAGATTTCGAGATCAAAAGACGAAGCACCGTGCATCATCATCACCTTTCAAGCGTATCCAAGTACTTCTTCAATCTCCGCAGGGTTGTAAGAAGACAACCACACGTAATTCACTAATCGTGAGTTAAGAGCTTACTTTGAAGATGTTGGAATCACATCGACATCGCTTGTTAGAACTCCACATCAAAATGGGGTAGTTAAAAGAAGAAATCGTACTTTGTGGAAGCTACTCGCACAATGCTAATTTATTCTAGTGCACCGTTATTTCTATGGGTCGATGTTGCTGCAACGCTTGTTTCACTCGTAACCGATCCTCATCCATCCAAGATTCAATAAACCCCATATGAAATAGTGAACAATGAAACCCGATATCTCTTACTTTCACGTGTTTGGCGCTTTGTGCTATCCAACAAACGATAGAGAAGATCTAGGAAACCGAAAGCTAAAGGTGATTTTAGGATCTTCATTGGATATTGAGATAGCTCGAGGCATTCTGGGTGTATAACAGAGAAATCGAGGATCATAGAGGCGATGAATGTGAATTTTGATGAACTTTCAAAATGGCTTCGAGAGACTCGCCTGAACCCGCACCAAACCCGCAGACTGGACACATCGCTCAGACTCGTACATCAAAGAGCTCCATCAACTTTCTTGGCACCCTCATGAACATGAATGGGAGAATTTCTTTGAGTTAATGTTCGATGAATACTATGGTGGAACTTCGACAAATGCATCAAACCATCATTCCATTGCACCCGCTCAAAATCATCCACCGTCACCAATGAAGATGCATCTACAACGGTCGAAACCAATGCACCTACTCCATCAACATCATCTACATCTACTCCAAAGAACTCCAATTCTTCAAACAGCTTTACCAAGAGCTGATGAGAAAACCAAAACATATCATTTCAAGAAGAACCTACACAAAACCAGAACGATGCAATGTTAGATGAAGACTTATTTGAAAACCCGTTTGCTACGGAATCAGCTGAATCTTCTTCAATCTTACGAGAACCATCTAACTCGCACTCGTATAATCTACGGTATCCTTCTACTCTGAAGTGGACTAAAGACCATCCTATTGAACACGTTATTGGTGAACCTTCAAGGCCAATTCAGACGAGACGCCAACTTGCCACCGATTGCGATTTATGCATTTACCTTTGCTCAATTAGCAATATAGAGCCAAAGAACATTCGCGAGGCAATGGCAGAACCCGTTTGGATTGAAGCGATGCAGAGGAACTTCTCCAATACCGCCTACATGACTCTTAGGATGTGGTTCCAAGACCAATTGACGTTCGTGTCATTGATCTCAAGTGGTTATGGAAGAACAAAAGGGATGAAGAGATGATTGTAATTTGCAACAAAGCTCGCCTTGTGGCCAAAGGTTACAGCAGGAAGAAGGGATAGACTTTGAAGAGTCATTCGCGGTAGCTAGACTTGAGGCGTCAGATTTTCTTAGCCTATGCACTCACAAAACATCACGGTTTATCGATGGACATTAATACTACGTTCTTGAATGGAACTCGAAAGAAGAAGTGTACGTGAGTCACCTGAAGGCTTCATAGACATGGAACATCCGACCACGCTCTACAAACTCAAAAGGCAATCTATGGTTTAAAGCAAGCTCGAGAGCGTGGTATGACGAATCGTCCTCTTTCCTTACCCTTAACAATTTCACCAAAGGAACGGTTTATCCTACCTTGTTTACACAAAAATGCAAAACGACATTTTGATTGTTCGATTTACGTGGGCGACATCATTTTGGATCCACTAATCCGAAACTTTCAAAACATTTTGAAAATCTCATGAAAAGCAAATTTGAAATGTCCATGATGGGGAACTAAAGTTTTTCTTGGTTTACAAATACATCAATCCCCACGTGGAATTTTTATTAATCAAGCTAAATATACAACCTAGATTTTGAAAATCATGGTATGGATAATTGTGACTCTGTCGAACACCAATGGAACTTCACCAAAATTGGAGCCGATTTGTTTGGGAAACCTATTGATCCAAGAAATATCGGAGCATGATTGGTTCTCTTATGTACTCACCGCTAGTCGAATTCGATATTCATTTTGTTGTTTGCTTATTAGCACGGTTTGTGCTGTTAAGCCTACCGATCGCACCTCAAAGAGGTTAAAAGGATCTTCAAGACCAAGACATCCATTCACAAGGTTCTTTGGTATCCGAAGGAATCCGGATTTGATCTAATTGCCTTTTCGGATGCGGACCACGCAGTGACCAAGTCTGACAAAAAGTACATCGGAGGAGCACAATTTTGGGTGAAAAGTTAGTAAGTCGGTCTTCAAAGAAACAAGATTACACCGCACTTTCAACCATCAAGCCGAGTATGTGTCTCTATCTCATGTTGTGCTCAAGTTCTTTGGATGAGAACACAACTCACGATTATGGCTTTACTTTCGATAAAATAGCTATGTATTGTGACTCGAAAAGTGCCATAGCCATATCATGCAATCTGCTCATCACTCAAAGACTAAGCATATCGTAGTATGCTATCACTTCATAAAAGAAAATGTGAAAGAAGGTACTGTTGAATTATTTTCGTGAAGATGATTACCAACTCGCCGATATATTTACTAAAGCCCTTCCAAAAGAAAGGTTTGACGATTTAGTTCGACGAATTGAATGCTGCCTAACCCCCGAGGAGTTAGAGCGTCTTTTCGAATCTTCTTGAAAATGATTTTCCAAAGTCATCAGTAAATATTTTTGAAAACAAAATACAAAATTTGAAAACCAACAAAAGCAAAATATAAAAATATAAAACTTTCAAAAATACAAAAACAATAGAAAATCAAAATACAAAATATTCTTCTCACGACATGTCTCTTGTATAATCGATATTACAGACGTTTCTAGAAATGTCATTCAACAATGATACGGCATGTCTGGATGCTTGAGCGAGAGTTCTTTAATGTTTTCTAAAACATGTCGCTTCTCAAAATTTCTTCAAAAATGGCTTTCGTATATTTCAATACGAAACCGGACTAAAATGATGACTTTTGATTATTTCAAATCAAAACTCGTGTTTTTAAAGAAAAATCTAGTGTACGCCTTCGATTGCACTACATATAAAACGGTGAGAAATCATCATCATCTTGAGCACCTTTTCAAGATTGTTCAAAAGATTGTCATAATCTTTCAAAATATTGTTTGCTCAAGATAACTCCCTCTAAAACCCTTTAATTGATTATGCTTTATTAAAGGGGGAGTATAAAAAAAAAATGTTCCAAATTCATGCTTAAATCAAATCCGTTTGTCTCCCTAAAAGATTCTAAAATGTTGTTTAATCCGTTGATATCAAAAATATCACGATTATGCTATTTTTGAGGGGGAGGAGACGTGACTAAAATGTGATCAAAAAGTTTAATGATCGATGTTTGATTCTCAAAAGAGCTCGACTCAGTTGAAACCAATGAATTGACGAGTAATAATGTACCATCTCGAGAAACTTTCTATGGACTTGACCGGACGGGTGATAATTTCAAGCTAGTTCTCTAGTGATGTAAACGTGTCTCGAATCGGTCTAGCTCATTTAAAGTCGATCAATTCAAAAGTGCGAACTCTACCCTCTATGTGCGATATCACAAAACTTATAAGCACATGTGAAGGGGAGTGTTTCGAAAATATAAAACTCATGGAGTGTTTCAAACATGTTTTCTATCGTAAACACTCGAGAGATTTTCAAGAAAAATGGTTTTATGGCAACATGGGACAGTCATGGAGTTATAAGATGACTAAGGATTGGTAAATCCGTCCTATGATCCACCAGAGCCGGAGGGATCCACCCAAGGACATCACATATAGTTAGTACTAGAAGTCCTTAGGAATGATTGAAAAAAAGAGTAATGTGTGAAAGGAGAAAGAAGGGGTTGAAGAATTAAAAAGAAAAGCAAAAGAAAGGGTGAAAAGAAATAGCCCTCCATATTCAACCTTAGGGTAGAAACCGGTTTCAATTCATCTACTACTGGTTGTCACTAGATGACACTGGTATTGAAGACAAAGACGTCATGGACCCAAAGGACGATCGCACTAAACCTTCTAGCCACTCAATTCCTCTTAAAAGGATTTGTTTCATTCTCACTGGGAACCCTACATAATCTATCGACTTTCTCTTAGAGATTGTTGATATTGAAGAAGGAGACACTCTCCTAGTCTCCGCCAGAAAACCAATATGCACTATTAAGTCTAGAGCCACGAGATTCACTAAAGATCTCATAGGAACACTGACATGACATCACTTGTTGTTCATCAATAAGGACACAAGTGATATATTCTAGAGTCCCACGCAGATCTTAGCAATCGCCGAACATTTATGAGAAGTTTCACCGCGATCTTCGATGATTGAATGGAAACTCTGCCGTGGTCAACATCAAGCAGCCACGACAACAAAGTTACTTCGTAAATCCCGTGGATTACGCTTAGTGTGTCTCAAACGGTCTACAAGCCAGGAGTGATGCTTCGTGAACTTCAATGACTCATCCGAATTGTAGATGTACTTGGTATATCGCGTTATCTCACTGCGGGACTCTAGTTCAGAACGGACCTTGTAAGAATTAGAGATGTGTTTTACACTATGTCATTAACACCCTCGAAATTCAAACTTGTGTGCCGGAACCGCTTACTACTAACTTGTTTTATGTTTTCTTCTTATGGAAGCTCCGGAGCGGATTGATCGTGCACTCTCCACATGCTCATACCATCATCAAATGAAAGTTCTCATCAAAATCAAAGGATACACAAAGTTAAAGATGATTCTTCGTCAATGTCAAAGAATCTACAAAGTTTACTGACTAGAGAACTTCACAACAATGAAACATCGATTCAAATAGAAGTGTGAGCATGGTGGAGAAAGACGTGAGATACCTAACCAACGAAGTTGACAATGGCGGAACAACCACATTAATTGATCACAAAGCATGAAGGAACAAAGATTCGAGACTATTCTATATCTACACAAAAGTTCAAGCTCGAGAAAAGTAAAGACCTAATCAAGTGGAGCATCATTTGAATGACCACCCCTTAGGCGGAGTTTTGTTAGCCTTAATAGTTTATATTAGAAGTGATGGTCATTCACGTTTAGGAACTTTGTAACGTGTGTTAGATATCGTGATAGAATAGTTAAAAGTTAAGCTATTCTAGACGTGTATAAGCTTATGTATCCGAAGCCCAATCCAAGTCCAAGTCGTGGCCCTTGCCAAGCCCATTAGGGCATATGATACTTGTACTATATAAACCCCTCAAATTCTCATTTTAGGGGTGTGCTTGAGTGTGTGTGTGTGTGTGTGTGTTTTCTTTGGAATATACAACATATTGTTTTCATCTTTCTCTTCTCACATACACGGTTTCATACATTCAAGTCACCATCATCTTAATCTTTCCTTCTTTATTTACGCATATGATTGTGTTTGTGTTGTTCGTGTTCTACGCATAACGTGTTGGGTTTGTGATAAGGTTGATAGATTTAAGGTCCTACAGTTATCAATATCAGAATCATACCTATGGCAACATTTCAAAGTATTCGTATTGCAAAAAAAATATGAGGTAAGAAAGGCCTGGAATGACTCAACCGGAGAAGGAAGAAATTAACAGATTCTCCAAATGGTTGCTTAACATAGGTGACGGCTATGCGGGGACACCTGACTCGGGTGACCCCGAGAACGCGTCATGGATCCAAATCCCAGACAGGTTTCGCTTACCTAATTGCGAGTGTGGGAAAGAGCAACTCATAGATTTCATCTACGACAAGGTAACGTTGCAACACCCAACTGCAGATAACCTTCAAGAAAAAGCCATTGTCTGTCCCGAGAATGAGACCGCTGATCTTATAAATGCAGCCATGTTAGAAAATATCCCTGGCAGAACGCACACATATAAAAGTATAGACCATGCGGTTCATGCTGGAAATGATGGTGGTTCAACCAACTCTCATGCATCAATGTAATATCTCGAACACTATCAATCCCACATGATTACCGCCACACCAGCTCCAAATAAAGGTAAGCACACCTGTAATGTTATTATGCAACTTGAACCCAGCTGGGGGACTCTGCAATGGTACCCGTATGATTGTGACGCAGCTGCTTACAAGAGTTTTAGAAGTAAAGATCATTACCGGTACAAGGAAAATCAAAAAGTTTTTTTCTCCGTATAGTACTAACTGTCAAAGATGATAAACTCCCATTCATATTCAAAAAGAAACAGTTCCCGGTTAAAGTGTGCTATGCCATGACGATTAATAAAAGCCAAGGACAGTTGTGACAAGCCGTACTTCCAGGTCATTTCTCGAAACAATTCATGCTTCACTATTTCAACATTTATCGTAAACTAGGTTTACGTGTTCCAAATTCGCGTAACCTTTATGGTTTAGTCTACATTTCATTAGCATCATTTGCATCATATTAGTTCATTCATGACATTTCATTTCACATTTAAACGCGTAATTTTTATATTAAATAAACGTTATCGCGTGAGTTATTATTTTTGAACATTTAATCCATTACTTTCAAAAATGATCCCGACATATTTTTATACTTACATTTAGTTGTAAAAACTATATTTTGATTTTAACTAGTGTTTTGAATTTATTTTGAATATAAATCGTTGAATTTATATTATTACAACGTTTTTCTTAAAAATTACACGATAATTATTATATCACTCAAATTTCACAAGGAATGTATTTTTACAATTTTTATGATATCATTATACTCTATTTTGATCTACTAAAAATTTCTTTTACCAAAAATTTCCCTAAATACACTAATATATAAAAACTTTACAAGCTACATTTAATTACACATTTCACTTACACATATTTGACAAATTATTTACAAGTAAAGGAAAGAAAAAAATAAAAATAAAATATCTATCAAATTCCTCCCCCCTTGGCCGACCAAGGGGGAGGGTGACATTAATTGTAGTATGGTTTTTGATTGTATATGTTTATACACTTACATAAAAGTCTTTCATGATTTACTTATCTCATTTCATTCACTCATAATTCACTAGTTAGAAAAACTCTTCTCTCTTTGGTTTTCTCTCATCAAAACCGGACACATCAAGTGTTAGCAAGGGATCAAAATTTTTCTCAAGTTCAAGCATAAACAATCTAGATAACACTCTCAATAAGGTTTTGAAATGAAAACCTAGAGTGTTTAGGTTAAACCTTGGTTCTAATCACCTCATCAAGTTACTTGTAAGCATATCATTTATATTCTTCATTTTTCCTTATCATTACATATGTATTTTATCATTTTCATAGCAAACATACTAAAATTTCTTTTACTTATGTTGATTTATTACCATTTTACATGATTTTTAGTGTTATATATATATAAGGTCATCCTATAATTATCCCTTTCATATATGTTGGTCTTGATGATGTCTAGGAACCCATGACACCCTAAGAAGGTGTATGGTAGGATTAGATTAGCTTTGGAGTTGATTTGAAGGGATTAGAATAGGTTTGGTAGGTTGAAAAACTATTTTATAAGCTAGTATAAATATGTGTTGATGTCCTTGTTTTGTTTTTAGAATGGAAAATCCGACAGTTCTGTCCTTGTTTTGTTTTTGGAAAATCCGACGAAATTTTGGCCTTGATATTTAGAAAATATACTTTAAAACGAATCCGTGGCAGCTTGAGCGGATAAAAGCGAGTTATAACGAAGAAGTTATGAATTTTTCAAGTTTGACGACGATATATATTTTTTTCTGAAATTTCAGCATGCTATTTTCATCTTGTACGAGTCAAAAACGAGTCTTAAGCTTCACAAATTATTTCGACTTATCAAAAATATATTAGTATACTTTGATACGAAGCTAAGGACATATTATACGTAGAAAACGGATTTGAAACGACTAAGATATGCACGTTCTTATAAAATTGCCGTAACTATTATTTTCAGAAAAACTATATTATTTTTACGAGATAAGTGTTACGGTAACTAAAACGACCATGTTGGAGGCTGTTTTTAACTATGATGTGGAACTTTTTGGAACGAAATGTATTCTAATAAAATCAAGATCACCAAGCATATTTTCCAAAACGACTAACCGTTTGTATAGCGGAGTTGTAATAAATTATTTAAGGTTGCTTAAACTTTGCCGAAACTCATTTTTACACAACATTTTAGACAAAATCACCATCTTTAACCCTTATTATCTTTATGATCGAGACCTCTATGACGAAAACTCATGAACTGAAACTTCTAGATTTTGATACAAACTTTCCAAAACCGTCGAGTTCGTTTCCTAACGATCGACGTACACCATTTTACGACTAGTTTTTCGAAGCCATTTTTGTCACTTTCAAGAAATTTCCAACGACATCATTTTGCGACGAAAAGTGCTAATTTCACTATAAATCATTACAAAACTATTGTAGGATGACATTTTGACATAAAAACTTGTAAAGTGATTTAAGATTGGTCAAGACGTCAAAGGAGTATTTTTCGACGATAAGTATTATTTTCAAAACCCGCATGAATGGTATAAATAACATACGTAATGCATGCATAACATTACATCATAACTCATTACATATCATATCAATCGTAATAGGTCCAGATTAAAGTTTCACGCTATACCTCGGTGTACTCACTCTTGTCATCAGTTCGGACACTAACACGGAAGATGTCGATTGACCCTAACATGGATGATGCCTTATCGCACTCCATTTCGAGATCTTATCTTGATTGGCTCTACTCCGGCCTTTCCACCTATTATGGTGACACGGAGATGTCCGAACCCTTTGAGGAGGCGGTCGCACCTACTCACATGTTAGCCACACGCCACGATCCGATACACCCACCATCACCACTACTACCATCATCATCATCATCCTCATCGTATTTTCTTAGGGATCCTTTGCCTACATCGGACTTGCCGCTCAAAAGCGTGCTCGTTTGACATCCCTACACCACCATCTGAGACCCGAGCCACTGTTAGGTTCGAGTTAGGCGAGCTCTAAAGTGCAGTGCTCGATGACCTTCTCTTGAGGCGTTAGGAGCTCGTATAGATAGTCGGTGATTCGAGATAGATAGGTTGTCGCGGTTGGAGGAGGCTGTCGTTAGATAGGGTTGAGACCATTGCGGAGGAGGTCGAGGGCGAGTGATAAGCGGGGTTTCTATTGATTTAGCGCATCGGGTTTAGAGAATAGGCGGTTAGAGAACGAGGGGCGTATTCTTGAGTTGAGGCGGAGATGCACGAGTTATAGGCGGTTAGAGATGGACGTCGAGCAGGAGTTATCACTAGCTCGTGAGTATTGTTACCTTCGGTCAGTTGGAGAGTTGAGGAGTTTGGTTGCTAGCTTGACTACTCGGGTTCGAGATCTTGAGGATCGAGCCGTGAGCACCATGAGGTGCCTTGTGTAGACTTTATCATGTATAGTTTTGACCATTATTATCCTAGTCACGAGGTGTGTGGCGTAGTTTAAAGAACTTGTTGTCTTTTGGTTGTTGTACAAACAAATGTATCAAGTATTGACTCTACTATGTAGGAATGGTTTTATTATCTATGATATCGGTCCATGTAGGCGAAATTTTCATGTATATTATCCACGTGTGTTGTGATTATATTTGTGATATTTCGTTATTGTTCGTTGTGATTCCATTTACTTTATGCATGTTGTGGTTGTGGATATATTTGTATGATGGTTGTTTCTACTACGAGTTCTCATGATTGTTTCATCTTGTGATTTTGAAGAGTTATGGCGAAGAAAGCCACACGGAAATGACCAGCGGCTATTCAAAAGTTGGTGAATGATAGCATAGCCGATGCTCTAAGGATTGAAAGGAAGCGGTGGGCTGCTTCTTCTTCTGAGAGGCAGCATTCTTCTTTGAAGCCGCTAGGCTTCTTCTTCTCTTGGAAATGCGGGAGGATCCGGAGTTAAAAATTGTTCGTACAAGGATTTCAAAAGTGGTGATCCCACGAAGTTTAGAGGGGCCGAAGGAGCCACTGCCATGGTTCGATGGTTTGAGAAATTGGAGTCCGTGTTTTTTTTGCTATGTAATTGCCGGATGATAGTAAGGTCAAGTTTGCTACAAGTACATTACTTGATGGAGCATTGTCGTGGTGGAACTCATATGCTCAACCGATGGGAATGGAGAATGCTTTCAAGCTTACTTGGGAGCAATTCAAGGGTTTGGTGACTAAGAAGTTTTGTCCTCGTGCGGAGTGAAAAAGTTGGAGCAATTCTATGAACTAGTAACTATTGGGTATGATATTGACACTTACATTCGGAGATTCCAAGAATTGGCGCGTTATGCCCGTCTATGGTTTGGGATAACGAGAAGTTACTAGAGGCTTTCATCGGGGACTTCGAGGTTATTCAAGGAGATGTGACTTCGTTTGATCCACAAACAATCGAGGAATCTATTAGAGTGACTCGAAGCTGATGGCACAAGTGGTGAAGAGGGTAAGTACACCAACACCAACGAAACAACAACAACAACCCCAACAACCGCTTCAACTACAACAATAACCGAGCCAACTACAACAACAACAATAGCAACAACAACAAGCGGAGTGGGACAACACCAGGGTAGAAATGCTACTCAACAACCACCCAAGAGACAAGAGGTTGCAAAGGCTTATCTTTGCGGGTCCAAAGGAAGGAAAAGGGTATTCGGGGTTTTGCTAAAATGTGACAGTGTTTGAGTCATCACAAACCGGGTCGATGTCACGATCCATGTGAAAATTGTAAGAAAGTTGGTCACCGAACTAGGGATTGCAAGTCGCAACAAGTTACATGTTTTGGTTGCGGAGAGCGGGGACACTACAAGTCCGAATGTAAAAGGGAAGGAACCAAGGAAATCGAATCAAGGAGGAATGGCACAAGGAAGGGCTTACGTCATTGGAGGTGGAGAAGCTAGGGAGGACCGAATGTTATCACAGTGCGTTCCTTCTCAATAATCGTTACGCATCAGTTTTATTTGATTCGGGAGCCGATAAAAGTTTTGTGTCCACTACATTTGCACCTTTACTCAACATCAAACCAACCACATTAGACATATCATACATCGTCGAATTAGCTAATGGTAACTTAGTTAGCACCAACACCATTGTTCGTGGTTGCACATTCAATTTTCTAAATCATCCCTTCAACATAGACCTTATGCCCGTAGAACTTGGTAGTTTCGACGTCGTCATCGGCATGGATTGGTTATCCAAACATCGTGCAAAAATCATTTGTGATGAAAAAGTTGTTCATCTTCCTTATAACGGTGAAACTTTGATTATTAGTGGGGAGCAGTGGAACTAGACTTAGTATCATATCGTGCATCAAAGCGGAGAAGTACATAAAGAAAGGTTGTTTTGCTTTCTTAGCCCATATAACCGAGAAGAAGTCGGAGGAGAAGCGACTTGAAGATGTACCAATTGTCAGAGAATTTTAAAGTCTTTCCGAGACTTACGGGACTTCCACCGCACGTCAAGTAGAATTTCATATTGACTTAGTGCGGGGCTGCACCAATTCTTGCGAGCACCTTACCGTCTAGCACCATCCGAAATGCAAGAGTTGTCTAATCAATTGCAAGAACTTCTAGACAAAGGATTCATTAGGCGAGTTCCTCGCCTTGGGAGCACCGGTCTTGTTTGTGAAGAAGAAAGATGGATCCTTGAATGTGTATAGATTATAGAGAGTTGAACAAGTTAACGGTGAAGAATCGTTACCACTCCCAGAATCGATGACTTATTCGATCGGTTGCAAGGTTCTAGTATCTACTCAAGATTGATCTCGGTCGGGTTACCATCAACTTAGAGTTCGGGAGGAGGATATTCCAGCAGCGTTTAGAACACGTTACGGTCATTACGAGTTTCAAGTGATGCCGTTCGGATTGACTAATGCACTGCGGTATTCATGGATCTCATGAATAGAGTATGTAAACCGTATTTGGACAAGTTTGTGATAGTGTTCATTGACGACATATTGATTTACTCAAAGAGCAAAGAAGAGCACGAAGAGCATTTAAGGGCGATTTTAAGACTACTCAAGAATGAGAAGTTGTATGCCAAATTTTGAAGTGTGATTTTGGAATCACAAAGTGCAATTTCTTGGTCACGTCATTGATAGTCAAGGACTACAAGTTGATCCATAAAGATTGAAGCCGTAAAGATTGGGCTACTCCAACAAATCCTCTGAAATTCGACAATTTCTAGGACTAGCGGGTATTACCGAAGGTTCATGAAGGTTTTTCAAAGATAGCTAGACCTTTGACCAAGTTGACACGAGAAAAACAAGAAGTATGAATGGGAAAGAAACAAGAAGCGCTTTTAGGTTGTTGAAGCAAAAGCTTTGCGGTCGCCAATTTGGCACTACCGAAGGAATTGAGAACTTCGTTGTATATTGCGACGCTTAGCATAAAGGACTTGGGGCTGTTTAATGCAAAGCGAGAAGGTGATAGCGTATGCTTCTCGACAACTTAAGGTTCATGAGAAGAATTACACCACTCATGATCTCGAGTTAGGGGCCGTAGTTTTGCACTCAAGATTTGGAGACACTACCTTTACGGTACAAAGTGCACGGTGTTCTTGGACCACAAGAGTTTGCAATATATTCTTGATCGGAAGGAGCTTAATATGAGGCAACGTCGTTGGTTGGAGTTACTCGGCGACTATGATTGTGAAATCAAGTATCACCGGGAAAAGCCAATGTTGTGGTGATGCTCTTAGCGGAAAGAGGCCCAAACCTTTAAGAGTTCGATCATTAGGAATGACGATTAATTCGCCTTTACCATCGAAAATCCACGAAGCACGGATCGAGGCACTTAAGGAGGAAAACCGACCAAGTGAAAAGCTTTATGGTATGCCGAAAATAAATGGTTTTGTAAAGAGAGCGGATGGAGTATTATGTTTCAAGGATAGAATGTGGGTTCCATTGTATGGCGGAATCGAGAATTGATTATGCATGAGTCGCATAAGTCAAAGTATTCTATTCACCGAGGATCGATAAGATGTATCAAGATCTTAAGAAACTTTATTGGTGGCGAACATGAAAGCGGAGATTGCCACGTCGTTAGCAAATGCCTTACACTCTAAGGTAAAAGTCGAATATCGAAGCCTTGAGGATTACTCCAACAACCGAAATTCCTCAATGGAAATGGGAGCATTACGATGGACTTTGTTACAAAACTTCCTAAGACATCGGGAGGTTCTGACGCTATTTGGGTAATTGTTGATCGCCTTACCAAATCAGCCCATTTCATACCAATTAGAGACTTATTCCATGGAACAACTCACTAGACTTTATGTCAAGGAAATAGTCTCGAGGCACGGTGCACCAATTTCTATCATTTCCGACGAGATAGTCGATTCACTTCAAACTTAAAATCATTGCAAGATTCATTTGGAACAGTTAGAGATGAGCACGACATATCACCCACAAACCGACGGTCAAAGTGAAAGGACAATTCAAGCGTTAGAAGATATCTTTGAGGGCATGTGTAATTGATTTTGGAAATGGTTGGGCTAACCATTTGCCATTGATAAATTCTCGTACAACAATAGTTATCACACGGTATAAAGATGGCACCATTCGAGGCACTCTATGGTGAAAGTGCCGATCACTGTTTGTTGGGCGAGGTTGGAGGCGCACAACTCTTGGTCGAAAATAGTGCGGAAACAACAGAAAAGATAGTTCAAATTCGAGATAGACTCGAGCGCGAGCCGGCGGAAAAAGTTACGCGGATGTTAGGCGCAAAGCATTGGAATTTCAAGTGGGCGACAAAGTTATGTTGAAAGTATCGCCTTGGAAAGGCGTGGTGCGATTGGAAAGCGGGAAGTTGAACCCGGTACATTGGACCATTCAAGATTTTGAGCGAGTTGGTCCGGTAGCTTATCGACTTGATCTTCCGTCGAACTTAGTCATGTACACAACACGTTTCACGTTTCAAACACGAAGAAATGTCTATCGGACGAATCACTCGTTATTCCATTGGAAGAAGTTCAACTCGACGATAAACTCAATTTTGTGGAGGAACTGTAGAAATCATGGACCGCGAGGTCAAGCGGTTGAAACAGTCGTATTCCTATCGTGAAGGTTATTGGAATTCTCGAAGAGGTCTGAGTTTACTTGGGAGCAGGAAGACCGGATCGCCTCAAGTATCCTCATCTTTTCACCGACACCGTTAGACCTAACAACGATTGAATTCGAGGGTGAATTCCTTTTTAGATGGTGAATGTGACAACCCGTACTTCGGTCATTTCTCGAAACAATTCATGCTTCACAATTTCAACATTTATCGTAAACTAGGTTTACGTGTTCCAAATCGCGTAACCTTAATGGTTTAGCGGCGAATTCATGATCATATCATCACGAACATTTCATATGGACTAAGTTTAGTCTACATTTCATTAGCATCATTTGCATCATGTTAGTTCATTCATGACATTGCATTTCACATTAAGCGTAAATTTTATATTAAATAATCGTTATCGCGTGAGTTATTATTTTGAACATTTAATCCGTTACTTCCAAAAATGATCCCGATATATTTTATACTTACATTTAGTTTATAAAAACTATATTTTGAGTTTACCTAGTGTTTTAAATTTATTTTGTATATAAATCGTTAAATTTATATTATTACGACGTTTTCTTAAAAACTACACGATAATTATTATATCACTCAAATTTTACAAGGAATGTATTTTTACAATTTTATGATCTCATTATACTTTATTTTGATCTATTAAAATTTACTTTTACCTAAAATTACCTTAAATACACTAATATATATATTAAATTTACAAGTTACATTTACATTACATTTACTTACATTTTATTTTAAAATTATTTACACAATATAAAAAAAAAAAAAATAAATATATTGACAAATTCCTCCCCTTGGGCCGACCAAGGGAGGTAACATTAATTAGTTGGTGGTTTTGATTGTATATGTTTATACATACATAAAAGTCTTTCACTTCATTCATTTCATTCATTCACTCATAATTCAAGTTAGTAAAAAGTTTCTCTCTCTTGTTTCTCTCCTCAAAACCGGTTCATCAAGAAGTTAGCAAGGGATCAAAAATTTTACAAGCTCAAGTTAAACAATCTAGATTACACTCTTATTAAGGTTTTGAAATAAAAACCTAGGGTGTTTAGGTTAAACCTTGTTCTAATCACCTCATCATAGTAGCTTGTAAGCATATCACTTTCATTTTCATCTTTCCTTTTCATTTCATATGTATTTCTTCATTTTCTTAGCAAACATGCAAGACTTATGTTGATTTATACCATTTTACATTGATTTTTAGAGTTTATATATATAAGGTCATCCTATAATTATCCCTTGTTATATATTGGTCTTGATGATGTTTAGGAACCCATGACACCCTAAGAAGGTGTATGGTAGGATTAGATTAGCTTTGGAGTTGATTTGAAGGGATTGGAATAGGTTTAGTACGAGAAAAACTATTTTCGACAAGTATAAAAAGTGGTCTGATCTTGTTTTGTTTTTCTGGAAAATCCGACGGTGAGGCACGAAATTTTGGCCTTGATATTTAGAAAATATACTTTAAAAGCGAATCCGTGGCGCTTGAGCGGATTAAAGCGGAGTTATAACGAAGAAGTTATGAATTTTTCAAGTTTGACGACGATATATATATTTACGAAAATTTCAGCATACTATTTTTGGTTTTTATTCGAGTCAAAAGCAGTCTTAAGCTTTACAAATTATTTCGACTTATCAAAAATATATTAGTATACTTTGATACGAAGCTAAGGACGTATTATCGTGAAAGCGGTTTGAAACGACTAAGATATACGTTTTTTCATAAAATTGCCGTAACTATTATTTTTAGAAAAACTATATTATTTTTACGAGACAAGTGTTACGGTAACTAAAACGACCATGTTGAAGGCTGTTTTTAACGATGATGTGGAACTTTTGGTAACGAAATGTCTTCTAATAAAATCAAGATCACCAAGCATATTTTCCAAAGCGACCAACCGTTTGTATAGCGGAGTTGTAATAAATTATTTACTGGTTGCTTAAACTTTGCGAAACTCACTTTTACACAACATTTGGACAAAATCACCATCTTTAACCTCTATTATCTTTATGTTCGAGACCTCTATGGCGAAAACTCATGTACTGAAACTTCTAGATTTTGATACAAACTTTCCAAAACCGTCGAGTTCGTTTCCTAACGTTCGGCGTACACCATTTTACGACTAGTTTTTGAAGCCATTTTGTCACTTTCATGAAATTTCCGGCGACATTATTTTACGACGAAAAGTGATAATTTCACTATAAATCATTAAGAAACTATTGTAGGATGACATTTTGGCGTAAATACTTGTAAAGTGATTTAAGAATGGTCAAGGCGTCAAAAGAGTATTTTTCGACGATAAGTATTATTTTCAAAACTCACAAATGGTATAAATAACATCTGAAATGCATGCATAACATTACATCATAACTCATTACATATCATATCATTCGTAATAGGTCCAGTTAAAGTATCACGCTATACCTCGGTGTACTCACTCTTGTCATCATACCGTTTACCAAGTGAGTTTTCATAGCCCGTCGTACATGTTTTAATTATTTTCAAACCTACGGGGAGAATACATTGCACAACATTTTTATTACGATACCAAGTATGTTAAATTCATTTACATTGCTTAAGTTACCACATGCCAATTGAAAGTCCCCATTACACGAACATGAACCGTTAATCTTAGAAGCGAGGGTGAGTGGATAGATCTATCGAGGTGACGCCTCCATCCGGGTTGGTGAATCCCAACTAGTCATACGGATGCATTTCATTTAATAACATTATTGAGTTGTCATGGCAAACACTCTGTTGGGGCATACATTATGAGCAGTCTAGTTTCGGTGTCATGGACTTATTGCAATTGTAACATTTTTACGTGACATGATTGTCATACACGATCTATACTTGCGTAGTCGTATAAAACATTTACATAAACCTATGATTTCTCACCAACATTATTGTTGACCGTTTTAGCAATGTATTTTCGGTAACTAAGGCATTATCATCATGGCATGGTTAAGGAACCACCTTTTGAGTCATGGCGTCGACTTATATCATTATACATTATGGCACTTTCTTTCAAAACATCGTTTGGACTTGTAATATATTTGTATTTCCATAAACTTTATAAACTTTTGGGACCTATGTTGTAACTCTGAGCGCTTTTATTAAATATCCAGCGATGTGTTTTTAAAGCGACACTTTAGGTCGTTCAATATAACTGTGATTGTGGTGCTATGACGATCAATCCCGAAATTCCATTCATTGCAAAAGCAGTAAATTGGGGTGTGTGATTGGTACGAGCTACGATTATAGAGAACTAGGTTGCATCATTGACCTAGACTATAGCTACATTATCATAGCATCTCATCATTTCATCATAAGTGTATATTCACTTTTCATGCGGATTCATTTACACTTTATTCGAGTTATTTACTTTCATTTCACATCGGTTGTCACGAGATGTCTTGATTCACATCCCATCACTATATCATCGGACACTAACACGGAAGATGTCGATTGACCCTAACATGGATGATGTTTCATCGCACTCCACGAGATCTTATCTTGATTGGCTCTACTCGGCCTTTCCACCTATTATGGTGACACGGGACCGAACCCTTTGAGGAGGCGGTCGCACCCACTCCACATGTTAGCCACCTTTCATGACCCGATACACCCACCATCACCACTAGCACCATCATCATCATCATCCTCATCGTATTTTCTTAGGGATCCTTTGCCTACATCGGACTTGCCGCTCAAAAGCGTGCTCGTTTGACATCCCTACACCACCATCTGAAACCCGAGCCACTGTTAGGTTCGAGTTAGGCGAGAGCTCTAAAGGCTGCAGTGCTCGGCGACCTTCTCTTGAGGCGTTAGGAGCTCGTATAGATAGTCGTGATTCGAGATAGATAGGTTGTCGCGGCGGTTGGAGGCTGTCGGTAGATAGGGTTGAGACCATTGCGGAGGAGGTCGAGGGCCTAGTGTTAAGCGGGGTTTCTATTGATTTGGCACATCGAGTATCTGAGAATAGGCGGTTAGAGGACGGGAGAGTATTGAGTTACTGCGGTCAGTTGGAGAGATGAGGGGCGAGTTTGATTGCTAGCTTGACTACTCGTGAGTTCGAGATCTCGGTCGATTGGAGAGTTGAGGAGTTTGGTTGCTGAGGTGACTACTCGGGTTCGATCTTTGTCATGTATAGTTTGACCATTATTATCCTAGTCACGAGTCACGAGGTGTGTGGCGTAGTTTAAAGAACTTGTTGTCTTTTGGTTGTTGTACAAACAAATGTATCAAGTATTGACTCTACTATGTAGGAATGGTTTTATTATCTATGATATCGGTCCATGTAGGCGAAATTTTCATGTATATTATCCACGTGTGTTGTGATTATATTTGTGATATTTCGTTATTGTTCGTTGTGATTCCATTTACTTTATGCATGTTGTGGTTGTGGATATATTTGTATGATGGTTGTTTCTACTTACGAGTTCTCATGATTGTTTCATCTTGTGATTTTGAAGAGTTATGGCGCCAAAGAAAGCCACACGAAATGACCAATGGCTATTCAAAGTTGGTGAATGATAGCATAGCCGATGCTCTAAGGATTGAAAGGAAGCGGTGGGCTAACTCTTCTTCTTGAGGCCATGTTCTTCTTTGAAAGCCGCTAGGCTTCTTCTTCTTCTTGGAAATGCGGGAGGATCCGGAGTTAAAAGCTGTTCGTACAAGGATTTCAAAGTGGTGATCCCACGAAGTTTAGAGGTACGAAGGAGCCACGCCATGGTTCGATGGTTTGAGAAATTGGAGTCCGTGTTTTGCTATGTAATTGCCGGATGATAGTAAGGTCAAGTTTGCTACAAGTACATTACTTGATGGAGCATTGTCGTGGTGGAACTCATATGCTCAACCGATTGGAATGGAGAATGCTTTCAAGCTTACTTGGGAGCAATTCAAGGGTTTGGTGACTAAGAAGTTTTGTCCTCGTGCGGAGTGAAAAAGTTGGAGCAAATTCTATGAACTAGTAACTATTGGGTATGATATTGACACTTACATTCGGAGATTCCAAGAATTGGCGCGTTATGCCCGTCTATGGTTTCGGATAACGAGAAGTTACTAGAGGCTTTCATCGGGGACTTCCGAGGTTATTCAAGGAGATGTGACTTCGTTTGATCCACAAACAATCGAGGAAGCTATTAGAGTGACTCGAAGTTGATGGCACAAGTGGTGAAGAGGTAAGTACACCAACACCAACCGAAACAACAACAACAACCCCAACAACCGCTTCAACTACAACAATAACCGAGCCAACTACAACAACAACAATAGCAACAACAACAAGCGGAGTGGGACAACACCAGGGTAGAAATGCTACTCAACAACCACCCAAGAGGCAAGAGGTTGCAAAGGCTTATCTTTGCGGGTCAAAAGGAAGGAAAAGGGTATTCGGGGTTTTGCGAAGTGTGATAGGTGTTTGAGTCATCACAAACCGGGTCGATGTCACGATCCATGTGAAAATTGTAAGAAAGTTGGTCACCGAACTAGGGATTGCAAGTCGCAACAAGTTACATGTTTTGGTTGCGGAGAGCGTGGACACTACAAGTCCGAATGTAAAGGGAAGGAACCAAGGAAATCGAGAATCAAGGAGGAATGGCACAAGGAAGGGCTTACGTCATTGGAGGCGGAGAAGCTAGGGAGGACCCGAATGTTATCACAGTGCGTTCCTTCTCAATAATCGTTACGCATCGGTTTTATTTGATTCGGGAGCCGATAAAAGTTTTGTGTCCACTACATTTGCACCTTTACTCAACATTAAACCAACCACATTAGACATATCATACATCGTCGAATTAGCTAATGGTAACTTAGTTAGCACCAACACCATTGTCCGTGGTTGCACATTCAATTTTCTAAATCATCCTTCAACATAGACCTTATGCCCGTAGAACTTGGTAGTTTCGGCGTCGTCATCGGCATGGATTGGTTATCCAAACATCGTGCAAAAATCATTTGTGATGAAAAAGTTGTTCATCTTCCTTATAACGGCGAAACTTTGATTATTAGTGGGGAGCGAGTGGAACTAGACTTAGTATCATATCGTGCATCAAAGCGGAGAAGTACATAAAGAAAGGTTGTTTTGCTTTCTTAGCCCATATAACCGAGAAAAGTCGGAGGAGAGCGACTTGAAGATGTACCAATTGTCAGAGAATTTTAAAGTCTTTCCGAAGACTTACCGGACTTCCACCGCACGTCAAGTAGAATTTCATATTGACTTAGTGCCGGGCTGCACCAATTCTTGCGAGCACCTTACCGTCTAGCACCATCCGAAATGCAAGAGTTGTCTAATCAATTGCAAGAACTTCTAGACAAAGGATTCATTAGGCGAGTTCCTCGCCTTGGGAGCACCGGTCTTGTTTGTGAAGAAGAAAGATGGATCCTTGAATGTGTATAGATTATAGAGAGTTGAACAAGTTAACGGTGAAGAATCGTTACCACTCCCGGAATCGACGACTTATTCGATCGGTTGCAAGGTTCTAGTATCTACTCCAAGATTGATCTCGGTCGGGTTACCATCAACTTAGAGTTCGGGAGGAGGATATTCCAAAAGCAGCGTTTAGAACACGTTACGGTCATTCTGAGTTTCAAGTGATGCCGTTCGGATTGACTAATGCACTGCGGTATTCATGGATCTCATGAATAGAGTATGTAAACCGTATTTGGACAAGTTTGTGATAGTGTTCATTGACGACATATTGATTTACTCAAAGAGCAAAGAAGAGCACGAAGAGCATTTAAGGGCGATTTTAAGACTACTCAAGAATGAGAAGTTGTATGCCAAATTTTGAAGTGTGATTTTGGAATCACAAAGTGCAATTTCTTGGTCACGTCATTGATAGTCAAGGACTACAAGTTGATCCATAAAGATTGAAGCCGTGAAAGATTGGGCTACTCCAACAAATCCTCTGAAATTCGACAATTTCTAGGACTAGCCGGGTATTACCGAAGGTTCATGAAGGTTTTCAAAGATAGCTAGACCTTTGACCAAGTTGACACGAGAAAAACAAGAAGTATGAATGGGGAAAGAAACAAGAAGCTGCTTTTCGGTTGTTGAAGCAAAAGCTTTGCGGTCGCCAATTTGGCACTACCGAAGGAATTGAGAACTTCGTTGTATATTGCGACGCTTCGCATAAAGGACTTGGGGCTGTTTTAATGCAAAGCGAGAAGGTGATAGCGTATGCTTCTCGACAACTTAAGACTCATGAGAAGAATTACACCACTCATGATCTCGAGTTAGGGCCGTAGTTTTGCACTCAAGATTTGGAGACACTACCTTTACGGTACAAAGTGCAGTGTTTCTGACCACAAGAGTTTGCAATATATTCTTGATCGAAGGAGCTTAATATGAGGCAACGTCGTTGGTTGGAGTTACTCGGCGACTATGATTGTGAAATCAAGTATCACCGGGAAAAGCCAATGTTGTGGTGATGCTCTTAGCGGGAAGAGAGGCCCAAACCTTTAAGAGTTCGATCATTAGGAATGACGATTAATTCGCCTTTACCATCGAAAATCCACGAAGCACGGATCGAGGCACTTAAGGAGGAAAACCGACCAAGTGAAAAGCTTTATGGTATGCCCGAAAATGCAAATGGTTTTGTAAAGAGAGCGGATGGAGTATTATGTTTCAAGGATAGAATGTGGGTTCCATTGTATGGCGGAATACGAAATTGATTATGCATGAGTCGCATAAGTCAAAGTATTCTATTCACCGAGGATCGATAAGATGTATCAAGATCTTAAGAAACTTTATTGGTGGCGAACATGAAAGCGGAGATTGCCACGTCGTTAGCAAATGCCTTACACTCTCTAAGGTAAAAGTCGAATATCGAAGCCTTGAGGATTACTCCAACAACGAAAATTCCTCAATGGAAATGGGAGCATTACAATGGACTTTGTTACAAAACTTCCTAAGACATCGGGAGGTTCTGACGCTATTTGGGTAATTGTTGATCGCCTTACCAAATCAGCCCATTTCATACCAATTAGAGACTTATTCCATGGAACAACTCACTAGACTTTATGTCAAGGAAATAGTCTCGAGGCACGGTGCACCAATTTCTATCATTTCCGAGCGAGAGATAGTCGATTCACTTCAAACTTAAAATCATTGCAAGATTCATTTGGAACCGTTAGAGATGAGCACGACATATCACCCACAAACCGATGGTCAAAGTGAAAGGACAATTCAAGCGTTAGAAGATATCTTTGAGGGCATGTGTAATTGATTTTGGAAATGGTTGGGCTAACCATTTGCCATTGATAAATTCTCGTACAACAATAGTTATCACACGGTATAAAGATGGCACCATTCGAGGCACTCTATGGTCGAAAGTGCCGATCACTGTTTGTTGGGCGAGGTAGGAGGCGCACAACTCATTTGGTCGAGAAATGGTGCGGAAACAACGAGAAAAGATAGTTCAAATTCGAGATAGACTCGAGCGCGCGGCCGGCGAGAAAAGTTCGCGGATGTTAGGCGCAAAGCATTGGAATTTCAAGTGGGCGACAAAGTTATGTTGAAAGTATCGCCTTGGAAAGGCGTGGTACGATTGGAAAGCGGGGAAGTTGAACCCGGGTACATTGGACCATTCAAGATTTTGAGCGAGTTGGTCCGGTAGCTTATCGACTTGATCTTCCGTCGAACTTAGTCATGTACACAACACGTTTCACGTTTCAAACACGAAGAAATGTCTATCGGACGAATCACTCGTTATTCCATTGGAAGAAGTTCAACTCGACGATAAACTCAATTTTGTGGAGGAACACAGTAGAAATCATGGACCGCGAGGTCAAGCGGTTGAAAGCAGTCGTATTCCTATCGTGAAAGTTATTTGGAATTCTCGAAGAGGTCACGAGTTTACTTGGGAGCAGGAAGACGGATCGCCTCAAGTATCCTCATCTTTTCACCGACACCGTTAGACCTAACAACGATTGAATTCGGGACTGAATTCCTTTTTGGATGGTGAATGTGACAACCCGTACTTCGGTCATTTCTCGAAACAATTCATGCTTCACAATTTCAACATTTATCGTAAACTAGGTTTACGTGTTCCAAATTCGCGTAACCTAAATGGTTTAGCGGCGAATTCATGATCATATCATCACGAACATTTCATATGGACTAAGTTTAGTCTACATTTCATTAGCATCATTTGCATCATGTTAGTTCATTCA
Organism: Chrysanthemum lavandulifolium; assembly: GCA_022545495.1. Taxonomy (NCBI): domain Eukaryota; kingdom Viridiplantae; phylum Streptophyta; class Magnoliopsida; order Asterales; family Asteraceae; genus Chrysanthemum; species Chrysanthemum lavandulifolium. Next base: position 161,350,768 of record CM040241.1, read on the forward strand.
TGACATTGCATTTCACATTAAACGCGTAAATTTTATATTAAATAATCGTTATCGCGTGAGTTATTATTTTGAACATTTAATCCGTTACTTCCAAAAATGATCCCGATATATTTTATACTTACATTTAGTTTATAAAAACTATATTTTTAGTTTACCTAGTGTTTTAAATTTATTTTGTATATAAATCGTTAAATTTATATTATTACGACGTTTTCTTAAAAACTACACGATAATTATTATATCACTCAAATTTTACAAGGAATGTATTTTTACAATTTTATGATCTCATTATACTCTATTTTGATCTATTAAAATTTACTTTTACCTAAAATTACCTTAAATACACTAATATATATAAAATTTACAAGTTACATTTAATTACACATTTACTTACACATATTTAACAAATTATATTACACAATTAAAAAAAAAAAAATAAATATATATTTTTTAAATCCCTCCCCTTGGCGACCAAGGGAGGGTAACATTAATTGTTGTATGGTAAAATTGTATATTGTATATATATGTACTCAAAGTCTTACATTCATTCATTTCATTCATTCTCATAATTTCAAGTTAGTAAAAAAGTTCTCTCTTTCTTGTTTCTCCTTCAAAACCGGTCATCATCAAGGAGTTAGCAAGGGATCATCAAAATTTTACAAGCTCAAGTTAAAACAATCTAGATTACACTCTTATTAAGGTTTTGAAATAAAAACCTAGGGTGTTTAGGTTAAACCTTGTTTCTAATCACCTCATCATAGTAGCTTGTAAGCATATCACTTTCATTTTCATCTTTCCTTTTCATTTCATATGTATTTCTTCATTTTCATAGCAAGCATGCAAGACTTATGTTGATTTATACCATTTTACATGATTTTTAGAGTTATATATATATAAGGTCATCCTATAATTATCCCTTGTTATATATTGGTCTTGATGATGTTTAGGAACCCATGACACCCTAAGAAGGTGTATGGTAGGATTAGATTAGCTTTGGAGTTGATTTGAAGGGATTGGAATAGGTTTAGTACGAGAAAAACTATTTTCGACAAGTATAAAAAGTGGTCTGATCTTGTTTTGTTTTTCTGGAAAATCCGACAGTAGACACGAAATTTTGGCCTTGATATTTAGAAAATATACTTTAAAAGCGAATCCGTGGCGCTTGAGCGGATTAAAGCGGAGTTATAACGAAGAAGTTATGAATTTTTCAAGTTTGACGAAATATATATTTTCGAAAATTTCAGCATACTATTTTTTGTTTTATGCGAGTCAAAAAGCAGTCTTAAGCTTTACAAATTATTTCGACTTATCAAAAATATATTAGTATACTTTGATACGAAGCTAAGGACGTATTATCGTGAAAGCGGTTTGAAGCGACTAAGATATACACGTTTTCATAAAATTGCCGTAACTATTATTTTAGAAAAACTATATTATTTTTACGAGACAAGTGTTACGGTAACTAAAACGACCATGTTGAAGGCTGTTTTTAACGATGATGTGGAACTTTTGTAACGAAATGTCTTCTAATAAAATCAAGATCACCAAGCATATTTTCCAAAACGACCAACCGTTTGTATAGCGGAGTTGTAATAAATTATTTACGGTTGCTTAAACTTTGCGAAACTCACTTTTACACAACATTTAGACAAAATCACCATCTTTAACCTCTATTATCTTTATGTTCGAGACCTCTATGACGAAAACTCATGTACTAAAACTTCTAGATTTTGATACAAACTTTCCAAAACCGTCGAGTTCGTTTCCTAACGTTCGGCGTACACCATTTCGACTAGTTTTTGAAGCCATTTTGTCACTTTCATGAAATTTCCGGCGACATTATTTTTGACGAAAAGTGATAATTTCACTATAAATCATTAATAAACTATTGTAGGATGACATTTTGGCGTAAATACTTGTAAAGTGATTTAAGAATGGTCAAGGCGTCAAAAGAGTATTTTTCGACGATAAGTATTATTTTCAAAACTCACAAATGGTATAAATAACATACGAAATGCATGCATAACATTACATCATAACTCATTACATATCATATCATTCGTAATAGGTCCAGATTAAAGTATCACGCTATACCTCGGTGTACTCACTCTTGTCATCATACCGTTTACCAAGTGAGTTTTCATAGCCCGTCGTACATGTTTAATTATTTTCAAACCTACGGGGAGAATACATTGCACAACATTTTATTACGATACCAAGTATGTTAAATTCATTTACATTGCTTAAGTTACCACATTGCCAATTGAAAGTCCCCATTACCTGAACATGAACCGTTAATCTTTGAAGCGAGGGTGAGTGGATAGATCTATCGAGGGTGACTCCTCCATCCGGGTTGGTGAATCCCAACTAGTCATACGGATGCATTTCATTTAATAACATTATTGAGTTGTCTGGCAAACACTCTATTGGGGCATACATTATGAATAGTCTAGTTTCGGTGTCATGGACTTATTGCAATTGTAACATTTTTACGTGACATGATTGTCATGCCTGATCTATACTTGCGTAGTCGTATAAAACATTTACATAAACCTATGATTTCTCACCAACATTATTGTTGACCGTTTTAGCAATGTATTTTCAGGTAACTAAGGCATTATCATCATGGCATGGTTAAGGAACCACATTTTGAGTCGCGGCGTCGACTTATATCATTGTACATTATGGCACTTTCTTTCAAAACATCGTTTGGACTTGTAATATATTTGTATTTCCGCAAACTTTATAAACTTTTGGGACCTATGTTGTAACTCTGAATGCTTTTATTAAATATCAAGCGATGTGTTTTAAAGCGACACTTTAGGTCGTTCAATATAACTGTGATTGTGGTGCTATGACGATCAATCCCGAAATTCCATTCATTGCAAAACAGTAAATTGGGGTGTGACTACTTTCGTGACCATTCACGTATCGGATCATTATTCTTGCATGAACATTACTTTTCTAGTTTTAGATAGCACTTTCAACATAACATATTTTTACAGAAACATTTCCTAACATTATTAACGATTTCCTATATGTCCAGAGATATGTCTGACAAAAGCCTTGAGATCGATTATGAAACCATTGGAGAAATGAAACCAACGGACACAGGAACATATGCACAGCAAAAAGGAAAGGGTAAGGAAACTGCCTACGAAACGGATGTATAGTCGTCCGTTGAGGGATCGGCATTCACCCAACAAGAATCACCTCAACTTTCTCCAACACCCACCGCGGCAATGGAACATCAGCAACAAGACAAGGGTAAAGCTATTATGGTTGAGGAAGAAGAAACTGATCTCATGAACCTGAAACCAGTGGACATAGCAAAACCACTCCGTGTAAAAGTTTATCGTAGGTGGACGTCTAGGAACGTGCCAGACCCCAACCCAACTGGGCTATGCTACATGTTACTTGACAAAAAGGTATCTCTCACACAATATCTCCACAAACTGTTCACATGTAGCTGTGACCATACAAACTAAAGTTTTTTTAACAATATATTGAAAAACAAATGTAGGGCGGTGCGATACAGGCAAACGTGCAGCTATGGGATATGAAAGTTTTTGACACGAAGCTTGAGATAAACAATTGCTATCGCATAGAAGGGTACGGCTGCAAGAAAACAAAACAATTGCAACAAACGGTTAATAACAGTCTAACATTGTTGTTTGGGAAGTATACGAAAGTAAATGAAATAGAAGATGACGGCTTCCCGCACCACTATTTAAGTTTTGTCTTTTATAACGAAGTGGCTATGCGTACAGAAAACAGAGACTCTGTACTTACAGGTAATGACCAAAGTTGTACAACAAGCATTCATTTGTAAAACTTCCTATACTAACTATAATATACAGACTATATAGGGATAGTGCACAATGTGACTGACATAAGAGAGTTCGGAGACACAACCACGAACAGGATCTCCCGCTGAAACATAACAATACAAAACCTAAGGTATACCTAAACAGATCCTTATTGATCCATAAGAAAATATATATGAGTACTAACTAACACACCAGGAATTTTCCAGCGGGAACAACATAATATTTAGCCTTTGGAATGAAGCGGCTGTGGGATTTGAGGTCAACTTATTGTCAGGAATGCAACAACCAATCATAATTGCTATGACTTCTTGCTGGGCCAAGCGATTTGCAGGTAAACAACAATTACTCAACAACTTTTTTTTTTATGTTATCGGTACACTAATGTAACAAACTACACGTTAACAGGAGGGCTTCAACTATCAGCCACTCCGGCTACCAATAAATACCCAAACCCAGCGATTCCCGAAGCAGACCAGATCAGATAAATGTGAGTGACGGCACATAAATTTATTTCACCCTAACTTTAAATGTACTCAAATAGGCTTACACGTTTCCTGTTATGATAGGGCTCCCAGATTCCTTGGTCCAACCACAGCACTACAGTTACCCTCAATAGAAGGAACGACACCAGAAGGACAATAGGGACAGCGTCCAATAACCATTGCCGCATTACTAGAACTAAATCCTAAGGCACATCCGGTAATTATTCTACCCATGTAATAACCTATGTAAAAACATGTACACCGAATAACTAATTGACCTTCCTAAATTTAATCTCATAACAGCAACAACAGTTTTCAATCGATGTTGTCATAACATGGATAGATGAACGAAAAGGATGGTATTTTAACAGGTGCCGCACATGCCACACAAAAATCAACGAAGGGATGCCACACTTACATTGTCAATAGTATAGAGGCGTACCAACACCCAACTACAGGTATGCACATCAAATACTTTATTAACACTTGAAAAGACCCTCACCACTATGCATATGACTAATATAAACTATCCATCAAACTATGATACTGCAACTATTGCTTCAAAGCATCCCTAACAGATAAAACTGGTACGATAGTTGTCATTTGCTTCAGTCCTGCTGCAAACTCACTAGCGAGATACTTAGCTACATCCTTGACCCGGATCCGTATGACCTACCTACAATCATCAGGAACCTCCAACAAACAAGGCGCATATTTAAGTTGAATTTTGCAACAGGAAGTCACCGTGGAAATGCTAGGTTTATCCTTGACGTTGCATCGGAGCTCCAACAGGCAGAACTACAACCACCAATACCTGCCATCCCATCACTTCCAAGTATTCCAGAAACTGAGGGAGAGGCCAGCTCCTCTTCAACTCCCACTACTAAAACCGCCATGGAAATATTGACAGAGACTATCACTCCACCACCACACACAGCTGAACCAACAGAAGAAAAGAAAGAAACTGGAACAAGTACGTCAACAGGGATCCGTAAAGAACTCTTTCCAGAGGTAGAAAGTCATGCGCCTGAACTAGAAACTAAGAATGCCAAAAAGGAATGACAATGTGCACAGTGACCAGTGTCTTCCTACTTAATGTAAGGTAGTTAAAGTAACTAGGACCATGTAGAAGTCGTAAACTGTAGGATATGTACAGTAATGACTGGGGATCGGTAACCTCTAGAATACCAAAATATGTATGTAAAACAACTATGTCACTCCTAAGGCTGTACGCTGGCATGCTAAGACATGCAATTTTCCATGTATGTAGACAGCCATTACAACATATTACTATCACATACACGCATACAATAAGTCATTACAATGCCCAAATTCCCGTAGAACAACACTTACGGAGTGGTTAAATTTTAATGCTTCATCTATTATAGGTAAGCATTTAACTTACTTAAAATTCCCTTCTGAATTTGTTTGGTCAAAGAAAGATAAGGAATGGTTTCCAAGAGCTGTAACACCCCCAAAAATGGTTTGCAGCGGAAGAAAAAGTTTTTGGGATGCTACTCAGTTGGATCATAACACAAGTGAAAAATAATAGCTTTTTCGTAAAAGATTTCATTTATTGAAATAAAATAGAGTTTACAAAGGTTGATTTGTTCTGAAACATGGCCCATTAATAAAATGTGGGTCCCAATTAGTATATCGAGTCATCTATGACCATGCCATGCCAATGCCCAAGCGCCTCGAGTTAGCTATCGCCTTTTCATCCCGAAAATACATGCTAAAAAGTCAACACAATGGTTGAGTGAATTCATAGGTTTAGTAAATAAGCGAGTTGATCACAAGAATTTTCAAGTTTAAGATAAGCCATGGGCTACATTGTTATCGCCCATAAAAGATAGTTGATATTATTGCACTAAGCTCATGACACCAAACTAACGCATACACCTAAATTCTTGGTGTAAGTAAATAAAATTTGCCCTACGAGATGTAATAGCCAATTACATAGAGATACCAAATATAGTGCGCCCGGTTATTTCCGATAACCGAGTCGGGTCGTCAATTCCCATAGTACTATCCACGATATTGCGTTCACTCATAAGTGATTAATGGTTCATGATGTAGGGGACTTTTGGCAAACCACTTAGGCGAGTCATAATATCAAAATACAACAAATAGTTTTCAAGCAATTGCGATCATAAATGTAGTAGTAGCATGTATTCTCCCCAAGGAGTTTATAAAGCAGTTAAAAGAGTAAAAGTGGGGCTATGAACTCACCTTAGTCGAAAGCAATGCAAGGATCGATACTAACACGACTAGTATACTGAAATGTGACACAACATTATCACAAGCTATCAACGCACAACGATGTCAAGAATACGGTAGCGAAGGCGTCGTCATCGGTACAACCTACTAGTATATGGTTCATCTCGGTATTCGTATCGTAAAGTAAAGAGGTTTTCTAAAGATAGATGTTTTAGTTTTCGTGGATTTTTAGTATCGATATCTTATAAAAGTTTAGTGTCGTTCTCGAAAGAAAAGTTTGGTGTTAACGTTTAGGTGTGGTGGTATGAAAACATAGACTCGACAAGTAACTCATGCCAAATATAACTCACACTAAAGCGTAATGTATATCCCCATACATCATAAGAATAGTCAAGTAGTTTTGACCAAGACTTAAGAACACACACCAAAGCATAAAACATATATAAAGGAACTAAACAAGTAAGAATCATCTAGCAATAAAACAAGCAAATGGTTTGAGCCTTAGGCATTTATAAGAAACTCTAGATAGTTTAGAAAAGTCAATTAGACTTTATAAGAAACTCTAATTATAATAACGTTTCATAATTTTTATAAAATTGTTGGGTTTTATATAAATAAAAAGGATTTTCAAATAGGAGTATAAGTTTAATAAGTTTTTATAAATTCCGATATGATGCGTCCGTTTATACAATATTTTCGTGTTAATAGACTTTAATGAAAACTTGATTTTTAAAACAATATATCTCATCAGATTTATAATTAAACATGTGTTCTAGTTAATTACTCCAACCCGTTTCAATAATAACTTAACTAAATAGTTTTAGTAGTTAATCAAATTTTTAGATTATGTATTAGTTATTGTTTTGCCACTTATCATTAGTTTCATCTCATATATTGGTCCATACGAGTAGAGTCTAATTTATCACCTCCGTCTCGAGTCCAAATAGTCCGATATAAGTCCAATATCGTAAGTTCAATAGCAAGTGTCAACCACGAGTTACGAAGCGTACCAATGAACCGCGAGTCAACAAGTTAAAGCACGCCAGTCATGTTTTTCACATTCGAAAAATATTATTTCCAATTAGCTTTACTAATATTAATCGTAACATTTTATAACCCAAATGCATATAACTTGGGAGTACAAAAACATTTTCAAACTCACTCTTATTTATTTATGTCGCGATTGAACCGAGACCAAAGGCACGACCACTCAACTTAAATAGATTTCTGAACAACACAAACTTAATACTCAAAATATAATTTCCGAAAGATCTGGGAAACAAGCAGGAGACAAACATCCCTTAAAGAATTGAGTCGCGAGTCAAATAAACTAAACAACTCGCTAACCAACAAGTCAATAACAAGAATAAGCCAACTAGCTTATTAACACGACTCAACAATCTTAATAACACGGAGAAGCCAAGTCACGGTTCTCAAAAGGCACAAACCATACTGGTGGACAATATTATAAGCAAATCTCATTACAAAGCAGGATTCAAAGCGAGTGAATAGCAAATGAAAATCTAACCCGTGACCCTCACTAGTCACAACTCGAAAATCGATCGGGTTTAACACGACCGAATCTAAAAGCACCACAAACACCATTAAAGATTTTCCACACGAAACCTTTTAAAAGCGTTTTAAAGGCGATTTATAACAAAAGGTGCGACTACGAGATTTTTACGGAAATATGTAATGAAAATCGTTTCATCTCTATTTGTATCCACGAAAACATAACACCAAGGTTTCACAATCGGTTTTCAAACAAAATGATAGTAAGAATGAGTTGGGTTCTCGACATACCACTTACCACGGCCTTGGGAGGAAAAAGGGAAGAGGAAAGTGAGGCGAGATGGTGGAGGATGGCGGCGCAACCGGACAAACACCCTATCTGAACACACGATCTATACTCGATCCATTCATCAAACCTTCAAGGAAATATCACCACGAATCTGAATCTTAAATTTAAGATCTAGCGTGAGGTTTCTCACCGCGTGTGGTGTGTAGAAAGAACCACCATAGGCGATCTATCATCTTGGATGGGCGGTGTAATTTTGGTGGTCGCGGAATAGTGGCGGAAAAATAGGCGGTAGGAACCCTAGCTTGGGGTGGCGGATATTTAAGAGAAGGTGGGAGTATATTTTGTTTAGAGTGAGAAAGTGTGTAAGTAAAGTGAGTTAGCGAGAGGAGATGAGGCTTTTATACCCTAGGAGGACCACTTTGCCAATATCCAAAGTAGAGGCGTGGGTGAAATTTAGCTGCGAGGACCAATCTTGTTAATTTCGTTAATCTTTTATAAATATTATATTCGGGACACATTCGGAATAGTAAAGCGGACTCGAAAAATTTGAAACTAAGCGCCATTGCTCACGAAATCATTTTTCAATAAAATGAGTATTTACTGACTACGTTCTCACCAATAGAATTAATGATCAAATAGAATCTTTAACGAGATTACAATTGTCTGGATGCTGCGTTGTGTCTAATTTTCACGTTTCGCGAGATAACTTACTCGTTTTCACGTCAAATGAGCTTAGGAAAGTTCGTAAATGAAAAACAAACATAATTCCTTGAAAAATAAATATCTGAAAAATCGCGGGATGTTATAGACTTCCCTCCTTAATGGAATCGCGTCCTCGCGATTCAATTCGAGTTATCCATTAGATTTGAAAAGGGTTATAGATAATTTCTCAAGATTCAATTTTTACGTTCTCACGCGAATTCGAGATGTTTCTTAGAGTTTCCATCGATCAGTAAAGATAGGAAAACGACTTTGCTCAAGTTATTTGACCTCACGGTTCACGCTTTCGATAGGTTCCTCAACACAGCTTAGGCGTTTGTCGATATGGATATCTTCCAGCAAGGACAACAATTTCCTTCAACAGCGAGGCATTTCCTCATATTGCGCACATGTAACCGGCATGAATGGCAAAGTCCTAGCGGTAGCTCAAGTCTCTAAGCCACCAGTCCAACTCTAGCAAGAGTCTTAAAAGGATCAACACAATGAAGATTAAACTTTCAACGCTTACTAAACGTATCACACAATCCATGATGAGATTTTAAGCATAGCTTCGTCTCCAATCATGGAGTCTCAAAGATTTAGGTCATTCATCCATCGTAGCTTTTCTGATGATCGTGAGCAGTTTGCATTGTGCTTTTGATTTAACAAATCTCTTGGCAGATTCATGAATAGTTTCAGGATAGCAAGTTGGGTATTTCCCACTTGAATCCGATGAATTTTTGAGCGAAAATTTTCAACCATGAAGTACCTCGTACAACGTGGCTATGGTTATATGAGATTTCGACCAATGGGAGGTGTCTATCCCAACAAGTGTCGAAATCGATCATGCGAATCATAACATGTCCTTTAAATAATTCTTTCACTCAAGCCAGCGGTATATGGATGGTATCCATACTCATACCAAGACACATTCTCATGGCTCTTGGGTGATTACTAGAAACTTGATGTGAAACGACTTGTGGAGCAAAAGTTGCTAAATTTCAGCTTTTGAAATGAAAACTTGTTAAATAAGGTTTCAAGGGAGTAAATAGTTTATGAGGAAATTGCAGTAAAGTTTATGAAATGGTTCGTAAAACCACTTTATTGAGTAAGAAGAAAATATTTCTATTAAGATAGTCGTAGTTTGCGGTTTTGTGTTAAAGCAACACTTAGTAAGGTGATTGTTAAAACGACTTACAAGGTAATAGAAAACGATTTATTTATTATTTATAGGCGTAGTAGTAAATCGTAATTAACCTTGTGATATTTTGGTAATACAACAATTCGGGTTGTAAGATAACTCGTGAAATAATTTGTAAAATAGCTTATAAGAAAACAATTTATTGTTTGTCCAATAGAAGAAGATTTAAGTAGTTCAATTAATAGGGTGGTAGTAAAATACTTAGTACGATAAAGGCAAAATGGTTTGTGAGGTAAGAGTACCAAGTTTTATGGTTTTAAATCAAGCGATGGCTAAAACAACTCACTAAAAGGGTAAAATAGTTTATAAGACCGTAATATAACTTGTAGGAAAAATTTGTAATATATTTTACAAATTGATATAAATAATTGTTTGTTGTTTCATAAATTAGTAGTAAAGTAATTAATCGGTTTATTACTCTATAGAAAATAGTTAGCAAAGCATTAATAAGGTCATTGTTTATGAAGTATGAGTAAGGTTGTGAATTTTTTGTTTAATGGCACGGTAGTAAGGCTTTTGTAAAATGACCATGAGATAGTCGGTAGAATAGTTGAAAGCGGTTCGTTGACAACGACAAAGTTTATTATTTCATAAGAGGGTAGTAGGACGGACGATTAATATTTCAAAGGATGAGTGGAAGATTAGGGATTTGTTTCTAGAAAAGTGGCTTGAGTTGCAAGTTGACTCTTGGTATATTTTTAGATCTTTTAGTCGTTCATTTATTATTTATTTTAGCGAAGGGTTCCTTTGTAGATTTCTAGGTGTGTTGTTCCCGGGACGACTAGGGAAAAAATATGGTTCATCGATTTGAGTGCGAGTTTTGGGGGTAGAGATGACATTGTTACATAGCGGGTGACGAGATGACTTGGTCCCAACGTCTAAGAGAATGGTAATGGGATGGGATGATGGATACATGGGTTGCAACGGCCGTAATAGTGGTTTAATGGTCAATGAAGGCGATAAGTTAATGAGATACGAAGCAGAAGACATAGTATCGTGGCGACCCAAAAATATAATCTAGACATAGAGTAATGTCGTGCGGTAAATAAAATTTTAGTTAGTCGCGTAATGTGCTAAGCAAGTCTAAATGGTACTTAAAATCATTAACTCGCATCATGCAACATTTAAGTCGGTTATGTATTATCGCTAAGCAAATCATACATAACGTAAGCACGGAAAGCGCGAAGTGGTGGCGTAAAGTGGTCCATTTCAACATGGATCAACGCGATGTCCTTCTTGGAAGTGGTAGTGTGCATCATCGCCATGCAAATCTCCATGCAAGTTGCTAGTAAGATGTAGACGCGGAGGCGTAAGGTAGTAGTGTAAAATGGTCGGTTTAGAGGGCGTAGTAATGAGAAAGGTGTTCCACTTAGGAGAAAAGTATCGTAGCGAGAAAATGTTGTGACGTCAGTGTGTGATGCATAGAAGTAAACTTTTATAACTCTTATGATGAACACACATGAAGATTTTACCATTTTTAGAAGTCAATCAGGAGGTTAAGTGGACATACCACTATTATAACTACTTTCAGTATTGCAACATTCACCTCTGAGTCGGACATAGGTGATCAAGCTATGTCCCACTATCCCTGGTTGAATATAGGTGATCAATCTATATTCACCCGAGGTTCAATGAATTTTGCAATGCTTAGCTTAGTTATACTAGTACCATGCCCTAATATCTTTAAAGTTTGGTATGAAAGATGGAACAAATATTTCATTTATGTGGGGGAGAAGGCGTAGCGTAGTGGTACGTAAACATACATATAAGTAAAGCAATCATAGCTAATAGTGAGGTTAAGTTGTCAGTAATAAAACACATATTTTATCAAAGATGACTTCAACGAGTCATAAGTGAGGCAATCAGCTTGGCAGGCAGGCATTTGTCGGTCATAGGGTTAAGTTTTGTAAAAGTGGTTATAGTCTAGGTTTTGAAAATTTCCTAGTTCTCTATAACCAAGGCTCTGATACCAACTGTAACACCCCCAAAAATGGTTTGCAGCGGAAGAAAAAGTTTTTGGGATGCTACTCAGTTGGATCATAACACAAGTGAAAAATAATAGCTTTTTCGTAAAAGATTTCATTTATTGAAATAAAATAGAGTTTACAAAGGTTGATTTGTTGCGGAAACATGGCCCATTAATAAAATGTGGGTCCCAATTCGTATATCAGAGTCATCTATGACCATGCCATGCCAATGCCCAAGCGCCTCCAGAGTTAGCTATCGCCTTTTCATCCTGAAAATACATGCTAAAAAGTCAACACAATGGTTGAGTGAATTCATAGGTTTAGTAAATAAGCAGTTGATCACAAGAATTTTCAAGTTTAAGATAAGCCATGGGCTACATTGTTATACGCCCATAAAAGATAGTTGATATTATTGCACTAAGCTCATGACACCAAACTAATCGCATACACCTAAATTCTTGGTGTAAGTAAATAAAATTGCCCTACGAGATGTAATAGCCAATTACATAGAGATACCAAATATAGTGCGCCCGGTTATTTCGATAACCGAGTCGGGGTCGTCAATTCCCATAGTACTATCCACGATATTTGCGTTCACTCGCAAGTGATTAATGGTTCATGATGTAGGGGACTTTTGGCAAACCACTTAAGCAGAGTCATAATATCAAAAGTACAGCAAATAGTTTTCAAGCAATTGCGATCATAAAAGTAGTAGTAGCATGTATTCTCCCCCAAGGAGTTTATAAAACAGTTAAAAGAGTAAAAGTGGGGCTATGAACTCACCTTAGTCCGAAGCAATGCAAGGATCGATACTAGCACGACTAGTATACAGAAATGTGACACAACATTATCACAAGCTATCAACGCACAACGATGTCAAGAATACAGGCGCGAAGGCACGTCATCGGTACAACCTACTAGTATATGGTTCATCTCAGTATACGTATCGTAAAGTAAAGAGGTTTTCTAAAGATAGATGTTTTAGTTTTCGTGGATTTTTAGTATCGATATCTTATAAAAAGTTTAGTGTCGTTCTCGAAAGAAAAGTTTGGTGTTAACGTTTCGTGTGGTGGTATGAAAACATAGACTCGACAAGTAACTCACGCCAAATATAACTCACACTAAAGCGTAATGTATATCCCCATACATCATAAGAATAGTCAAGTAGTTTTGACCAAGACTTAAGAACACACACCAAAGCATAAAACATATATAAAGGAACTAAACAAGTAAGAATCATCTAGCAATAAAACAAGCAAATGGTTTGAGCCTTAGGCATTTATAAGAAACTCTAGATAGTTTAGAAAAGTCAATTAGACTTTATAAAACTCTAATTATAATAACGTTTCATAATTTTATAAAATTGTTGGGTTTTATATAAATAAAAGGATTTTCAAATAGGAGTATAAGTTTAATAAGTTTTATAAATTCGATATGATGCGTCCGTTTATACAATATTTTCGTGTTAATAGACTTTAATGAAAACTTGATTTTTAAAACAATAGATCTCATCAGATTTATAATTAAACATGTGTTCTAGTTAATTACTCCAACCCGTTTCAATAATAACTTAACTAAATAGTTTTAGTAGTTAATCAAATTTTTAGATTATGTATTAGTTATTGTTTTGCCACTTATCATTAATTTCATCTCATATATTGGTCCATACGGTAGAGTCTAATTTATCACCTCCGTCTCGAGTCCAAATAGTCCGATATAAGTCCAATATCGTAAAGTTCAATAGCAAGTGTCAACCACGAGTTACGAAGCGTACCAATGAACCGCGAGTCAACAAGTTAAAGCACGCCATCATGTTTTCACATTCAAAATATTATTTCCAATTAGCTTTACTAATATTAATCGTAACATTTTATAACCCAAATGCATATAACTTGGGAGTACAAAAACATTTTCAAACTCACTCTTATTTATTTATGTCGCGATTGAACCGAGACCAAAGGCACGACCACTCAACTTAAATAGATTTCTGAACAACACAAACTTAATACTCAAAATATAATTTCCGAAAGAGCTGGGAAACAAGCAGGAGACAAACATCCCTTAAAGAATTGAGTCGCGAGTCAAATAAACTAAACAACTCGCTAACCAACAAGTCAATAACAAGAATAAGCCAACTAGCTTATTAACACGACTCAACAATCTTAATAACACGGAGAAGCCAAGGAGTCACGGTTCTCAAAAGGCACAAACCATACGAGCTGGACAATATTATAAGCAAATCTCATTACAAAACGGGATTCAAACTGAGTGAATAGCAAATGAAAATCTAACCCGTGACCCTCACTAGTCACAACTCGAAAATCCCAGTCGGGTTTAACACGACCCGAATCTAAAAAGCACCACAAACACCATTAAAAGATTTTTCCACACGAAACCTTTTAAAACGCGTTTAAAGGTGATTTATAACAAAAGGTGCGACTACGAGATTTTACCGAAATATGTAATGAAAATCGTTTCATCTCTATTTGTATCCACGAAAACATAACACCAAGGTTTCACAATCGGTTTCAAACAAAATGATAGTAAGAATGAGTTTGGTTCTCGACATACCACTTACCACGGCCTTGGGAGGAAAAAGGGAAGATGGAAAGTGAGGCGAGATGGTGGAGGATGACGGCGCAACCCTTGACAAACACCCTATCTGAACACACGATCTATACTCGATCCATTCATCAAACCTTCAAGGAAATATCACCACAGATCTGAATCTTAAATTTAAGATCTAGCACGTGAGGGTTTCTCACCGCGTGTGGTGTGTAGAAAGAACCACCATAGGCCGATCTATCATCTTGGATGGGCGGTGTAATTGTGTTGGTGGTCGGAATAGTGGCGGAAAAATAGACGGCGCCGGAACCCTAGCTTGGGGTGGCCGGATATTTAAGAGAGAAGGTGGGAGTATATTTTGTTTAGAGTGAGAAAGTGTGTAAGTAAAGTGAGTTAGCGAGAAGGAGATGAGGCTTTTATACCCCTAGGAGGACCACTTTTGCCAATATCCAAAGTAGAGGGGTGTGGGTGAAATTTAACTGCAGGGACCAATCTTGTTAATTTCGTTAATCTTTTATAAATATTATATTCGGGACACATTCAGAATAGTAAACGGACTCGAAAAATTTCAAAACTAGCGCCATTGCTCACGAAATCATTATTCCAATAAAAATGAGTATTTACTTGACTACGTTCTCACCAATAGAATTAATGATCAAATAGAATCTTTTAACGAGATTACAATTGTGCCGGTACGCGTTGTGTCTAATTTTCACGTTTCGCGAGATAACTTACTTGTTTTTCACGTCAAATGAGCTTAGGAAAGTTCGTAAATGAAAAACAAACATAATTCCTTGAAAAATAAATATCTGAAAAATCGCGGGATGTTATAAGAGCCTATCTTAATAAACCGTCCATCAGAAGACTGACATATGTTCATCCAAGTTCAGGTGACCTTTTCTACCAATGGCTACTCCTCTGCCATTAAATAGGCTGCATTTCGTTCCCTGATATACGGACAGTTAATGGTGTCATGTACCTAACCAACATGGCGGCAGCGGAAGCTATGGGTTTATTAGAACATGATCGTGAATGGTCTATGTCACTAGAAGAAGCCAAATTCACTGCATCAGCATCAGAAATGCATGCACTATTTGTACAGATCCTACTCTTTTGCGACGTAACATATCCAATCACACTGTGGAACGCGTTCTGGAAACAGATGTCTGATGACATTCCAAGGAAGTTGTCCGAGCTATTTGGGGTACATCTATTGCTTGTGAATGAACCCGAATGGCGGCAGCAAAGCGACTTTACGAGCTCCAATCAAGTTTATCACATCATGGCAGATATTTGGAAGAATTCGGTCTCCCACTACCATTTAAGTTATTGCTAAACATACCGAACAATAAGGCTATTATGGAAGAAAAATGTTACAACTGCGTCGAATTATCACGAGAAAGGGACGTCCTCATACCTCAGTTAAACCAAGAATAAAAAAGGATATTCGAAATGGTTATGCACAGTTTAGACGCGGGCCGTCAAGAACTGGTCTTCGTATACGGTCACGATGGTACAGGAAAAACTTTCTTATGGAAGACTCGGATAACAACTTTAAGGTCACATGCCAAAATCGTGCTTGCGGTTGCGTCCTCGAGCATTGCCTCTTTGTTGTTACCGGCCGGTAGAATAGCTCATTCAAGGTTCAAGGTTCCGTTAACTCTTACTGATGAGTCATTGTGCAACATAAAGAAAAACACGCAACTGGGAAACCTATTGAAGCAAACAGATTTGGAGATTTGGGACGAGGCACCAATGAGTGACCGTAAATGTTTCAAGAAATTGGACAGGACGTTGCGCACATCTGTGATACTCCGAAGAAACCGTTTGGAGGTAGATCATTAATGTTTGGAGGTGATTTTTGGCAGACATTGCCGGTCAAAAAAGGTTCATCTAAAAATGAAATTATAGCGTTATTGTTAGCCTTAATAGTTTATATTAGAAGTGATGGTCATTCACGTTTAGGAACTTTGTAACGTGTGTTAGATATCATGATAGAATAGTCAACGGACTCGTAGATTGGTCTAAGCTAATTAGTTAAAAGTTAAGCTATGCTAGACGTGTATAAGCTTATGTATCTGAAGCCCAATCCAAGTCCAAGTCGTGGTCCTTGCCAAGCCCATTAGGGCATATGATACTTGTACTATATAAACCCCTCAAAGTCTAATTTGAGGGGTGTGCTTGAGTGTGTGTGTGTGTTTTCTTTGGAATATACAACATATTGTTTTCATCTTTCTCTTCTCACATACACGGTTTCATATATTCAAGTCACCATCATCTTAATATTTCCTTCTTTATTTACGCATATGTTTGTGTTTGTGTTTTTCGTGTTCTACGCATAACGTGTTGGGTTTGTGATAAGGTTGATAGATTTAAGGTCCTACAATTGGCATCAATCGCCTAACAATGGTTTAGGAGTATTTGTGTTTGTTTTGAAGGTTTGGTACTGTACGCGTAAAGCTCATGTTATACATCTTTGCTACGCTTAAATCTTTAATTTTTACACTTGAAAATTCAAGATTCTTGTGGTTTAAGGTTTATTTGGTGTTAAAGTTTTAGTTTTTTGCAAAAATTTCGAAGCTTTACGTGTTTTTCTTCATTTTTAACTCGTGTTTGGTTCGTTGTTCATTTCTACGCATATGCATAAAAGGCATTTTGGGTGATAAAGGTCAAAACTTTCTTGGTATTTGAGTGTTTTGGAAGTTGTTTGTGCATCAGAAAACGTTTGAATCATTGGAAATTTTTTACGCGTAGATCAAAACCCTATTCTTCAGCGTGAAAAAGTCAAAACCCTCTTTCTACGCATAAGGTTTTACGCATAAGCTTTTGGTGCGATTCTTGAGCTTCAACGATTACTCAATGCTTCCTCACTTGGATAAGTTCGTGGAACACTTCGACTTTTGGATATCTTTTACCTTTGTGATAGTGTAAAGGATTTTGGCAAAACCCTAGATTTACGCATAAGCTAAATCTTACGCAGTATAATTTCTTACGCATAAGTATTTTCTTACGCCTAAGCTTGTCTTACGCATAAGTAAATCCTCGCATAAGGATTCTCGTTTAAGTTTTTAGTCTCGCATAACTCTGTTATTCTGCGTAAGTTGGGTATTACGCGTAAGTTCTCCCTACGCCTAAGCACAATCTCTCGCCTAAGCATCCTACTCGTAACTTCTTGGTCTCGCCTAAGCTCTTCAAAAAAAAAAAAAAAAAAAAAAAAAAAAAATTTGTGGGAAAACTTGAGTAAAATTCAAATTTTTGAGGAGACTAAACGTTCAATTTTTACGCGAAATTCAAATTTTGGTATAACTTGGAAAATTTTGGTAAAAAATTCAAATTTTTGGACCCAAATTCAAATATTTTTGGGTCAAATTTGGCGTCAAAATTGTCATAACTCAAATTTTTCATATGACCTCAGAATTTTTTTTTATAGTGAATTTCAAACTTTGGAAGAAAATTTTTTTACGCCTAAGAACCAAGTTCACGAGTACGACTTTCAGAAAAACTTCAAACGGCAATATCTTATTAAACACAACTCCTTTATCGTTGAATCGATCCTACATCAACTTTATCATATCATACCTTCATCAATGGCAACTCAACAAGACATTCATGCAGTAGGTGCGAAAACCGTCCTCCTATGTTGGAAAAAGGTGGTTATCTTCAATGGACAAGTTGAATGCTTCGTTACATCAAGACAAAACCTAATGGAAAATTGATGATTCAATCCATTCGAGCGGACCCTTCATACCTCGACAAGTCCAAGACCACGGAAATCTTGATGCAACACCTCCCGTCCCACCATTTTTTCGTCTTCAAAAGAATAGGAATACTCGAAGAGGATCGAAGCAAGTCGAAGCGGATGACATGGCAATTCATATTGTCCAACTGGGTTTACCAAGAGACATCTTTCTTCTTTGTGAGCGGTTGTGAAAGCTGCTTCGATATGTGGGAGCGTGTTAGACGGATTTGTCATGGGCGAAATTGGTCAACAAGACACGGAGAACAAGCTACTAACTGCTTGGGAGAAGTTTACATCTACTCGTGAGAATCCATTGAATCCTACTATGGAAGGTTCGCACTTTATTGAATGAGTCGATCGAAACAAGTTGACACCCGAACTATCGTGAGCAACATCAAGTTCTTGAACAATCTACCGGAAGAATGGGGACGATATGTCACTATTGTCAACCAAACAAAAGACTTACATCAAGTGAACTTTGATCAACTCAATGATTTTCCGAAATAAAACCAAAATGAAGTGAATGAAGTCGGGCAAGAAAGATTAGCAAAGAATCATGATCCATTGGCACTCATTGCAAAGACTCAAACTCCGTGAATACACAACAACAAGCTTCATCATCTTCCACTAACAACAACTTGCAGCAATACATCCTCAACAACAAAACTATCCACGATCAACAACATTACCAAGAACAAGGAATGGCTGATCTTGAAATGGATCGGAAGAATCTTTGTCACAAGCATTTTCATTCTTGGGTAAAGCATTGAGGTCGCTATTCCACACCAACTAACAACAACCAAAGGATTTCATCAAACACTACGCAACAGGCAAATTGCACGGCGGGTGTGAACATGGGTAATCAAGGACAAATGGTTGGAGTTATTGGGAATCAACGAGGATATGCTCTTGGATTTTCATGGTAATCAGTGGTTCGAATCGGGGTAATTAGATGGGTCGAAATGTTGGGAATAAGCGATGGGTAATCGAATGGGAATGTTGCGGCTCGATCGTTGGGAATTATGGAAATGTGAATCGAGGTAATCGAGTTAAGTTTTATAGCTGTCAAGGATTGAGTCGCATGGCAAGGAATTGTCCAACTAAGCCAAAAGAAGGATCTTGCGTACCTTGAAAAGCTATCATGTTGGTACAAAGGAACAATCTGGACTTCTATTGAGTCTTGAGGAACATGACTTCATGGCTATTATGGATGATTTGGAAGACCTCGAGGAACTCAATGCAAACTGCATCTTCATGGAAAATCTTCGGAGACTAAGTACAGGCCCGATTCGACGCACCTCCTGTCTATGGCGCTAATGCGATGTCGAGGTACCAATCATTGATCCATGCTATAACAATGTCATATTTGATGTGTTTACTCATGACGACGACGATACGTGACGCTTGACAACTACTTATGATACATACTTGGACAATCCGAGTTGTAGTAATACAAACTCGAAACACAAGATGTGGATCCTAGTGGAGGCGTGTGGTACAAAATCTTGAGGCCGATGAGGAAACACGTGCTATTTTGAATCATTAATCAATAAGCGTGGCATTAAAATCGAGAAAGTTAGAATAGTCAATCGCGAAGTTAAGACCGCGAATGCTAAATTGACCATGAGCTTGAGAGTTACAAGGAGAACGCATAAAAGCCTTTGAATTTCATAAAACAAAGAATCGAAATTAGAAATTGGTTATCGAAATTTGGTTTCTAAAGAACAACCACGTAAATCAAGTATAACACACTTGATGTGAATTTGAACTTAAAAATTAAATCTTTAAACAAGGAAATTTAAGTTTAAATGACCAACTTTCTAAACAAAAGAAATGTTTTCTAATCTTGAAAAGAGAAGAAGTAGGCGATTCTTGATTTTTCAAAGCGAGAATATTCTCTTTTGATGAAATTCTTGATAAAAATGAAAAAATCCAAACTTTAGAAAATTTGCTTCTTAAAAGCGGGTCATTCGGCTCAAACAATCAAGGCGCTTTCTAATCAAGTAAATATGCGTTTTCATACTAATAATAGAATGGCACTTGGTAATGACCCTTCTTCGTTCCTCAAGAAAGCTCGAAATCTCGGAATGTGCTAAACAATGGAAATGCTTTACATGAACCCATTCTTTGTTAGTGATTCTCTTTAAATGTTAGAACTATCCGAGGAGAGTAGATCAAAATGAAACAAAAAATCCAAAAATCAAACCAATTGAGTATAACAAATGGAACAAAATTAACGGAATTACTTTTGTTAATCAAAAGAAAAGTCAAAGTTTTCCATCACACAAGTGTTTCAAACAAAGAGTCAACACTGTTTCAAAATCTGTTTCAAAACCGGTTGTTGTCTCAAATTCTCTTCGAACATTGAACAAATGTCTTCAAACAATCCTTTTAACACAAGTGATGCGAGAAGTATTTTAGAAGCTGTGAAAACTAGAATTGCGGATCTTCAAGACCTTTGTTAAAACTAAAACCAATATTACAACAAACATACGGTTTAATAGTTTTGATAATGAAAATAAAAAGTATTTTGAAACTCAAATTGCCCCTCACCAATGCCATCGATGCAAGGGTAATTCATTTGAACAAGCATTTTTGAAAAAACAGTTGACTTTGTCAAGGACCATAAATCCTGGTAAGGCAAGCTAATGAAAGTGTTGAACACATCAATGTTTTGGAAAATTTAAATGATTCTCTCTTGAAGATGTTCGACTACCGATATAATGTCCATTATTTTACAAACATATTACATTGAAGATCATGAAAGACTCGGTCTGAGACCTCCAAAATTGTTTCAAAATATGAAAAAGCACTTGAGAAACTTGAAAAGAAAATGTCTCATATTTAAACAACTTGATCGAAAAAGCGAGGAATGCAAGTATGACAAACCGTCGTATGGCGTGCCAACAATGACATGAAAGCGAAAAATGATCTTTTGAGGGCTCATTTGGAATGTCAACAAGGAAAGGCGATGGATACTAAGATTACTAAACCATTGGTGAGGATAAAGCAAATGTTCCCAAACCGGTTTTAAAACCAAAATGTCATTTCTATTCCTCCTCCAAAAGTCAATGAGAAAAATGATTTATCAAATCGTCCTCCCACTTGCCTTGCCTAAACAAAATGTTGATAAAGGAAAAGCGGTTATCAAGAAACCAAAAGTTTTAGCTCCTGGACTTTTAAGATGAGAACCACTAATAAATGCGCCTCCACATCTAAAACATATGGAACAAAGCGACATAAGTTTAGAAAAGCACTCTAAAGAGACTAGGAAAGTGAAACCACTTCTCTAGATAAGATTGTGAATCCTAATGAGTGTGCCTTACCTTCTACAGGACTAGGAAGCACCTCTAGGAGCAGCATACTAAAGCCTAAGAGCAATACAAGGAACAATAGAGTCTCACTTGCCTCTAAGAGTAGTCGCTTGAATAAAGAGAAGAAAATAGAAGAACACCCTAGGAATTTACCGCTTTGTAATAAGAAAGACATTTCATCTGAATGTAATGAACCTATGAAACTTGCTAAGTCTAATGAATGTGTTGAATCTCTTTGTTTAACTTGCAAGAAATCTTTAACTAATGTTCATGATGATTGTACTTCTATGAATGAGATTGTTAAGCACATTGAAAGAATGTTCCCAATAAACTTATGCTAAGCGAATAGGAAGACTAGTTGCGAGACTTAGGCTTTACACTCTTGATAGGGAGCATAATATTTACTTTAGGGATGACATTTGAAACCAACGGGTAGAACTTTCACACTCAAGAATGGTAGAATGAGTGATGCACTGTCTTACCAATAGATGACTTCTATGAGTGTGATCGAGTTTTACCTCTAACCCAAAGGAACCAAAATCGAAACGGTTTCCAAAATCTTCTTCTTACATTATTGGCGTGTTATCGAAATATGTCTTTGGATCGTCGACTCGGGTTGCTCCAAGCACATGACAAGGAATCAAGGCTGGCGATCAATTTCATCTCGAAATTCATAGGAACCATACGTTTCGGAAATGATCATGTAGCAACTATCGTGGGTTATGGAGATCTACCTTTTGGAAATTATTTGATCACTCGGGTGTACTATGTCGAAGGGTTGGGACACAATTTGTTTTAGTAAAGGCGATTACGTGATGCGATTTAGAGGTTGCTTTTAGGAAAAATGCTTGCCGTTAGAAACTTGAATGGCATCCGATCTCTTATCGGGAATCGTGATACAAACTTGTATGCTATCGACATAAACCAAATGGCCTCTTCATCAACAATATGTCTTATGACACGAGCATCTAGAACAAAGTCCTGGTTGTGGCACAGACGGTTATCCCATCTCAATTTCGACACCATCAACAAACTTGCCAAAGACAACATCGTCAATGGACTTCCAAAGTTCAAATACACCAAGGATCTCCTATGTCCATCATGCGAACAAGGAAAAAGCAAAAGAGCATCATATAAACCCAAATCCGTACCTAGTTCGGAAGCAAGGTTGCATATGTTGCACATGGACTTATGTGGCCCAATGAGAGTTGAAAGCATTAATGGCAAAAAGTATATTCTTGTTATCGTCGATGATTATTCAAGATATACATGGGTTAGATTTCTAAGAACAAAAGACGAAGCACCGAGGCATCATCATCACCTTTACGTAGCGTATCCAAGTACTTCTTCAATCTCCGGTAAGGGTTGTAAGAATGCAGACAACGACACGAATTCACTAATCGGGAGTTAAGAGCTTACTTTGAAGATGTTGGAATCACATCGGACATCGGTTGTTAGAACTCCACAACAAAATGGGGTAGTTGAAAAAGAAATCATACTCTTGTGGAAGCTGCTTTCGCACAATGCTAATTTATTCTAGTGCACCGTTATTTCTTTGGGTGATGTTGTTGCCACCGCTTGTTTCACTCGAACCGATCCTACATCCATCCAAGATTCAATAAAACCCCATATGAAATAGTGAACAACGAAAACTGATATCTCTTACTTTCACGTGTTTGGCGCTTTGTGCTATCCGACAAACGAAAGAGAAGATCTAGGAAGCCGAAAGCTAAAGGTGATATTGGGATCTTCATTGGATATTCGAGATAGCTCGAGGGCATTCTGGGGTGTATAACGGAGAACTAGGAGGATCATGGAGATGATGAATGTGAATTTTGATGAACTTTAAAAATGGCTTCGAGAGACTCGCTCTAGAACCCGCACCAAACCCGCAGACTTGGACACATCGAGACTCGTACATCAAAGAGCTCCATCAAATTTTGTTGGCACTCCTCATGAACATGAATGGGAGAATTTCTTTGAGTTAATGTTCGATGAATACTATGGTGGAACTTCGACAAATGCATCAAACCATCATTCCGCTGCACCCGCTCAAAATCATCCACCGTCACCAACAGAAGATGCATCTACAACGGTCGAAACCAATGCACCTACTCCATCAACATCATCTGCATCTACTCCAGCAACTCCAATTCTTCAAACAGTTTTACCAGCAGTTGATGAGCAAAACCAAAACATATCATTTCAAGAAGAACCTACAAAAACTAGAAACGATGCAATGTTAGATGAAGACTTATTTGAAAACCCGTTTGCTACGGAATCGGTGAATCGTCTTCAATCTTACGAGAACCATCTAACTACTTTCGTATAATCTACGGTATCCTTCTACTCAAGTGGACTAAAGACCATCCTATTGAACACGTTATTGGTGAACCTTCAAGGCCAATTCAGACGAGACGCCAACTTGCCACCGATTGCGATTTATGCATTTACCTTTGCT
This sequence comes from Chrysanthemum lavandulifolium, assembly GCA_022545495.1. Classification (NCBI taxonomy): domain Eukaryota; kingdom Viridiplantae; phylum Streptophyta; class Magnoliopsida; order Asterales; family Asteraceae; genus Chrysanthemum; species Chrysanthemum lavandulifolium. Next base: position 161,375,047 of record CM040241.1, read on the forward strand.
CAATTAGCAATATAGAGCCAAAGAACATTCGCGAGGCAATGGCAAAACCCGTTTGGATTGAAGTGATGCAGGAGGAACTTCTCCAATACCGTCTACATGACTCTTAGGATGTGGTTCCAAGACCAATTGACGTTCGTGTCATTGATCTCAAGTGGTTATGGAAGAACAAAAGGGATGAAGAGATGATTGTAATTCACAACAAAGCTCGTCTTGTGGCCAAAGGTTCTGAGCAGGAAGAAGGATAGACTTTGAAGAGTCATTCGGCCGTAGCTAGACTTGAGGCGATCGAGATTTTCTTAGCCTATGCGACTCACAAAAACATCACAGTTTATCGGATGGACATTAATCTGCGTTCTTGAATGGAACTTTGAAAGAAGAAGTGTATGTGAGTCGGCGAGAAGGCTTCATAGACATGGAACATCCGGACCACGTCTATAAACTCAAAAGGCAATCTATGGTTTAAAGCAAGCTTCGAGGCGTGGTATGACGAATGTCCTCTTTCCTTACCCTAACAATTTCACCAAAGGAATGGTTGATCCTACCTTGTTTACACAAAATGCAAAACGACATTTTGATTGTTACGATTTCGTGGGCGACATCATTTTGGATCCACTCATCCGAAAATTTCAAAACATTTTGAAAATCTCATGAAAAGCAAATTTGAAATGTCCATGATGGGGGAACTAAAGTTTTTTCTTGGTTTACAAATACATCAATCCCCACGTGGAATTTTTATTAATCAAGCTAAATATACAACTGAGATTTTGAAAAATCATGGTATGGATAATTGTGACTCTGTCGGAACACCAATGGTAACTTCACCAAAAATTGGAGCCGATTTGTTTTGTAAACCTATTGATCCGAAGAAATATCAGAGCATGATTGGTTCTCTCATGTACCTCAACGCTAGTCGACCCGATATTCATTTCTTTGTTTGCTTATTAGCACGGTTTCGAGGCTAAGCCTACCGAATGCACCTCAAAGAGGTTTAAAGGATCTTCGGTGCACGAAGACATCCATTCACAAGGTTCTTTGGTATCCGAAGGAATCCAGTTTGATCTAATTGCCTTTTCGGATGCGGACCACGCGGTGACCAAGTTCTGACAAAAGTACATCGGGAGGAGCACAATTTTGGGTGAAAAGTTAGTAAGTCGGGTCTTCAAAGAAACAAGATTGCAGAGAACTTTCAACCGAAAGGCGAGTATGTGTCTCTATCTGCGTGTTGTGCTCAAGTTCTTTGATGAGAACCTGACTCACGATTATGGCTTTACTTTCGATAAAATAGCTATGTATTGTGACTCGAAAAGTGCCATAGCCATATCATGCAATCTGTTCATCACTCAAAGACTAAGCATATCAGTCTGCTATCACTTTATAAAAGAACATGTGGAAGAAGGTCTTGTTGAATTATTTTTCGTGAAGATGAGTTACCAACTCGCCGATATATTTACTAAAGCCCTTCCAAAAGAAAGGTTTGACGATTTAGTTTGACGAATTGGAATGCGAAGCCTAACCCCGAGGAGTTAGAACGTCTTCTCGAATCTTCTTGAAAATGATTTTCCAAAAAGCTTATTGTAAATATTTTTGAAAACAAAATACAAAATTTGAAAAACCAACAAAAGCAAAATATAAAATATAAAACTTTCAAAATACAAAACAATAGAAAATCAAAAATTCAAAATATTCTTCTCACGACATGTCTCTTGTATAATCGATATTCATGCGTTTCTAGAAATGTCATTCAACAATGATACGAGCATGTACGGATGCTTGACGAGAGTTCTTTAATGTTTTCTAAAACATGTCGTTTCTCAAAATTTCTTCAAAAATGGCTTTCGTATATTTCAATAGGAAACCCGGACTAAAATGATAACTTTGATTATTTCAAATCAAAACTCGTGTTTTTTGAAGAAAAATCCAAGGTTGTAAAAATCGCTAGGCGCTAGTGAGGCGGTTGGGTAGGGCCTAGCGATTAATCGGTTAGGCGGGGATTAATCGGGGATTAATCGGATTAGAATTTTATGCACAAAAATATAATTTTAGATATTATATTATTTTATATGTATGGGATAAGGGTATTGCATCAAAGTTCAAATATTTCAAGTGTTCAAATATAAACATAATACATAATACATCAAAATTCAAAGTCAAACATAAATATTACTCGGTTTGTTGACCATTTTTAAGCGACCTTTGACCGATTTTGTCCGACTAATCGGTTTGTTGACCGATTTTTAAGTGATTTTGTCTAATTTTTAAACGATTTTGTTGACCAATTTTTAAGCGCTTTTGTCTGATTAATCCGGTTAGACCGATTTTGTATGATTAATTGGCTTGTTGATCGATTTTAAGCGATCTTTGACCAAACCGATTAAATAGGCCGATTATGATAAATCAAGGAGCTTAGTGAGCGATTAGCGATTATCGCGATTAATCGGCCGCTGGGCGATTTTACAACAGAGGAAAAATCTAGTGTACGCTCAAGGCACTACATATAAAGCGGTGAAATCATCATCATCTTGAGCACCTTTTCAAGATTGTTCAAAAGATTGTCATAATCTTTCAAAATATCTTTTGCTCAAGATAACTCCTCTAAACCCTTTAGTTGATTATGCTTTATTAAAGGGGAGTATAAAACAAAATATTCCAAATTCATGCTTAAATCAAATCCGTTTGTCTCCCAAAGATTCTAAAATGTTGTTTAATCCGTTGATATAAAAATATCACGATTATGCTATTTTTGAGGGAGGAGACGTGATTAAAATGTGATCAAAAAGTTTAATGATCGTTGTTTGATTCTCAAAAGAGCTCGACTCGGTTGAAACCAATGAATTGACGAGTAATAATGTACCATCTCGAGAAACTTTATATGGACTTGACCGGACGGGTAATAATTTCAAGCTAGTTCTCTAGTGATGTAAACGTGTCTCGAATCGGTCTAGCTCATTTAAAGTCGATCAATTCAAAAGTCACGAACTCTACCCTCTATGTGCAGATTTCTATCAAAACTTATAAGCACATGTGAAGGGGGAGTGTTTCTGAAAACAACATGGGACAGTCATGGAGTTATAAGGTAACTAAGGATTGGTAAATCCGTCCTATGATCCGCCAGAGCCGGAGGGATCCACCCAAGGACATCACATATAGATAGTACTAGAAGTCCTTAGGAATGATTGAAAAAAGGAGTATGTGAGAAAGGAGAAAGAAGGGGTTGAAGAATTAAAAAGAAAAGCAAAAGAAATGGTGAAAAGAAATAGCCTCCATATTCAACCTTAGGGCGGCGGGTTTAATTCATACACTCTTGGTTGTCACTAGATGACACCGGTATTGAAGACAAAGGCGTCATGGACCCGGTGGCGCATGCACTAAACCTTCTAGCCACTCAATTCCTCTTAAAAGTTTGTTTCATTCTCACTGGGAACCCTACATAATCTATCGACTTTCTCTTAGAGATTGTTGATATTGAAGAAGAGACCCTCTCCCTAGTCTCCGCCGGAAAACCAATATGCACTATTAATTCTAGAGCCACGAGATTCATTAAAAGATCTCATAGGAACACTTGACATGACATCGCTTGTTGTTCATCAATAAGGACACAAGTGATATATTCTAGAGTCCTCACGAGATCTTAGCAATCTGCCGAACATTTATGAGAAGTTTCACATATGTGATCTTGATGATTGAATGGAAACTCTGCCGTGGTCAACATCAAGCAGCCACGGCGAGGTCACTTCGTAAATCCCGTGTATTACGCTTAGTGTGTCTCAAACGGTCTCTGATCGTGGAGTGATGATTCGGTGTACTTGACTCATCCGAATTGTAGATGTACTTCGGTATATCGCGTTATCTCACTTGTGGGACTCGGTTCGAGCGGCCCTTGTAAGAATTAGAGATGTGTTTTCACACTATCTCATTAACACCCTCGAAATTCAAACTTGTAAGTGCCGGAATCCGCTTACTACTAACTTGTTTTATGTTTTCTTTATATGGAAGCTCCGGAGCGGATTGATCGTGCGACTCTCCACATGCTCATACCATCATCAAATGAAAGTTCTCATCAAAATCAAAGGATACACAAAGTTAAAGATGATTCTTCGTCAATGTCAAAGAATCTACAAAGTTTAGACTAGAGAACTTCACAACAATGAAACATCGAGTCAAATAGAAGTGTGAGCATGGTGGAGAAAGGCGTGGAGATACCTAACCAACGAAGTTGACAATGGCGAACAACCACATTAATTGATCACAAAGCATGAAGGAACAAAGATTCGAGACTATTCTATATCTACACATAAAGTTCAAGCTCGAGAAAAGTAAAGACCTAATCAAGTGGAGCATCATTTGAATGACCACCCCTTAGGGGAGATTATTGTATAATAGTTTATATTAGAAGTGATGGTCATTCACGTTTAGGAACTTTGTAACGTGTGTTAGATATCGTGATAGAATAGTCAACGGGCTCGTGGATTGGGCTAAGCTAATTAGTTAAAAGTTAAGCTATGCTAGACGTGTATAAGCTTATGTATCCGAAGCCCAATCCAATCCAAGTAGTGGCCCTTGCCAAGCCCATTAGGGCATATGATATTTGCACTATATAAACCCCTCAAATTCTCATTTGAGGGGTGTGCTTGAGTGTGTGTGTGTGTTTTCTTTCGAATATACAACATATTGTTTTCATCTTTCTCTTCTCACATACACGGTTTCATACATCAAGTCACCATCATCTTAATCTTTCCTTCTTTATTTACGCATATGTTTGTGTTTGTGTTGTTCGTGTTCTACGCATAATGTGTTGGGTTTGTGATAAGGTTGATAGATTTAAGGTCCTACAGTTATCAATATCAGAATCGTACCTATGGCAACATTTCAAAGTATTCGTATTGCAAAAAAAATATGAGGTAAGAAAGGCCTGGAATGACCCAACCGGAGAAGGAAGAAATTAACAGATTCTCCAAATGGTTGCTTAACATAGGTGACGGCTATGCGGGGACACCTGACTCGGGTGACCCCGAGAACGCGTCATGGATCCAAATCCCATACAGGTTTCACTTACCTAATAGCGAGCGTGGGAAAGAGCAACTCATAGATTTCATCTACGACAAGGTAATGTTGCAACACCCAACTGCAGATAACCTTCAAGAAAAAGCCATTGTCTGTCCCGAGAATGAGACCGCTGATCTTATAAATGAAGCCATGTTAGAAAATATCCCTGGCAGAACGCACACATATAAAAGTATAGACCATGCGGTTCATGCTGGAAATGATGGTGGTTCAACCGAACTACTGTACCGAACAGAATATCTGAACACTATCAATCCCACAGGATTACCGCCACACCAGCTCCAAATAAATGTAAGCACACATGTAATGTTATTATGCAACTTGAACCCAGCCGGGGGACTCTACAATGGTACCCGTATGATTGTGACGCAGCTGCTTACAAGAGTTTTAGAAGTAAAGATCATTACTGGTACAAGGAAAATCAAAAAGTTTTTTTTTTCCCGTATAGTATTGACTGTCAAAGATGATAAACTCCCATTCATATTCAAAAAGAAACAGTTCCCGGTTAAAGTGTGCTATGCCATGACGATCAATAAAAGCCAAGGACAGTCACTGAAAAAGATAGGAGTATATTTACCTGAACCGATATTTGGGCACGGTCAGTTATACGTCGCGCTGTCAAGAGCAACGTCCCCATCAGGATTAAAGATGATCATCGCAGATACAGAATGCCAATCCAACACCGTTACCAAGAACATTGTTTACATGGACTTTCTAAACAGGATTAGGACACAACAGGTTTACCTTAGTATTAACAAAGCCAGGATTCGAAAAAAGATACATTTCAAACGTCACAATGCTACGCACATGCCCTTTCATTACTTTTGCAAAATACTCGCATACATACTTTGCATATATTATTCATTGTCACTAGCACGTATACTTTTATTATGTCTAAACCAATGCATACAGCTCGTGACCATTCACGTATCAGATCATTATTCTTGCATGAACATTACTTTTTCCAGTTTTAGATAGCACTTTCAACATAACATATTTTTACAGAAACATTTCCTAACATTATTAACGATTTCCTATATGTCCAGAGATATGTCTGACAAAAGCCCTGAGATCCCAGTTATGGAAACCATTGGAGAAATGAAACCAACGGACACAGGAACATATGCACAGCAAAAAGGAAAGGGTAAGGCAACTGCCTACGAAACGGATGTATAGTCGTCCGTTGAGGGATCGGCATTCACCCAACAAGAATCACCTCAACTTTCTCCAACACCCATCGCGGCAATGGAACATCAGCAACAAGACAAGGGTAAAGCTATTATGGTTGAGGAAGAAGAAACTGATCTCATGAACCTGAAACCAGTGGACATAGCAAAACCGCTCCGTGTAAAAGTTTATCGTAGGTGGACGTCTAGGAACGTGCCAGACCCCAACCCAACTGGGCTATGCTACATGTTACTTGACAAAAAGGTATCTCTCACACACTATCTCCACAAACTGTTCACACGTAGCTGTGACCATACAAACTAAAGTTTTTTTAACAATATATTGAAAAACAAATGTAGGGCGGTGCGAGCAGCAAGCGTCTGACTATGGGATATGAAAGTTTTTGACATGAAGCTTAAGATAAACAATTGCTATCGCATAGAAGGGTACGGCTGCAAGAAAACAAAACAATTGCAACAAACGGTTAATAACAGTCTAACATTGTTGTTTGGGAAGTATACGAAAGTAAATGAAATAGAAGATGACGGCTTCCCGCACCACTATCTCAGTTTTGTCCCTTATAACGAAGTGGCTATGAGTACAGAAAACAGAGACTCTGTACTTACAGGTAATGACCAAAGTTGTACAACAAGCATTCATTCGTAAAACTTCCTATACTAACTATAATATACAGACTATATAGGGATAGTGCGCAATGTGACTGACATAAGAGAGTTCGGAGACACAACCACGAACAGGATCTCCCGCCGAAACATAACAATACAAAACCTAAGGTATACCTAAACAGATCCTTATTGATCCATAAGAAAATATATATGAGTACCAACTAGCACACCAGGAATTTTCCAGCGGGAACAACATAATATTTAGCCTTTGGAATGAGGCAGCTGTGGGATTTGAGGACAACTTATTGTCAGGAATGCAACAACCAATCATAATTGATATGACTTCTTGCTGGGCCAAGCGATTTTCTGGTAAACAACAATTACTCAACAATTTTTTTTTATGTTATCGGTAGACTAATGTAACAAACTACACGTTAACAGGAGGGCTTCAACTATCAGCCACTCCGGCTACCAATTAATACCCAAACCCAGCGATTCCCGAAGCAGACCAGATTAGAGAAATGTGAGTGACGGCACATAAATTTATTTCACCCTAACTTTAAATGTACTCAAATAGGCTTACACGTTTCCTGTTATGATAGGACTCCCGGATTCCTTGGTCCAACCACAGCACTATAGTTACCCTCAATAGAAGGAACAACACCAGAAGGACAACAGGGACAGCGTCCAATAACCATTGCCACATTACTAGAACTAAATCCTAAGGCACGTCCGGTAATTATTCTACCCATGTAATAACCTATGTACAAACATGTACCCCGAATAACTAATTGACCTTCCTAAATTTAATCTCATAACAGCAACAACAGTTTTCAATCGATGTTGTCATAACATGGATAGATGAATGAAAAGGATGGTATTTTAACAGGTGCCGCACATGCCACACAAAAATCAACGAAGGGATGCCACACTTACATTGTCAATAGTATAAAGGCGTACCAACACCCAACTACAGGTATACACATCCAATACTTTATTAACACTTGAAAAGACCCTCACCACTATGCATATGACTAATATAAACGGTCCATCAAACTATGATACTGAAACTATTGCTTCAAAGCATCCCTAACAGATAAAACTGGTAGGATAGTTGTCACTTGCTTCAGTCCTGCTGCAAACTCACTGTTGCCTCCGTGTAGCGAGATACTTAGCTACATCCCTGACCCAGATCCGTATGACCTACCTACAATCATCAGGGACCTCCAACAAACAAGGAGCATATTTAAGTTGCATCGGAGCTCCAACAGGCAGAACTACAACCACCAATACCTGCCATCCCAACACTTCCAAGTATTCCAAAAACTGAGGGAGAGGCCAGCTCCTCTTCAACTCCCACTACTAAAACCGCCATGGAAATATTGACAGAGACTATCACTCCACCACCACACACAGCTGAACCAATAGAAAAAAAGAAAGAAACTGGAACAAGTACATCAATAGGGATCCGTAAAGAACTCTTTCCAGAGGTAGAAAGTCATGCGCCTGAACTAGAAACTAAGAAGGCCAAAAAGGAATGACATTGTGCACAGTGACCAGTGTCTTCCTACTTAATGTAAGGTAGTTAAAGTAACTAGGACCATGTAGAAGTCGTAAACTGTAGGATATGTACAATAATGACTGGGGATCGATAACCTCTAGATACCAAAATATGTATGTAAAACAACTATGTCACTCCTTAGGCTGTACGCTGGCATGCTAAGACATGCAATTTTCCATGTATGTAGACAGCCGTTACAACATATTACTATCACATATACGCATAATACCATCACCATTTTTCAAAAGCACAAAGACACAAATTAAAGCAAATGTAACAAAAAATCTTTTATTTAACGGAAACCTTACGCAGATAATACCAACACAAATAAACAAACGACGCACACAAAACAACCACCACAACGGGCAAGCCAATAACAAAAACGAACGATACAGACATACAATAAATCATTACAATGCCCAAATACTGTTAATGTATCCTGCTGCAGCACGAAGAGCAGCATGAGCCTCACTTAGCATTGCCTGAAACATGGCCTTCTTAGAACGCTCTCGTGCCTGCAACTGTCTCAAAAACATAACCGAATTTGTCACAACCAAATTGTGCCATTCATGTGATACGTGCCCCAATTTCAAAACAACGCACACGAACCATGCTTTCTGTAACACCCCCAAATTTAGTTTAGCGGAAGCATACGTGTTATTCGGGAGCGTTACGGGATTGGTGAATCGTAACACAAGTAATAAAGAACGGAATACATACTCCGTTTAACTTCATAAAATATTTTAAAACATTATCTTACAACATTGTTTAGATAAATGAGCACATCCCATAATTTTAGTGGTCCCAAAGTAAAACATCATTTTGTGTAAAACACGTCTTTAAAATTACTACGACCATTTCTCCGCCTTGCCTTGCATCCATGATCACAACTAAACACCTGAGAAAATATGCTAAAAAGGTCAGCTAAAAAAAAGCTGGTGAGTTCATAGGTTTATGTTAAAATAGTAAATTTGGACCATAAGCAAAGTCATATAATCATTACAACGAATATAATGATATATGGATGAAAGTCTATTATGTTAGATCTAAGTTCATGCAACCGATACTACGACAGTTTCTGTATGCTAAAAGATGTCATATAATATAGGGGCCCATAGCGAGTGTTTTGTCCCTCAACACTCGGTTCCGACATGGTATACGTTTCGCCTTGGCCTAAGCATAGCCAACCGAACGGAGGAGTCACCCTCAATAGATCTATTTATAACATTCGCGTTTCTCAAAGGGGAATTGACGGTTCATGAAAAAGGGCATTCTCTAGGGACATAAGGGCTTAGGCTAAACCACGTAATAGTAATCATGTAATAGTTTTGGTCCTTAAAAGGTTTTGCATATTTCTCACCCCAAAGTGTATAAAACAGTTTATCAAGTAAAAGAGGGGCTATGAAAACTCACCTTACCACTTGTGAAATCCAAATGTGGGATCTAGTGAATGTTGTGATGCGGCACTGACACGCGACCTAGATAAGGAGGGCAATGTTTTAGTTCAATGTTTTAAGTATCACTTACTTAAAGTGGTTCAATATAATTGTATTGATATTAAACGTAAGTTTGTAAAAATTGTTAATATAGTTTTACTAGTAAGTATACAAAGTGTATATACTTTTTATATTGACATTAATAGAGTTTTAAAATCCAAGATTTGTTATGAATAATAATTACAATATTCCACTAGCAAGTATATAAATGTGTATATACTTATTTAAGTTGACACAAAATGGTATTGTCAAAATTTATCACTAATTGATTTATTTTCTAATTACCTTTAGAAAATGTTTAAGTTAAGCTTGAAGACTTTCAAATTTAATATATGATAAAATGGCATTGCGGTCTTTAGTTATTTATCAAACTTGTTCTTAATATATATAGTTCTAAATGGAAAGTTTACTTGACGTACATTTGTTTACACATTGATGCTAAATTTTGACGTAAGCATTATCAAATGAATCATGTTCTTACATATTGATTGTTCATGCCAAACTTTTGTATATTGTTCATTAAGTTACACTAGTGTACACGATTGACGTTAGGACGATACATACGAAGTGAAAAGAAAGAATTGACGGAGACGGGTTTCAGTGTTTGTTGTCCGATAAGTTTCCCCGGGTATCACCTCATTCGACCTTCTAACAGTTTCTATATAAAAGACTATGGCTGCGGCCCATTTTAAATGCAACATGGTAACAAATGTTGGGCCTGGCCCGATGTGGTTGATGTAACGAGAAAGAGAGAAAAAGAAGCATAGGCCCAAGTTTATTTCTACTACTAAATTTTGATAACAGAAGTTTAGAACAAATATTTTCTTCCATGCTCTTATTTTAAAAGTTTACATATTTGTCTTTCAATTTTAACGTGAGTAGTATAGCTCGAATCCTTTGTTTCGAACAAGATTGGCTAATATCAAAAACTAGGAAGATGTGAGCAAATGAGTGATGAGGCCATGTATTAGTTGAGTACTACTTCAACTGTTGGAAAATTTAGTGCACTTGTGGGATGGTTCACACCTTGTAATGGGTTAGGAGGTACGGAGTGTACAACCAAATGGTCCATGAACACCCTGACTCTTGTAGTGGTATGTATTGGTAGTGCTTGGTGAAATCTTGTTGTGGTTAACTGCGATTATCGGTGTTTCTCAAGACGATGCTTGCGGGATCGATGTTTCCAGCGGTGGTGTTTCCACCGAAGTGGTATCTCATCGAAGTTGTGTTTACACCAGGCGGTGGCATTTCCAGCAAGCGATGTAACCAATGAAAGCACTATGAAATCTTGATATAAGTCTTGATAAATGACGATTACAAGCGCATCATTATGACCACGTTTAATTGGTCATGTAACCACTAACGGCTATAATGGGGATAATTATGAGGCTATTAATGGGCGATTAATACTCATAATTCCATTGGAGCGGTCAAGAGTAACCTCCTATAAATAGGAGATCCGAACATGCATGAAATACACACGAAAACACTAAACACTTATAAGCGCAAGGGTTAAAGAATTGTGCTTAATTCTCTAGCGCATTTGGTCTTATCCCAAGTAGATATTCGTGATACCCAGGCATTAGGGTCGAATAGTTTACTTTGGAAAGTGATCACTACGATTCAAGTGATATCCGTAACCACCGGTGGTATCATTCTCTACGACCATTGTTTGTTTCTGTGAAGCAGTTGATCGTTCTGCTAAAGTTGATTATCTACACCACGATTTGGGACGAATAACCACCAACAATCAAAGTAAACTAATTAGTGATAATCAATGGCAACTAACTGCTATGAAACATATGGTTTTAAACTTTGCTAAAATTTGGACAAGTTTGAAGGGTAGACTTTAGGAGGTGGCGAAGAAGATGCATTTCTTCTTGTCGAGCATGAGTGTGGTCTATGTGCGACTACTCCAATTCACGATGATGGTGGGGATGATGCTCTTGTGGAGCGGATCGGGAGGAGGAGCAAGTGGGAGAATGATGACTACATATGCCGAGGCTTGATTCTCAATGGTATGTCGATTCTCTGTTTGATATTTATCGAACTCGAATCTTCAAAGAACGTGGGATTCCTTGGATGCCAAATATATGGTGAGGATGCATCAAGTAAGAAGTTTCTTGTTAGTAATTTCACAAATTACAAAATGAGTGATTCAAGACCGGTTATGGAACAATACAATGAACTTCTTGGAATACTTGGAAGGTTTACACAACACAATATGCACATGGATGAGGCTATTTAGGTCTCTTGTGTTATTGACAAACTTCCTCCTTCTTGGAAAGATTTCAAGCATATCTTGAAACATAATAAAGAGGAATTAACTACGGTTGAGTTGGGCGATCATATGCGCATTGAGGATTCTCTCGGTGCGGGATAATGACAAGCCAAAGAGTAGCACTCTTGGACCATCTGTTGTCAATATGGTGGAGCATAACAACTCCACTAGGTACAATGACAATAAAGGCAAGCGCAAACATCATGATAACACAAGGCGGATCCTAACAAGAAGGCAACACCTACTTGTTGGAAATGTAGCAAGGCGGTCACATTAAAAGGGACCGCAAGGGTGTTAATGTTGGTGGTAAAGCCAATGGATCGAGCACTAAAAGTTCGGGGAGTGGTGGTTCAACCAACTCACTGAAAGGTCGAAATATGTTTAATAAGTCTTTTCGATTTATTATGTTACATATGTATCTCGAATCTTTTATGTGCGGGATGATGATGTTGCGTGGTGGGTTGACTCGAGCAACAGTTCATGTGTGTAAAGATAGAAGTTGGTTCAAGACTTATGAGTCATTTGAATGATGGTTCTATTCTTCACATGGGAAATGAGTCAACGACCTTGGTGCATGATCGTGGTTGTGTAGATCTTATGTTTAGTTCGGAAAGATTGTAACTTTGTTTGATGTTATTCATGTTCACGATATCGGGAAGAACTTGGTTTCAAGTAGTATTTTGAATAATTATGGTTATAAACAGGTTATTGAGTCTGATAAATTTGTGCTTTCTAAGCATGGTGTTTCTATTGGTTTTGGTTATTTATGTAATCAAATGTTCAGGCTTAATGTTTCCACTGATAGTATGTATGTTACCACTGACAATGTTATCTCAGCTTTTGTGTCTACTTTTGATCAGACTAATTCTATCCTCTGGTATGCAAGACTTGGTCATGTACATTATAAAAGGTTGCAAGATATGTCTAAGGATGGGTTGATCCGACCTTTGACATGGACACCGAAAAGTGTAAAACTTGCATGTTGACCAAGATTACCAAGAAACCCTTTCGGGTGTTAGTCGTGAGACTAAGCTCACGGAGCTTATACCACGATGACTGTGTGATTTGCATGCCACTCCTTCTTTGGGAAATAATAAGTACTTTGTGACATTTATTGATGATGCTTCTAGATTTTGTTATTTCTATTTGTAACATACCAAGGACGAAGCATTAGATAAATTCAAAGTGTTTAAAGCGAAGTTGAATTACAACTTGGGTCTTTGATCAAAGATTAAGGGCGATAGGGAGGTGAGTACATGGATACTCTGTATTTTCGATCTGTTGGAATAATCCATGAAACAGCGCCCTTATACTCCTCGACAAAATGGAATTTTGAAAGGAAAAAGCAGGTCTTGAAGGAGATGGTTAATTCCATGTTGTCCTATTCGGGATGAGTCAAGGGTTACGGGGTGAAGCTATGTTAACGACTTGCTATTTATTAAATAGGGTTCCCAACAAAAGGAACAAGGTTACCCTTATGAACTCGGACTAAAAGGAAACCCAACTGAACTATCTCGAGTGCAGGGTTGTAGGGTCATTGTAAGACTCCACGATCCAAAGCAAAAGACTTTGGGTGAAAGAGGCATTGATTGCATCTTTGTTGGATATCTTGAGCATTCCAAGGCTTTTAGGTTCTATGTTATTGAACCTAATGAACATGTTCAATTAACTCTATAATTGAATCAAGGGATGCAACGTTTGATGAGAATAGATTCACATCGGTCCTAGACCAAGTCGGAGGATTCCTAATGGAACTCATGACCTTTGGTGTATCGAGAGGTCCTCGATGATGAACCATCGGTGGTCCCCGATGAGGTTGTGGTTCAACAACTGAACACGTGCTCGGGAAGAGCAAAAGGTCGGGACTCCAAAGTCATTTGGACACGAGTTTCAACTATACTTAGTTGAAGGTACAAGGGATGAGGTCTCGAGACCAATACTCCTATTGCTTCATTGTTGAGGATGATCCCAAGACATTTGAAGAAGCAATGAAGTCCTAGGACATTGCTTTCTCGAAAGAAGCAATCAGTGATGAGATGGATTCCATCATGGGCAACAACACTTGGGTGTTGGTTGATCTACCACCAAGTTGCAAACCTCTGGGTTGCAAATGGATTTTCAAAAGGAAAATGAAGGTAGATGGAACTATTGAAAAGTTCAAGGCTAGATTAGTTATTCAGGGCTTTAAACAAAAGTCAGGGATAGAGTATTTTGATACTTATGCCCTTGTGGCTCGTGTCGATACCATAAGGCTGGCGATTGCTATGGCATCTATTCACAATCGATTATTCATTAGATGGATGTGAAGACGACTTTCTTGAATGGTGAATTGGAAGAGGAGGTTTATATGAACCAACCTCGGGGCTTCATCTTGCACGGAAATGAAAACAAGGTGTAAACCGATTAAGTCTCTTTATGGACGAGCGGGCACCTAAACAATGGCATCAAAATTTGATGAAGTGGTTTTGTCTAGTGGTTATGTTCTTAACCAAGTCGACAAATGTGTATATAGAAAATTTGATGAATCGGTAAAGGAGTCATCATTTGTCTATATGTTGATGACATGTTGATCTTTGGCACCGACCAAAATCGAGTTGACGACAAAGGAATTTTGTCATCAAGGTTCTCCAAGAAGGACATGGGGAGGCGATGTTATCCTTGGTATTAGGATTAAACATGAAAGTAAAGAATTTCTATCTCTCGGTCTCATTATATTGAGAAGGTCTTGAGGAAATTCAATTACTTGATTGTACTCAGTGAGTACACCTATGGATACTTGTGAGAAGCTAATGCCTAATCATGGCAAGGTGTATCTCAACTTGAGTATTCTAGGGTAATTGGTGCTGATGTATGCCATAACTTGTACAAGGCACGATATTGGCTGCGGTGGGAAAATTGAGCGGTATACTAGTAATCCTAGTGCTCATCAACAGCGAGCAGTTCAAAGTCTTGAAGTATTTGAAGAGAACTATGGATTATAGTCTCTCATAAATTGGTTACCCATCGGTGTTGGAAGGTTACAACGATGCAAGTTGGATCGATAACTCGAAGACAATTAAGTCTACCGGTGGTGGGTATTCCTACTTGGTGGAGGTGCAATTTCTTGGGCATCCAAGAAGCAAACTTGCATCACCGGTTCAACAATGGAATCGAATTTGTGGCTTTAGCGACTCTTGGTAAAGAAGTGAATGGTTGAAAAACTTGCTTCTTGAGATTCCATTGTGGCCTAAACCTATAGCACCCATTTCTATCCGATTGTGATAGTGCGGCTACATTGGCTAGGGCTTATAGCGGATGTACAATGGTAAGTTTAGACACTTAGGTGTCGGGCATAGCATGATTCGTGAGCTTATCATGAGCGGGTGGTATCTATAGAGTTTGTTAGATCTCAATGAACTTAGGCGATCACTTGGCGAAGGGTGGCTAGAGACTTGGTTATAAAGTACGCTAAAGGGATGGGTTTAAGTCCAACTTAGTCATTTGAATGCTAGGACACCCACTCCTCACGAGGAAACTTAGGAGCCGAGTTCAATGTGGAAAGTCGAACATTCGATGGATGGAGCACATGTTTATTTACATCCCAAGGTTGTGCTCGGAACTTCTTGAAAGGAGGATGAAGTCTTTACTTCTTAATGGTTAACTTATCTTTGAAAAAGTGCTTGGCGGGAGCATGAATAAAGAGGAACCACCTATGTAAATGTTGAAGTTTTGCCGCTTGAGAAGCTTTTGGACTTTAGCTTTTACAACATTTATGAATTTGGATATGGACACATGGCTTGTATAGTGTCGGGAGCTTTTAAGTGTTTGAAAACTTGTGTGTAGTTATCTTGGTATTCAAATGGGTTGAAGGGTTCAATTCTTAGAACACCACGATTCTAGAATATTTGAGCGTGTAATTACTAAGATGGAAATTCAATCCTCGGGACATTTTCGTTTATGCACATGTTTTGCTTGATGTTTATTTTCATGCAAAGGGAGTGAACTAAATTTGGGGAGGATTGTTGGAAAATTTAGTGCACTTGTGGGATGGTTCACACCTTGTAATGGGTTAGGAGTGCAGAGTGTACACCCATACGGTCCATGAACACCACGACTCTTGTAGTGGTATGTATTGGTAGTGCTTGGTGAAATCTTGTTGTGGTTAACTGCGATTATCGGTGTTTCCACGAGCGATGCCAGCGAGGATCGATGTTTCCAGAGTGGTGTTTCCACCGAGTGGTATCTCATTGAAGTTGTGTTTACTGAAGCGGTGGCGTTTCCATCGAAGCGATGTAACCACCGAAAGCACTATGAAATCTTGATATAAGTCTTGATAAATGGCGATTACAAGCGCATCATTATGACCACGTTTAATTGGTCATGTAACCACTAACGGCTATAATGGGGATAATTATGAGGCTATTAATGGGCGATTAGTACTCATAATTCCATTGGAGCGGTCAAGAGTAACCTCCTATAAATAGGAGATCGAACATGCATGAAATACACATAGAAAATACTAAACACTTATAAGCGCAAAGGTTAAAGGATTGTGCTTAATTCTCTAGCGCATTTGGTCTTATCCCAGTAGATATTCATGATACCCGGGCATTAGGGTCGAATATTTTACTTTGGAAAGTGATCACACGATTCCATGTGATATCCGGTAACCACACGGTGGTATCTCATTCTTCACGACCATTGTTTGTTTCTGCTGAAGCAGTTGATCGTTCTGTTGAAGTTGATTATCTACACCACGATTTGGGACGAATAACCACCAACGTCTCATTCTCGATGTGGTTGATGTGGTTTTGGTTATTTATGTAATCAAATGTTCAGGCTTAATGTTTCCACTGATAGTATGTATGTTACCACTGACAATGTTATCTCAACATGGTAACAAATGTTGGGCCTGGCCCGATGTGGTTGATGTAACGAGAAAGAGAGAAAAAGAAGCATAGGCCCAAGTTTTTTTCTACTACTAAATTTTGATAACAGAAGTTTAGAACAAATATTTTCTTCCATGCTCTTATTTCAAAAGTTTACATATTTGTCTTTCAATTTTAACGTCAATATTATAGCTCGAGTCGTTTGTTTCGAACAAGATTGGCTAATATCAAAAACTAGGAAGATGTGAGCAAATGAGTGATGATGCCATGTATTAGTTGAGTACTACTTCAACTTGGTCTCATTCTCGTCAACTATCATGGACT
Organism: Chrysanthemum lavandulifolium; assembly: GCA_022545495.1. Classification (NCBI taxonomy): domain Eukaryota; kingdom Viridiplantae; phylum Streptophyta; class Magnoliopsida; order Asterales; family Asteraceae; genus Chrysanthemum; species Chrysanthemum lavandulifolium. The sequence continues at coordinate 161,392,431 of CM040241.1, forward strand.
TCGACACAACATAGGCTACTCGAAATGTTTTAGTAACCGAGCATACTTGACTTGAGTTCTCCCTAGGCGTACATAGAGGCTTGGACACATGGTTCACCTCTAAGATTTGAGTCACAAGACAATGAGACACTAGCATGTTTCTCATGTTTAAACAAGGTAAAAATCAAAGTTCGACATACTTTCAAACAACATAAATGTCGACTGAAAAAAATGAGTATCGACATGGGTTACTTGTAGGCTTCGCAAACTTGACCCGTATACCTTATTTTTGTTCCCTAGACTCGATAGAAAACCAAATGGACTCTAGTGCAAATGACCACACAAGTTCATGTAACCAAGATTGTTTACTAAACACAAGGAGTATGATTTGTAAAAACTCAATCTCTCTAATTCTTGTTTATGCAATTCGACAAGACCCAAAGTTAACATAACAATACCAAAGAAACTCAACTTCTAGTTTTTCTTGTTTCATGCTCTCGACAAAACCCAACACCACACCCAAGTGACATATCATTTTCGACATGAAACAATTAAAAGAAACTAAACACGGCAAACTTTATAATATCATTTTGATACAAGTTACTAACTCAACATCATAACAACAACAAAAAGAACATTACAACAAGGAAGATTTATAACCTCAACTCAAAGGTGATGTGAGAGAAACGAGAATGGCTTCGTGGTTTCGGACCAAACAAGACTTGAATTAGCTCCTACACACCTCCAATTGCAAAACCCCAAATCAATTTTGAAAACCTAACTTTCACAAACCCTAGTTTTGGTAAAATTTGATGAAAGCCGAGTTTGGGGCTTTTACAACTCGACTAGAGATATAGAAGTATATTGAGGAGGAGCTTGGCTATCTTTCTTTCCTTTGGTCTTGGTTTGAAGCCAAATTCGGTTAGCTTCCAAAAACTAAGAATATCTTGGACTATTGGCTCAAGCTATATTTGTGTGAAGATATGATTCCCTTGAATGACTTAGCCTTGATTTACCTTGGATTCGTACGAGTTGTAGCAAGAGCATCAAGGAGAGATTTGTGAAGCAAAAACTTTCATGAATTTGGTAAGAGAGAAGAGGATATGAGGGATTAAACATGTTGGATTATCCTCTTTGGGAGATTCGATTTTACTAGGGAGGTACAAGTCTGGAGGTTGAAGATGGGATTTGATATCTTATCTTTTCCTAGTTCTTTTGTTTTTATCGTGAATGGGAGAGAAAGACAAAGAGTTTATCTCACTTTTTATTTAATGTATTCATTTGTCCATTATGTAAGTAAATAGATGTGTTATACTTATTGTGAAATTTGGAAATGTATGCATATACATTATACTTATGTATAAATTGTATTTGAGTCTTATAAAAGTTATTGCTCAAGTGAAAGTGTGTTAAATATTTTGTGTCCCGCGATATTAAATTGTGACCGAAGCATCATTGTTTGATAACTTTTATAACGTAGTATCTTATGGTTACGTATCGGAGATATTATTATTTTTGTAATATTTTTCATTACGGGAGTTTGTCATTTGTTTTATCAAGCCCTTATCATAGTTTGATGCAGCGTGCGATCACATCACGTTTGAATTATATTGAGCGACCTAAAGTGTCGTTTTAAAACACATCGTTGGATATTTCATAAAACATAATCGAGTACAACATCGGTCCCAAAAGGTTTAACAAGTTTGCCAAAATACAAATATGTTACAAATCAAACGATGTTTTGAAATAAACCATAATGTACATAATGTAAGTCGGCCTTGCGACTCAAAATATAGGTCCCTAACCATGTCATGATGCGAATGCCTCGATTACACGAAAATACATTGCTAAAACGTCAACAATAATGTTGGTGAGAAATCATAGGTTTATGTAAATGTTTTATACGACTACACAAGTATAGACCATGCATGACAATCAAGTCACGTAAAAATAATGTTACAATTGCTCTAAGCCCATGACCCCGAAACTAGACATTCAATAATGTATGCCCTGCAGAGTGTTTGCGGACAACTCCGTAATGTAATCAAATGAAATGCATCCGTTCACTTGGTTGGGATTCACCAACCCGGATGGAAGCGTCACCTCGATAGATCTATCCACTCATCCTCGCTTCAAAGATTAACGGTTCATGTTCATGTCTTGGGGACTTTCAAATTGGCATATGTGGTAACTTAAGCAATGTAATGAATTTAACATACTTGGTATCGTACAAAAAAAATGTAGTGCAATGTATTCTCCCGTGGGTTTGAAATAATCGAAAGCATGTAAAAGCAGGGCTATGAAAACTCACTTGGATAAACGGAAATAACGGCAATAGTGAGTACACCGAGGTTTATAATGATCGTCAACGGGACCTATTATCAATGATATGATATGTCATGAGTTGCAATGTAATGCTATGCATGCACCGTATGTTATTTATACCATTTACGGGTTTTGAAAATATTACTCGTCGACGAAAAATACTCTTTTGACGTCTCGACCAATCAAAAATGACTTTACATGTTTTACGTCAAAATGTCATCCTACAATGGTTTTATAATGATTTTGGTGAAATTACCACTTTTAGTCGCAAAACAATGTCGTCGGAAAAACCATGAAATCAACAAAAATGGCTCGGAAAAGTGGTCGTAAAAGCGGTGTCGTCGATCGTTAGAGAATGAACTCGACGGTTTTGGAAAGTTTGTATCGATATCTAAAAGTTTCAGTTCAGGAGTTTTCGTTCAAAGGTCTCGATCATAAAGATATCCAAGGCTAAAGATGGTGGTTTTGTGAATGTTGTGCGAAAATGAGTTTCGACCAATGTTTGAACATCCGTAAATAAATAACCATAACTCCGCTTGACAAACGGCTTTTGTTTTGAAAAATATGGCGGTGAACTTGATTTTACTAGAAGACACTTTGTTATAAAAGTTTTGCATCATGGGTAAAAGCGCATAAACATGGACGATAGAGCTAATGAAATACTTGTTACGTCAAAATAATATAATTTTCGAGAAAATAATACTTACGGCAACTTTATGAAAGCGGCCATATATTTGTCGTTTTAACTCCGTTTTCTCGTAAAATATGTCCTTAGCTTCGTATCGAAGTAAACTAATATATTTTGACTAGTCGAAATAATTTGTGAAGCTTAAGGCTCGTTTTGACCGAAATATACAAAAACTGCATGCTGTCAATTTCAGAAAATAATACTTGTCGGTGTCAAACTTTAAAAATTCACCACGGCCGTTATAACTCCGTTTTATCCGTTCAAGCGACCACGGATTCGTTTTAAAGTATATTTTCTAAAAATCAAGGCCAAAGGGTCGTACCATCAGTGAGTTTTCCAGAATTTCATTTTAAGGACAGATTACAAAATATAGTTTACGAAAATAGTTTTCTCGGACAAAACCTATTCTAATCCCTTCAAATCAACTCCAAAGCTAATCTAATCCTACCATACACCTTCTTAGGGTGTCATGGGTTCCTAATCACCATCAAGACCAAAGATTAACTTGGGAATAATTATAGGATGACTATTAAGTATATAAAACCTTAAAAATCAAGAAATAAATGGTATAAACTACATAGCATGCATATGAGCTTCAAAAATGATAAGAATCATATGAAAATGATAAGGAAACATAAGGATGATAAAAACATGCTTACTAGTGATTATGAAGAGGTGTAGGTAACAAAGGTTTTACTTAGATATCCTTGGTTTTTATTTCAAAACCATGAAAAGGATATAAACTAGGTTGTAAAACACACTTGATCTTGCCAAAAATTTGATCCCTTGGAGCTATGATGATGGCCGGTTTTTGGAAGCCAAGAGAGAAGAGAGGAAAACTTTTGTAAAACACTTTGAAACTATGTGTAAACAAATGAGTGTGTAGGACTTTGTAATGAAGTGAATTATTGTGACAAACATGAACCATACCAACAATTAAGACTTCCCTCCCCTAGGCGGTTTCTAGGGAGGTTGTCTCTCAATTATATTTTTTTTTTTTTTTTTTTTTTTTTTTTAAATGTTGCTTGTATATATTTGTTGTATAATTTGTAAGACTTGTAATAAAAGGTAAGTAAATAAATGTAAAGGTAATAGGTAATTTGTGGTACAAGTAAGTTTTAGTAGATCAAAATAGAATGTAATGAGGTGATAAAAATTGTAAAAATACTTTCCTTGTGAAAATCGGGTGATAAAATAATTATCGTAAGATTTTTAAGAAAACGACGTAATAATTAAACGTTAACGATTAAAATACCAATTAAATGTGAAACACTAGGAAAACTAAAAACATAGTTTTTATAAACTAAATGTGAATTTAAAAATACCTCGGGATCATTTTTGAAAGTAACAGGTTAAATAATCAAAATAAAAACTCACGCGATAAAAATTAATAAACATAAAAATCACGCGTTGAAAGGTGAAATGAAATGTCGTGAATGAATCAATGAGATGCACATGATGTCAATGAAATGTAGACTAATCATAGTCCATATGAAATGTACGTGATGTCATGATCATGAATTCGCCGCTAAACCTCCAAGGTTACGCGAATTTGAAACAAGTAAACCAAGTTTACTAAAATGTTGAAATAATGAAGACATGAGCGGTGTAGAAATGACACGAAAGTACGGATTGTCACATTCGCCCATCAAAAAGGAATTCAGGTCCACAATTCAATCGTTATTAGGTCTAACGGTGTCGGCGAAAAGATGTGGATACTTGCGTCGCATCTGGTCTTCCGTTCCCAAGTAAACTCGGGACCTCGTCGAGAATTCCAACGAACTTTCACAATAGGAATCGACTCTGTTTCAACCGCTTGACCTCGCGGTCCATGATTTCTCTGGTTCTTCCACAAAGTTGAGTTTGTCGTCAATATGAACTTCGTCCAATGGAATAACGAGCGATTAAATCGAAGACACTTCTTCAAGTTTGAAACATGAAGCGTGTTGTGCACATGACTAAGTTCGACGGAAGATCAAGTCGATAAGCTACCGGACCAACTCGGCTCAAAATCTTGAATGGTCCAATGTATCTCGGGTTTAACTTTCCACGCTTTCCAAAGCGTACCACGCCCTTCAAGGCGATACTTTCAACATGACTTTGTCACCCACTTGAAATTCCAAATCCTTGCGTCTAACATCCGCATAACTTTTACATCGACTCTGGCGGTTCTAAGTCGATCACGAATCGAACAATCTTCTCGGTGGTTTCCGTACCATTTACGGGCGATGGTTGTGCGTCTCCGACTTGACCCAACAAGCGGTGAGCGGCACTTACGACCATACGGTGCCTCGAATGGTGCCATCTTGATCTTGGTGTGATAACTATTGTTGTACGAGAATTCAATCAATGGCAAATGGTTAGCCCAACCATTTCCAAAATCAATCACACATGCTCTCGGCATGTCTTCTAATGTTTGAATGGTCCTTTCACTTTGACCATCGGTTTGTGGGTGATATCTTGTGCTCATCTCTAATCGGTTCGAATGAATCTTGCAATGAATTCCAAAAGTTTGAAGTGAATCGACTATCTCTGTCGGAAATGATAGAAATCGGTGCTCCGTGCCTCGAGACTATTTCTTTGACATAAAGTCTAGTGAGTTGCTCCATGGAATAAGTCTCTCTAATCGGTATGAAATGAGCTGACTTGGTAAGGCGATCAACAATTACCCAAATAGCGTCGTAACCTCCCGATGTCTTAGGAAGTTTCGTAACAAAATCCATAATGTCGTTCCCATTTCCATTGAGGAATTTCGGTTGTTGGAGCAATCACGACACGGTATTCGACTTTTACCTTAGCGCGGTAAGACATTTGCTAACGTGCTTGGCAATCTCCGCTTTCATGTTCGGCCACCAATAAAGCTTCTTAAGATCTTGATACATCTTATCCGATCCTGGATGAATAGAATACTTTGACTTATGCGACTCATGCATAATCAATTCTCGTATTCCGCCATACAATGGAACCCACATTCTATCTTTGAAACATAGTACTCCATCTGCTCTCTTCACAAAACCATTTGCGCTTTCGGGCATGCCATAAAGCTTTTCACTTGGTCGGTTCTCCTCCTTAAGTGCTTCGACTTGTGCTTCACGGATTTTCGATGGTAAAGGAGAAATAATTGTCATTCCCAATGAACGAACTCTTAAAGGTTTAGGCCTCTCTTTCCGACTAAGAGCATCGGCCACAACATTGGCTTTTCGGGTGATACTTGATTTCACAATCATAGTCGCCGAGTAACTCCAACCAACGCGTTGCCTCATATTAAGCTCCTTCGATCAAGAATGTATTGCAAACTCTTGTGGTCGGTAAACACTTTGTGCACTTGGTACCATAAAGGTAGTGTCTCCAAATCTTGAGCGCAAAAACAACGGCTCCTAACTCGAGATCATGTGTGGTGTAGTTCTTCTCATGAGTCTTAAGTTGTCGAGAAGCATCGCTATCACCTTCTCATTTGCATTAAAACAGCCCCAAGTCCTTTATGCGAGCGTCGCAATATACAACAAAGTTCTCAATGCCTTGGTAGTGCCAAAATCGGCGCCTTTACAAAGCTTTTGCTTCAACAAGCTGAAAAGCGGTTTCTTGTTTCTTTCCCCACTCGTACTTCTTGTTTTTCTCGTCAACTTGGTCAAAGGTCTCGCTATCTTGAAAAACCTTGATGAACCTTCGGTAATACCGGCTAGTCCTAGAAATTGTCGAATTTCCGTGGGATTCGTCGGAGTAGCCCAATCTTTCACGGCTTCAATCTTTGCGGGATCAACTTGTAGTCCTTGACTATCAATGATATGACCAAGAAATTGCACTTTGTGGTTCCAAAATCACACTTGAAAACTTGGCATACAACTTCTCATTCTTGAGTAGCCTTAAGATCGTCCTTAAATGTTCTTCGTGCTCTTCTTTGCTCTTGGAGTAGATCAAGATGTCGTCGATGAACACTATAACAAACTTGTCCAAGTCGACACAAACTCTATTCATAAGATCCATGAATACCGCGGTGCATTAGTCAATCAAGCGGCATCACTTGAAACTCGTAATGACCGTAACGTGTTCTAAGCGCTGTTTGAAATATCCTCTTCCGAACTCGAAGGCGATGATAACCCGACGAAGATCAATCTTGGAATAAATACTTGAACCTTGCAACCGATCGAACAAATCGTCAATTACGGGGGTGGATAACGATTCTTCACCGTTAACTTGTTCAACTCTCGATAATCTATGCACATTCGGAAGGATCCATCCTTCTTCTTCACAAACAAAACCGGTGCTCCCAGGCGATGAACTCGGCCTAATGAATCCTTTGTCTAGGAGCTCTTGCAATTGATTAGACAACTCTTGCATTTCGGATGGCGCTAAGCGATGCGGTGCTCGCGCAATCGGTGCGACTCGGGCACTAAGTCAATTTGAAACTCTACTTGGCGTGCGGTGGAAGTCCCGTAAATCCTCGGAAATACCTCGAAAAATTCACGAACAATAGGAACATCTTCAAGTCGCTTCTCCTCCGACTTTTCTCCGTTACATGAGCTAAGAAAGCAAGACAACCTTTCTTAATGTACTTCTCCGTTTTGATACTCGATATGATACTAATTCGAGTTCCACCGTTCCCCACGAATAATCAAAGTTTCGCCATTGTAGGAAGATGAACCACTTTCTCATCACAAATGATCTTTCGCGATGCTTAGATAACCAATCCATGCCGATGACGACGTCAAAACTACCAAGCTCTACGGGCATGAGGTCTATGTTGAAGGATGATTAAGAAAATTGAATGTGCAACCGCGAACAATGGTGTTGGTGCAAACTACGCTACCATTAGCTAATTCAACGTTGTATGATATGTCTAGTGTAGTTGGTTTAATGTTGAGCAAAGGTGCAAATCGATGGACACAAAACTTTTATCGGCACCGAATCAAATAAAAGCGAAGCATAACGATTATTGAGAAGGAGCGTACCGTGATGACATTCGGGTCCTCCTTATCTTCTCCGCCTCCAATAACATAAACCCTTCCATGTGCCATACCTCCTTGATTCGGTTGCTTGATTCTTTCCCTTCTTGCAATCCCTCTTGTAGTGTCCAATTTCCCATAACCAAAACACGTAACTTGTGGTGCATTGCAATCCCTAATACGGTGACCAACCTTCTTGCACTTCTCACACGGATCGGGACATCGACCGGATTGTGGTGGCTCAAACACTTATTACACTTCGGCAAAACCCCCGAATATCCTTTTCCTTCTTTTTGACCCGCGGCATAAACCTTAGCAACCTCTTGTCTTTTGGGCGGTTGTTGAGTAGCATTCCTACCCCTTGTGTTATCCCACTTGCGTTTGTTGTTGTTGCTATTGTTGTTGTAGTTACCTCGGTTGTTGTTGAAACGGTTGCTGGAGTTGTTGTTGTTGTTGTTTCGGTTAGTGGTGGTGTACTTGCCTCGCTTCACCACTTGTGCCATTAATTTCTGTGTCACACGAATAGCTTCTTCGATTGTTTGGGGATCAAAAGATGTCACGTCTCCTTGAATCACTTCGGGAAGTCCTCCAATAAAAGCCTCTAGCAACTTTTCATTATCAGAAACCATTGATGGGCATAACGCGGCTAATTCCTGAAATCTTCGAATGTATGTGTCAATGTCGTACCCAATAGTGACCAATTCATAGAACTCCGTCTCTAACTTCTTGATTTACATTAGGGACGAACTTCTTAGTCACCAAGCTCTTGAATTCCTCCCACGAATGCTTAAAAGCATTCTCCATACCAATTGGTTGGCGTAAGAATTCCACCATGACAACGCTCCATCGAGTAAAGTACTTGTAGCATACTTAACCTTCTTGTCATCCGGACGGTTACAAAGCAAAAATCTGACTCAACTTTTCAAACCATCTAACCATTGCGGTTGCTCCTCGGTACCTCGGAACTTAGTAGGTTCGGCACTTTTGAAATCTTTGTACGAGCATTTCTTAACCCCGATCCTCCGGCATTACGGTAGTAGCGGCTAGACTAGCGGCTCGGCGAAGACAGCGGCGCGGCCATGGCGGCAACATTTCTCTCTCGACTCTTAGTGCATTGGCAATGCTATCGTTCACTAACCACGAATTCTTTGGCTTGAGTCATCTCAACTGTTGCTTTCTTGATTGCCATAACTCTTCAAAATCACAAGATGAAACAATCATGAGAACTCGTAAGTAGAAACAACCATCATGCAAATATATCCACAACCACAACATGCATAAAGATAAATGGAATCTGGCGGAACAATAACGAAATATCACAAATATAATCACAACACACGTGGATAATATACATGAAAATTTCGGCCTACATGGACCGATATCATAGATAATAATAACCATTCCTACATAGTAGAGTCAATACTTGATACATTTGTTTGTACAACAACCAAAATACAACAAGTTCTTTAAACTACGTCACACACCCCGTGACTAGGATACTAATGGTCAAAACTATACAATGACAAAAGTCTACATAAGGCACCTCATGGTGCTCCGCCGGCTCGATCCTGGAGATCGCGAACCTGAATAACCAAACTATCAATCAAACTCCTCATCTCATCCATCTGACCCTGCAATGTAACAATACGCTCACGAGCTAAAACTAACTCCTGTGACTGACTCTGTAACTCATCACGTGCCATATCAGTCCTGTCAAACAACTCAGGCATCTCCTGCCTCAACTCCGTGATGTGCTCCCTATCCTCAATCTGTCGGTGCTGAAGACCCTGAAACTCTAAGTCAATACTAACCCTGCCTAATATCAAACCCTCGACCTCCTCGGCGATGGGCTCGATCCTATCAACCGACAACTCCTCCAACTGTCGAGTCAAACTATCAATCTGTAACTGCTGTGCATCGATACGGGCACCTAATGCCTCTGTGGAAGGCTGTCGTGCAGCAGCTGCCCTAGAACTCTCGCCTATCTCAAATCTAACGGGCGGCTCGGGCTCGGTGGACGGTGGTGTAGGGATGTCGAAACGTGCACGCTTTTTGGGCGGCAAGTCCGATGCGGGTGCAGGATCTCTAAGAAAGTATGACGATGATGGTGATGATGGTGGTAGTAGTGGTGATGGTAGTGGTGCTGGTGGTGGTGATGGTGCAAGCAACGGGTTAAACGGGGCTAACGTGAGGTGTAGGTGCGACTTCACCCTCCTCGAAGGTTCGGTCTCGGTGTCGGTCATGATCGGTGGAAAGGCTGCGGTGGATCCGATAGAAGATACAACCTCGGTGGAATGTGATGGATCATCATCCGATGATATGGTAATAGGGTGAGAATCGAAGACATGTACGTGACAACCGATATGAAATAAATGTAAATAATCTCGAACAAAGTGTAAGTGAATCCGCATGATAACAATGAACATGTACAATGATGAAATGATGAGATGCTATGATAATGTAGCTATAGTCTAGGGTCAATGATGCAACCTAGTTCTCTATAAGCGTAGCTCGGTACCAATCATCACACCCCAATTTACATTTTGCGTGAATGGAATTCACAGGGCAACGATCGCATCATAGCACCACATCACGAGTTATATTGAGCGACCTAAAGTGTCGTTTAAAAACACATCGTTGGATATTTCATAAAACATAATCGAGTACAACATCGGTCCCAAAAGGTTTAACAAGTTTGCCAAAATACAAATATGTTACAAATCAAACGATGTTTTGAAATAAACCATAATGTACATAATGTAAGTCGGCGCGACTCAAAATATAGGTCCCTAACCATGTCATGATGCGAATGCCTCGATTACACGAAAATACATTGCTAAAACGTCAACAATAATGTTGGTGAGAAATCATAGGTTTATGTAAATGTTTTATCGACTACACAAGTATAGACCATGCATGACAATCAAGTCACGTAAAAATAATGTTACAATTGCTCTAAGCCCATGACCCCGAAACTAGACATTCAATAATGTATGCCCTGCAGTGTTTGCGGACAACTCCGTAATGTAATCAAATGAAATGCATCCGTTCACTTGGTTGGGATTCACCAACCCGGATGGAAGCGTCACCTCGATAGATCTATCCACTCATCCTCGCTTCAAAGATTAACGGTTCATGTTCAAGTCTTGGGGACTTTCAAATTGGCATATGTGGTAACTTAAGCAATGTAATGAATTTAACATACTTGGTATCGTACAAAAAAAATGTAGTGCAATGTATTCTCCCGTGGGTTTGAAATAATCGAAAGCATGTAAAAGCAGGGCTATGAAAACTCACTTGGATAAACGGAAATAACGGCAATAGTGAGTACAGGGTTTATAATGATCGTCAACGGGACCTATTATCAATGATATGATATGTCATGAGTTGCAATGTAATGCTATGCATGCGCCGTATGTTATTTATACCATTTACGGGTTTTGAAAATATTACTCGTCGACGAAAAATACTCTTTTGACGTCTCGACCAATCAAAAATGACTTTACATGTTTTACGTCAAAATGTCATCCTACAATGGTTTTATAATGATTTTGGTGAAATTACCACTTTTCGTCAGCAAAACAATGTCGTCGGAAAAACCATGAAATCAACAAAAATGGCTCCGGAAAAGTGGTCGTAAAAGCGGTGTCGTCGATCGTTAGAGAACGAACTCGACGGTTTTGGAAAGTTTGTATCGATATCTAAAAGTTTCAGTTCAGGAGTTTTCGTTCAAAAGGTCTCGATCATAAAGATATCCAAGGCTAAAGATGGTGGTTTTGTGAATGTTGTGCGAAAAATGAGTTTCGACCAATGTTTGAACATCCGTAAATAAATAACCATAACTCCGCTTGACAAACGGCTTTTGTTTTGAAAAATATGGCGGTGAACTTGATTTTACTAGAAGACACTTTGTTATAAAAGTTTTGCATCATGGGTAAAAGCGCATAACATGGACGATAGAGCTAATGAAATACTTGTTACGTCAAAATAATATAATTTTCGAAAATAATACTTACGGCAACTTTATGAAAGCGGCCATATATTTGTCGTTTTAACTCCGTTTTCTCGTAAAATATGTCCTTAGCCGTATCGAAGTAAACTAATATATTTTGACTAGTCGAAATAATTTGTGAAGCTTAAGGCTCGTTTTGACCGAAATATACAAAACTGCATGCTGTCAATTTCAGAAAATAATACTTGTCGGTGTCAAACTTTAAAAATTCACCACGGCCGTTATAACTCCGTTTTATCCGTTCAAGCGACCACGGATTCGTTTTAAAGTATATTTTCTAAAAATCAAGGCCAAAGGGTCGTACCATCAGTGAGTTTTCCAGAATTTCATTTTAAGGACAGATTACAAAATATAGTTTACGAAAATAGTTTTTCTCGGACAAAACCTATTCTAATCCCTTCAAATCAACTCCAAAGCTAATCTAATCCTACCATACACCTTCTTAGGGTGTCATGGGTTCCTAATCACCATCAAGACCAAAGATTAACTTGGGAATAATTATAGGATGACTATTAAGTATATAAAACCTTAAAAATCAAGAAATAAATGGTATAAACTACATAGCATGCATATGAGCTTCAAAAATGATAAGAATCATATGAAAATGATAAGGAAACATAAGGATGATAAAAACATGCTTACTAGTGATTATGAAGAGGTGTAGGTAACAAAGGTTTTACTTAGATATCCTTGGTTTTTATTTCAAAACCATGAAAAGGATATGTTCTAGGTTGTAAAACACTTGATCTTGCCAAAATTTGATCCCTTGGAGCTATGATGATGGCGGTTTTGGAAGCCAAGAGAGAAGAGAAAAATTTGTAAAACACTTTGAAACTATGTGTAAACAAATGAGTGTGTAGGACTTTTGTAATGAAGTGAATTATTGTGAGAAACATGAACCTTACCATCAAATTAAGACTTCCCCTCCCCTAGGCGGTTTCTAGGGAGGTTGTCTCTCATTATATATTTTTTTTTTTTAAATGTTGCTTGTATAATTTGTTGTATAATTTGTAAGACTTGTAATAAAAGGTAAGTAAATAAAAGTAAAGGTAATAGGTAATTTGTGGTACAAGTAAGTTTTAGTAGATCAAAATAGAATGTAATGAGGTGATAAAAATTGTAAAAATACTTTCCTTGTGAAAATCGGGTGATAAAATAATTATCGTAAGATTTTAAGAAAACGACGTAATAATTAAACGTTAACGATTAAAATACCAATTAAATGTGAAACACTAGGAAAACTAAAAACATAGTTTTATAAACTAAATGTGAGTTTAAAATACCTCGGGATCATTTTTGAAAGTAACGGTTAAATAATCAAAATAAAAACTCACGCGATAAAAATTAATAAACATAAAAATCACGCGTTGAAGGGTGAAATGAAATGTCGTGAATGAACTAATGAGATGCACATGATGTCAATGAAATGTAGACTAATCATAGTCCATATGAAATGTGATGTGATGTCATGATCATGAATTTGAAACAAGCCAAGTTTACTAAACCTCGGTTAATAGAAATGACACGAAAGTCTGGATTGTCACACCAAGTTTTTTCTAATTTGAAACAAGTTTAAACCAAGTTTACTAAAATGTTGAAATTGGCTAATGAAACATGAGTGATGATGCCATGTATTAGTTGAGTACTACTGTTGGTCTCATTCTCGTCAACTATCATGGACTTCGACACAACATAGGCTACTCGAAATGTTTTAGTAACCGAGCATACTTGACTTGAGTTCTCCTAGGCGTACATAGAATTAGCTCTACACACCTCCAATTGCAAAACCCCAAATCAATTTTGAAAACCCTAACTTTCACAAACCCTAGTTTTTGGCAAATTTTGATGAGAAACTGAGTTTGGGGCTTTTGCAACTCGACTAGAGATATAGAAGTATATTGGGGAGGAGCTTGGCTATCTTTCTTTCTTTTGGTCTTGGTTTGAAGCCAAATTCGGTTAGCTTCCAAAAACTAAGAATATCTTGGACTTTTGGCTCAAGCTATATTTGTGTGAAGATATGATTCCCTTGAATGACTTGGCCTTGATTTACCTTGGATTCGTACGAGTTGTAGCAAGAGCATCAAGGAGAGATTTGTGAAGCAAAAACTTTCATGAATTTGGTAAGAGAGAAGAGGATATGAGGGATTAAACATGTTGGATTATCCTCTTTGGGAGATTCGATTTAACTAGGGAGGTACAAGTCTAGAGGTTGAAGATGAGATTTGATATCTTATCTTTTCCTGGTTCTTTTGTTTTTGTCGTGAATGGGAGAGAAAGACAAAGAGTTTATCTCACTTTTTATTTAATGTATTCATTTGTCCATTATGTAAGTAAATAGATGTATTATACTTATTGTGAAATTTGGAAATGGATGCATATACATTATACTTATGTATAAATTATATTTGAGTCTTATAAAAGTTATTGCTCAAGTGAAAGTGTGTTAAATATTTTGTGTCCATGATATTAAATTGTGACCGAAGCATCATTGTTTGATAACTTTTATAACGTAGTATCTTATGGTTACGTATCGGAGATATTATTATTTTTGTAATATTTTTCATTACGGGAGTTTGTCATTTGTTTTATCAAGCCCTTATCATAGTGTCGGTACGCGTGCAGTGTCGGTCACTGGGGAAAACGAGATAACCTCTCGTCTTACAATTTAAATCATAAGACAAAAATGAAATATTCATGAAATGATATGAATGCGAGTGGTGAAATTATCTCTTTGTATGCGAGTTATCTACTCAAATGATCAGGCAAAGCTTATGCATGCTTCATGACTCATGCTTAGTAATAATAAATTACTAATTATCAGTTAAATTTTAGTGAAAATTTACCATGTGTCACACTTTCCCACTCACGCGCATCAATAACTTCCCTTTTAAAAAAAGACTCATCTGATCCTGAAGAACATCACTATCACACACGAAACTAAGTTCAGCTAGGCAATCTAAGCGCCACATGACCAGAGCGAAATATGTATCATGAAACAAAACCATAAATGCACAAACAGATGCTAGAACCAACATTTATACAAAAGAAAAGCGACAAAACATATGCCACTACCAACAGTGCAAGAACCACTACAAACACACATGCGAAAAAGGAACACACAGAAGTTTAAATGGCCAGAGGCGTGCAAAATGAAACAGCAAAACTGAACTGTGGCACTACACACAAAGACTGCCAACACTAAGTAGACCATTACAAACGCTTTAGCACAAACAGAACAGACAAAAGCCTCAGACGCGTGCAAAATGCAGCCAACACAATCTCCACAAAATCCTAATCATAAACAATATCTAAAGTCGGAACACAAAAAAAATTATAAGAGAACAAAATAAACATAAGCTAAAGACGATAATTTTCCATTATCAGAATACAACTTACAATATCTTCATTACAGTAGATGGATCATCATACACAAAACAAAATGGTAACCTACTAAAGGTTACATCCATCAACTAACTGTACAAAACTTCATAAAAACATTAACAACCATACTTATCAACAAAAGTTAACATAAGAAATAACAGCTGCAAACCACCACTAACCTAAGCAGCTCAAAAAGAGGCACCAACAAAAGCTACTGATCACCACACTAACCATCGGACAATTCTTCATCAAGCTCCATGAACCCAGCTTGCCTCTCCTTCTCCACGATCCCATCACGCACTGCATCCAAAAGAGCGCCAAAAGCAAGCAACGTCTGTCGATCAACACGCTGAAGTTCCACCAAACCCCTTAAACCATCAACAGCTTTCTCATTGAAAGGCCTAAACCAGTGCTTTCCATAATGGTGCGCTCCCGTTTCTTAATCTTTCGGCGCAACTGGCCACGCTCCACTTGCAAACGATTGAGAAAACTACGATCCTCACTCACCTCGCTATTAAACAGGAACTTATAAGCTGTAGCGAGGTTGTCGGACCCACAAGCTGCCTGAAGTTCCTCGATATTAGGTTTTGTTGCCATGGTTAGGTAGTGATAATCGTAGGATGAAAGTAGAGAGTGAAAAAATTAGATGGGGAAAAAAGGTATATGGAACCCAAATACATAAACAATACGATTAAAAAAAAGCGCACGTTTTTTTAAAAAAAAAACATCACATTACACATCTTTGTATAAAAGACTAAAAAAGCACTAATCACTGATACAAAAAATTCTTTATAACCGTTTAACACATGAAAAAAAAATAACCGTTTCAACGGTTTTCAAAAAAGTAACCAATATACCCACAAAAAAAAGGTACAAACATATAAAATATAACGCAACGAGCTCAAGGTTTTAAAAAAACGTAAAAAAAACAGTATCGCAACTAACCGCCAGAAAACACGGTATCGGAACACCCCCGTCGCGACGCGGGGTACTAAATACTTGTTTCTCTTAAAGTCATAATATTGACACATGCTTGTTGCTTTATTTTTTATTATCTTTTTAAAACGACACCACACTTGAAATTCGACCCACCCGAGTTAAACCATCCAAACAGGCAAGCCTCGAGACCCCAACTATTAGGAGAGACCAGCGTAAGGAGACCCTTAAAACTCACAGCCTCACACTAAGAAGAAAATCTAGATTTTCTTTGTCACTTGCGAGACTCGAACCCGAATAAAACCTCTCCCCACGCTCAAAAAACTCAAAAAAGAACTCGTGTGAATAGCTGAGCTAACTTAGTTTGTTTATTAATTCACTGTTCACACTTATTGCTTAAATTTAAATGGCCTTTCCTTTGTTCATCCCGTAGCATCCATCATCCTAACATTGACATTTACATAATTGTATTGGATTGGGAGCTTGGGCACAGATCTCCATTTAGAGGCACTGATACACCCCTAAGGTTTAGGAATTGAATTTATTCTAGATCACTATAAACAAAATTAACAATTTATACATGGACATAAAGCTACCATCATGTCGCACATCATTCGAAATACCTAGAGAAACGATATTTTGATAACAGAAAAGATATCTGAAAACAAAAAGTTTTTCACAAGATTTTAAAAATTGACCGAATGGCTATATAGGATGTAAAACTCAGTATGTCCGTTTCGAGATTCAAACTATTGTATATGGAATCGCAAACCTTTACTCCGTATTTTTATATTTTCCTTTTGTGCAAGACCCAAAAACACAACCCAAGATTTTAGATATTTCTTAATTTAAACAAGTAATGAGAAAATATGGGTAGTTTAATTGGAGAAATCTTCGTTTTCAAAAACAAATTAAGTATGAAAAGGAAAAAGCGAAAATCAGTTTAGTCGCTTTTTCCAATAATTTTCCAAAAATATGAAATTCTCATTTTTCAATTTGTAATAGAAAAAATGAAAATAGCATTACACCCTTCTCACTTTTTTCATTTCCAAAATAATAACACCATTTCCTTTCACCCTACACTTTTATCACGTCTCTTCCATCCTCCACCTTCACCTTCCATCGTCGCCCACCTCTCCGCCCACCGTCAAGTTTTCAACTAAATAACTTTTAATTTAAAAAAAATGAAAAATATAACTCCAACTAAACGGATTTTCAGATTTCTCAACTCTTCTCTAGAGGAGAAAAACAATTCCCTTATCTAGTAATTTAGAAACAGAAAAACAGGAAAAATTTTCATCAACTAAACAGCCCCATATATTACTCGAAATTTTCATTTTATCTCGTGTATGACGATAGATTAGAGATATTAGAAGCAATTAAAGTTAAACATGTTTTTAAATTTAAACTTTTTCCTTGATAATTCTTTTGGGTTTGATCTATTGAACTTTGAAAGTGTTACAGTATGAGTTGAGATCGATGTAGAACTACATATTTGTCGTAGAATCGATGGATGATCATACCATCCATTTTTATTTAAATCGTATTCCACCTTTTTTTAAAACAACATATCTTGCAAACGGTAAATTTTCAAGGTACAAAAATACTGTATCATAACGAGAATTAAATTATCTTTCATAGATATGCATTGTTATATCTTTCGACAAACGTTTTTTTCAAAATTCGTCAGAAAAAATCATATATGATTTTTACGAATCATATATGATTTAAAAATCATGTATGATTCGATTTTCTGAATCATATATGATTTTACAATCATATATGATTCTCAAAAATCATATGTGATTCGTAAAAATCGAATCATATATGATTTTCACAAATCATATATGATTTTGTTGACCGAAATTTTGAAAAAAAAATTGTTAAAATATATAATAGTGCATATCTATGAAAGATAATTTAATTCTCGTCATGACATATAATTTTATCGCGTAACGATTAACGGTTTGCGAGATATTTAATTTTAAAAAGGGTGAAAGTTTATCGTAATAAAAATGAATGGGTATTATTATTTGGTTGGATCATGGTAAATTTTGGTTATATTGAACTTTTGCCGTTCTAGTATATGTTATAAACTTTTAATCTGATTTTTTGGTCAGTTATTGGAGTAACTTGCCCTTCTATTTTGTTCTCCATGTTACTTTCCGAAAATGATGCCACATCTAAATGGCATAACTATCACAATATTTGATTTGTTCATGTTTCATATGTTTCGTGTCATGCGTTATGCGTATAATTAAATGTCATGTAGGCATGCGGATTTCGGAGGCCTTGTACCGTGTTAAAAATGAGGCCCTTCTGAAAAACATAAAAACCGCTTTGTTGAACAGACAATTCTTTAAGGGAGAATTGCATACATATTTAATAAAACTCAATAATTTGCATATTTTCCTATAAGATTAGTTTTCAATGCATGATGTATAATGCAACTTAAAAATGTTTTGAGTATATATGCAAATATGTAAGTTTTAGTAGGTATATATCTGTTGCCCATTGTTTAAATATGAAACCGGGTCATAACTCATAAGTATTAAAAAAATGTTACATTTTATATTGGTAACATTAATTCATAAATCTTAAAATCATTTTACATCACAGTTAATCTATTCGTCCAGTTTTCAAAATCATCATACCAACAACATTTTGAATTATTATTTAAACAAATATGGCAAAAGTGAGGAAACAAACAGGCAAAAGAAACCTACCAAGAATATTAAAGAAATTAAATGATCGAAAAAAAGAAGAAGCATGAAATGGAAAAAAAAAATGAGGGATGAACAACCGTTCTACTTGTTGGGCTTGCAAATAAAACACGGGCACGAAATGGAATAAAAGTGATATAAATAAGTTGACTAAAATACACCGTTGGTTCCTAAACTTGTACCAAAGAATCATGATGAGACAAAACACGGCTTTTTCATCGCCACAGGTTCAAACCTTGGCCTTTAAATGCCAAATTAGTCCTTTGACAGAGTCAAAGTCTGATTTTTGTTTTGTAGTCGAGGGTATTTTAGTCCATACACATTTATACTTTTATAACACATTTATATTTTACCCCTTCATCTTTCATCCTCGTCATCATCTCCCCAAATCATCATCTCCACTTTTCACGATAAGCTAATTACAGATCAGTTCATGAGAACAACAGATTGAATAATTGAATAAGCAAATCAATTCTACATCAGAGTGTTTAAAACCCCAAAATGTAATATTGTCTAAATGGGCAATCAGTTTACCTTCTGTAATAGCATCATTAGGAATCAAATGGTATTATATGATTTTTTTTCTCAGGAATTTGTTTTTTAACCTTTTCCGATCTCACACATAACAAACCCATAATACTGATAAAAAGAGCAGTGGTTTTAGTGGTCTTAAGTAGTTATGAGTTTTGCAAAAGCTTTAGAGTAGTGTTTTTTTTTAAGGTCCCTTATGAATCTGTCATCACATGATATGCAGTCTCAGTCCCAACTGTCCCTTTTGACTCTCACTTTTAGATTAGTTAGATTTAAGGGCAAATGACAAAAAATACATCGAACTTAACATTTTTATGATTGTGTGTAGCTAACTATTTTTTTCTTATTGTGTGTCTTGAACTTTCAAAATTCGATTATTGTGTGTATTTGTGACCATTTTACCCTTAATTTTTCAAATTTTGAAGGGTAAAATGGTCATTTACATGGCGAATAGTCACAAAATACACATAATGATTGAAATTAGAAAGTTCAAGACATACAATAAGAAAAAAAATAGTTGGCTACACAAATCACATAAAGTGTCAAGTTCGATGCATTTTTTTGTCATTTGCCCTAGATTTAATATTAGACCCTAATTTTTGTTTTATAAGTTGCTTATAGGTAGATGTTAATCTTTTTTAGCTTATTTTGGTCATTAGAGCTTATTAGCATGCTTATTCTTGCCATCAAAACAGCCCCATTCTGCCCTTTTCATTCTGATATGCAGTCCCTAGATGTCCCTTTTATTATATGAGGATAACATGTCTTTGCTTATTTTTTATTATAGTGCTTGTTAGATGCCTTATTTTTAAGCTCAAATAATGCCTAGTGGGCTGTTTTCATCATAGTTGCAGCAGCAGTGCATCACCCTTAGTCCTTTAAGTACTTATTTGCTTTTTACCTACTTAGTTATTACTTAATTAAGCTTCCCTATAGTGCTTTAGGTCCCTTAGAATAGCATGGAGGAATGAACTTTCATCAAAATGGTAACATACAGACGACATCAATATCAAAATCAAATCTTTTTATCCTATGAAATCGGTTACGCATTACAAAGATTCATAACCATACATAAACACAGTGGACGACACAATGACCACACATGTAATTTCCTTACTGCCTTCTCTTTCTAGTGGAAGTCCACAAGGCAATAGCATCTTACGCAAAATAGAAAAAGGAGAGAAAATTAAGACATGATCAACATTAACAACTTATAACAATGTTCATAGATGAAAGTTGAATCGTATAATACCTGCATGAAGTTATATCGTTCCCTTCCTATGGACTCATTCTCGGCAATAGCAAAGTAGCCGAGCATCGGATAATGCCCAACATAACTGGCATAGCTGTCTCGGTGAATATTAACGGCCCATAGACTACAAGAAAACAAGCAAATGTCATAATGATTGTGTGTAGTTTAGACCCTTTATTCACAAGGGAAAAATTACAATGAGCAAGATTGTATATGGGATTTACTTTTGAGGTGAAAAGTACTAATTATACAATTCAGATCGATATGGATCCTTTATAAATTTTAGATAAAAATGAGCATGACATACACTATGTGACAACTGCTAGAAAGAGATGTGTTGATGAGACTTTCGACCAAATCCGCCATAAACTAAAAGAAAGACTTTCAACCAAATACATATCAATTTTAAATCATAAACTTACAAATTTCAACCTCAAAGTAAAACATACCTCCCGTATTGTATAAATGGTGCACATGATATATATATTCTAGTATTAAAAAAGCCAAGAATCTCAAAGTAAAACACGTCTCTCATTTTGTAAAATGAAGCACACTCCTTTTTTAGTAACAAAATTAACAGAAGTAGGCCCAAACTGAGAGTTAGCCATATAAAAAGACAAGGACATCAATCTGTTCATATCAACATGTCTAGTTCCAACGTACTTGGCTTGAAGATGCTCGAGCTGGGAATTTATATTAAACTTGTCACTTGCCTGCCAAGCACTCAAATAAGAAGACAATTTTATTAAATAACTGTACAAACTAATTACGAAAACAAATGAAAAGACAGGAAAATAATACATTGTTTTTAGGCTGTAAGCTATGAATTGAACATGAGCAGATAAGTTAAACATGATAACAGAAAAGACAATTAAAAATTCAAACCATATGAAACACATTAATTGTTACTGGGGAGATGATGATTATGTTGGGGAGATGATGACCAGCATGATGATTTGGGGAGATGAATGATTTGGGGAGATGATGACGAGGATGAAAGATGAAGGGGTAAAATATAAATGTGTTATAAAAGTATAAATGTGTATGGAATAAAATACCCTCGACTACAAAACAAAAATCAGACTTTGACTTTGTCAAAGGACTAATTTCGCATTTAAAGGCCAAGGTTTGGACCTGTGGCGATGAAAAGGCCAAGTTTTGTCCCATCATGATGTTTTGGCACAAGTTTAGGGACCAACGGTGTATTTTAGTCCAATTTTAAGATTTATTGTCACACCCTCGCCGGAGGCGGAAACACGAGGTGTAACGGAAGGGAACATAAGCACAAGATAATAGAACATACCAACACTAATATTAAAAAGAAATATTACACCATTACAATACCAGTTTAGCCGGCATCGGCAAATATATTACAAAGTTTAGTTCCCAAAATATTGAGTTCTTTTACATAATGATTTGTAGTGACAAGTGAAAACTTCATTATGCAAGACTTGGTAGAAAAAGCTTACCACGATCACCTGAAATGCATGAGAGAAAAACGGGTCAACTATGAAAATAGTTGGTGAGTAAACACGTTTAGCAAAATAAGAAAACTCGTAAGAAATATTCAAAGCTTTCGGTCGACGAAAAAAAATGGTCCACAAAGCAAAGGCATTGTAAATCCACTCGGTTCAAGTTCCACCATACAAAACTTGCAACCCGTGTGTTCACAACCCAATGCCAAAAGTAGTATGTCTAATAGTCAAGTATAAGCGGTCATAATAGTTCACAATATAGTACCACGAATATAATAATTCAGGGATGCTCCGAACATGGGAGACTTTGCACTGCTCCAACAAGGAAGACTCCTTTGTCACTCAACCACCTAGGCGAGATTTATTGAGAACGCTCCACCAATAAGGCGAGACTTTATAGTGATGCTCCGAACATGGGAGACTTTATAACGATGCTCCGAACATGGGAGACTTTGCACTGCTCCAACAAGGGAGACTCCTTTGTCACTCAACCACCTAGGCGAGATTTATTGAGAACGCTCCACCAATAAGGCGAGACTTTATAGTGATGCTCCGAACATGGGAGACTTTATAACGATGCTCCGAACATGGGAGACTTTAGGTCAAGGTCATAACATGTACGGTTCAATAAATTCCAACAAGTCATAAATTCGTGATTAAATCCAAGATTCTAAGTCAAGTTCAAAAGTTCAAGTCTAAAGAGTTCATAGAAGTAAAAATCAATTTAGTTCAAATATGGTTCATGCATTTCGCCCCAAAAATATAGTAAAACGGTAAAAAGGGGGTGTGATTACTCACTTGGTAAACTGAGGCGATGACAAAAATGAGTACACCGAGGTATAATGTGATGCTTTAACCGGGACCTATTACGAATGATATGATATGTAATGAGTTGCAATGTAATGTTATGCATGCATTTCGTATGTTATTTATACCATTTGCGAGTTTTGAAAATAATACTTATCGTCGAAAAATACACTTTTGACGTCTTGACCCTTCAAAAATCACTTTACAAGTTTTTACGTCAAAATGTCATCCTACAATGGTTTCGTAATGAGTTATGGTGAAATTTTCACTTTTCGACGTAAAACAATGTCGTCGGAATTTTCATGAAATTAACAAAAATGGCTCCGAAAAACTAGTCGTAAATTGGTGTACGTCGATCGTTAGAGAACGAACTCGACGGTTTTGGAAAGTTTGTATCGATATCTAGAAGTTTCAGTTCAGGAGTTTTCGTCCAAAAGGTCTCGAACATAAAGATGATAAGGGTTAAAGATAGTGATTTTGTCTAATTGTTGTGTAAAAGTGAGTTTCGCCAAGTTTAAACATCCGTAATTAATTTACTACAACTCCGCTTTACAAACGACATTTGTCGTTTGAAAAATATGCTCGGTGAACTTGATTTCATTAGAAGACATTTCGTTCCAAAAAGTTTCACAACCTCGTTAAAAAGCCCTCAACAGGACGTTATACTACCGTAACACTTGTATCGTAAAATAATATAGTTTTTCGAAAATAATAGTTACGGCAAGTTTATGAAAACGTGCATATCTTTGTCGTTTCAAATCCGTTTTCACGATAATACGTCCTTAGCTTCGTATCAAAGTATACTAATATATTTTGACAAGTCGAAATAATTTGTGAAGCTTAAGACTCGTTTTGACTCGAAATAAGTAAAATAACTTCTGAAATTTCGAAAATTATATTTTTCGTCGTCAAACTTGTAAAATCCATAACTTCTTCGTTATAACTCCGTTTTAATCCGTTCAAGCGCCACGGATTCGTTTTAAAGTATATTTTCTAAATCTCAAGGCCAAAAGTCGTGCCTACTGTCGGTTTTCCAGAAAATCAAAACAAGGACAGAACCTATTTTATACGTATTGAAAATAGTTTTCTCGGACAAAACCTATTCTAATCCCTTCAAATCAACTCCAAAACTAATCTAATCCTACCATACACCTTCTTAGGGTGTCATGGGTTCCTAATCACCATCAAGACCAATGAATACCAAGGGGATAATTATAGGATGACCAATATATATATATATATATAACTCTAAAATCAAGTAAAAATGGTATAAATCACATATGTCTTGCATGTTGCTCCAAAAATGAAGAGATACATATGAGATGATAAGGAAACATGAAAAATGAAAGAAACATGCTTACAAGTACTATGATGAGGTGCAAAGAACCAAGGTTAATCCTAAACACTCTTGGTTTTTATTTCAAAACCTAAACAAGAGTGTGATCTAGATTGTAATGCTTGAACTTGATAAAAATTTTTGTGATCCCTTGTGAGTTCTTGATAAGGCCGGTTTGAAGAAAGAAAGAACCAAGAAAGATTTTTGCTACTAACTTGAAATAATGATGATAATGAATGAGATGAATGTATCTATAAGACTTTTTGTATATGTATAGATTCAAGCAATCAAAACCCATACCATTCAATTAATATCACCTCCCCCTTGGTCGGCCAAGGGGGGAGGGATTTGTCAAATTATATTTTTTTTTTCTCTTTTTACTTGTATGAAATATATTTGTATGTAATTTGTTAAAAATGTATAAGTAAAGTGTGTAGTTAAATGTAACTTGTAAGGTAAATGGAAATTTTTGGTACAAGTAAGATTTTAATAGATCAAAATAGAATGTAATGAGATAATAAAAATTGTAAAAATACATTCCTTGTGAAAATAGAGTGATATAATAATTGTCGTGTAGTTTTTAAGAAAAAGTGTCGTAATAATATAACTTTAACGATTTATAGACAAAATAAATTCAAAACACTAGGTAAAGTCAAAATATAGTTTTTATAACTAAATGTAAATATAAAAATATATCGGGATCATTTTTGAAAGTAACGGATTAAATATTCAAAATAATAATTCATGCGATAACGTTTATTGAATATAAAAATTACGCGTTAAATGTGAAATGAAATGCCATGAATGAACTAATATGATGCATTTTTAATTTAAGAAATGACCGGAATTTGAGAATTGTGACATTTATGGAGTGGGATTTTCTTCAAAATGGTGCCCCACTGGATTAAGCCGTGCAATTGAGCAGCCTGCAGAGGCTCAAATCCGACTCTAGGCATGCATATCGCTAGCCTTACACTCACCACGTGAATTCAAAATTATAGAGTTAATTACTTAAATGGTTTTTGTCGTTTGTCGGGTATAACAGATTTAGTAACTGAAATTTTCTTTAGCTAGCGGGATCCTCTCTATTGTTTCGACTTGTAATGAGTTTGGTCATCTGAATAACTCTATTAGTTTGACCGTTAAATACATCATGTGCCTTGCACATAAAAAGATACTACGATTATTTTAATCAAAACCCCTCAACAAAGTACAAACTCATACATCTTTTTTATCTTTCTTACACAGCACAAACATTTTTTCTCTATACTCCCTTCACTCTTTCTCTCTCTTTTGAAAACCAATCACCACCACCATTATAAACCTAACGATTGTCGACTTTACAACAACAACCACATCAATCTGCCGCCACAATCTGAACCCGTCACCTCCACCAACTAAATATGCAGCCACTATTATGAGCTACCAATTCTTCAAACAGTCAAACTAACAGAATTGTTGGTCAAATGTGAAACCCATTACGTGTAAAAACCACACCGAGAGGATCCGCAAAAACAAGTTCAGGAACTAAATCGTTGAACCTGAAAAATCACATTGACCATTTAAGTAATTAACTCGTAATTATATGAATAATAATGTGAAAGTAAGCATGTAGCAACACAATTATATGAATAATATGTATATATATATATATATATATATATATAATTATATGAATAATCACATTGACCATTTAAGTAATTAACTCATAATTATATGAATAATATGTATATCTCTATATTATATATAACAGGAGGCATTTGGCATTAATGCCACCTCAATGCCACTTCAATGTCACCTCAATGCCACCTCAATGCCAAGTCATCACATTAGTCCACCTAAGCTATTAATATTTTTATTAAATTTCGTTTTTAATATTCATGTATTTTTTTCTAATTTTCGAAAATTGTTTATAAAAAATGAGCCTTGCAAGGATTTGAACCTGGGTCTGTTAGTTTATAAACAAACATGATTACCACTTGATCAACATAATTTTTTGATTATAACTTGGAAAACCAAATTTATAAATATCTACAACTAATCATTGACCATTTTTATTAGTTTGAAAAGGAATGTATTTATCTACAAAAATTATATTTCACATATCTCTTCCTTAATTATAGTTAAAGACTTATACTTTAACCTAATCTTATTTACGTACAAAATTTCAAAGTTCATAATATCATGTTTTCTTAAAACCCTAATATTATGTTTTCTTCTAATCGACCTACATAAAAAAATTCATCAACCAATCATGGTGGTTAAGGTATATATGATCGTTCATTATGTATGTTGTTTCTTTAATTTTCGTACAATTTTTATAGAATTATTAGTATGTTGATCCACAAATAACAAGATTAATGCACTTTTTGTATTACCTATCAAGCATATATCAAATCGGTGAGAGATGGGTTGGTTGCGGGGATTTACACAGTGATGGGTCTCATACTATTTTCGCATGGTATGGTTAATATTCCTTCTAACTTTTCCTAATTGAACCTATGCAAGTTCATAAGAGGAAGATCATGCATGTCTGATTATAGAGAGCAGGATAAAGTCAAGATGAATATGTAGAGAGCTCTTGTGACGATGTTCGTATATCTTTTGGTATGTATTATGTAACGTAGTTTCTTACATTATGCTCCTTTTTTATGTTTGCTGATTTGTTTATCTACTTTGATTTTTATCGTCTTAGAACTAATAAGATATATTATTGTCTAATGTAGAGGTCATGTTCCTTATCGGGACAGTAAGCTTACACGTATGTTGCAGCCTGCACTGGGTGAGAATGCAAATACAGCCATCATTTGTAACATTACACTTGCATATGTGTACCTAAAATTTTCATAATGTATTTAAACATGTTTCTTTTCTCTGTAATTATTAGTATGTATGTTTAAAGAAGAATCATGAATAGTTTTAAGTGCATGAGTGTTCTTTTAAATCAATTTGGTGTCACAAGCATTAGATAAAATGTATCATTTGATGTTCTTATAACTCTACTTATTGTAATCATAAATTCTGACCTCTATCATTGTTACGATATTTCTTCTTTCTAAAATGGCGAGATCTAGCGTGTTCATGTGAATGAGGTTTTTCAACACAACATCTCATATTCTTGTGCTCGAAGCTTACCTTTTCTCAACTTCATTCTATTTGTGCAGTTAGTGTTTTATGTGCTTCTGTATGAGGAGTTCGTTTTTATGCTTTGAACACTTTGTGCTTTTTACATCCGGATTTAGTACACGCTGGAGATGAAGACGTCAGCAATGATATCAGTAGCCTTCAAGAGAAGCACAATCATCAGGTATAAGCCTGTTCTCCTGTATTATGGTTCTCATATAAACATTTACACCTTTTCTTATGTTTGGCAAAGATTGATACTTGAAATGGTTATTATAATTTACATATTGGTAGACTACACTACAGATATAGAACGTATATATATAAGCCTTGCTTATATGAATATATGTATGCAATGTTAAGTTTATAAATGCTTTCAAAGCTATCAATTATGTGTTTGAGCTTTGCTTGTGCATACGTAAAAGTTAATCATCAATACTCCAACTATTTTGCAGATATCAGGAGGTTCTTGAGAACACCATCAAGAATATGGGTGCAGGGATGGCAAAATTTATATGCAAAGAGGTATATGATTGTATATACCAATAAAAACTA
The DNA here is from genome assembly GCA_022545495.1 of Chrysanthemum lavandulifolium. Taxonomy (NCBI): domain Eukaryota; kingdom Viridiplantae; phylum Streptophyta; class Magnoliopsida; order Asterales; family Asteraceae; genus Chrysanthemum; species Chrysanthemum lavandulifolium. Next base: position 161,420,497 of record CM040241.1, read on the forward strand.
CTTTGGACATCACCTATATAAGTTTATAAAGTATATGTTTACAGATTGAGACAATTGACGACTACGAAGAGTATTGCCACCACGTTGCTGGACTTATCGTTATGGCGTTATCAAGACTCTTCCACGCCTCACAAGCGAAATCTGTTTCCAGATTCTCTCTCAAACTCTGTTGGCTTATTTCTCCAAGTAACATTTTAGATGCTCAAACTTGATTAGTTTTTCACAAAATTTGAAACGTACTTTTAACACTAAATTATTCATGCAACATTGCGGAAAACAAACATTATTGTAGATTATCCGGAGGACATAAACGAAATACCTAAGTCACGCATGTTTGGCTTCGTGAAATCTGGATTAAATATGTTAATAATGGATGTATAGATGTCTTTTATTTTATGTTCATAAACAAATTGTAGTTTCTATATATATTGATTGATTGGATAGCGTTTCACCTCGGGACTTAAAATATGAGCAGAACCCGAGAAGGTGTTCAATGCAGAATGACATGGTGACAAATGCTTTGATACACATTGATGATTGTTTAAAGCTGTATGTCCCGATTCGTGATCCACTATCTTGAGTTTTTCGCAATACAACAGTACACAACATAAATTGGTTTGGATGCTACGTGCCTACGTATTATGATTGTAAAGCTATGTATATTTTGCTTTGTATCCATTATGACTAAATGTAGTTATTTTAATCGCTTAATCGCAATTGCGGACCTTGCTTTATGCTACAATAATATTGAAGTGTTTAGATGCGGAGTGAAAACAAGACTAGCTAAATTTTGGCATCATCGAAACTCATAAGCGAATTACATTAACTTGGTTAATATATTACGCCACTATGAGAATAGTTATGCTTCAATTTTCCAATGAGACAAAGTTTTCGGGCCTTAGGGCAAGTGATTGACCAAACTAAAACAATGATGACGTCATGGAGCTTTCTATGAGTTTTCTTCAATCCATAAGACCAAGGTAATCAATTTCCTGGTCAGACTGTCAACTAACGAGGGAATCTAATGGGACTTTATGTTGAGTTTTTGACATTAACGTAATAGGTTGACATAAATGATCCAATTGCTGAAAAAACAATTAGTAGGATAGAAGCAGTTCAAAAAGTTTGCAGGGACTCAGGAACCCAACCGTGCATTTGAAACATTCTTTTTTCTTCTATGCTTTGCTATGTCCATTTAAAAAAGGGATAATCATTACTAAATAATCCAACTAACCACTATATTATTTTGTGTGTATCAAACTATTTTTTTCCCTTTTATACATACAAATTGTTAATAACTTTTGTTGTGTTTATCGTAAACTTTTAATAACTTCTATTGTGTGTATTATTATGCTAAGATTTTGACGTGACACTACTTAATACCTTTTTGTTCAATATATTCATGTTTCGTTTATATTAAGAAATGTATGTGGTTTATTGTAAGAGATGTCTTGGACATTAGCTGAGATAAAAAGGAGTTAATTTGGGGGTTGAATAAGAGAATGAAGTGTTTTTGGTATCTGTAATCTATATATAACGGATACAACTCTAAAGGAAACATGTATTGAATGGAAAAGGATTTAGTGTCACGTAACAATCTCAATGTAATGATACTCACAATAGAATTTACGATACACACAACATTATTTATTAAAAGTTCATATGTATAATAATAATTATAAAAGAAAATACTCCTATTCTCTCAAAGCAGGAATCAAGAGGTGTCACAATTCTCAATTTCGGTCATTTCTCAAACTCCATATTCATCATTTCATATCAATTTATTCATGATTTTCATTTCACCTTAAGCGTAATTTTATATTAAATAAGCGTTATCGCGTGAGTCATTATTTTGAATATTTAATCCATTACTTCCAAAAATGATCCCGACATATTTTTATACTTACATTTAGTTTATAAAAACTATATTTTGAGTTTACCTAGTGTTTTAAATTTATTTTGTATATAAATCGTTAAAGTTGTATTATTACAACACTTTTCTTAAAAACTGTACGGTAATTATTTTATCACTCCAATATTACAAGAAATGTATTTTACAATTTTTATAACTACAATATACTTTACTTTGATCCCTTAAAACTTATTTTAGTTCCTACTACTCTAAATTCACAACTATGTACAAGTTATTTCACTTTTTACTTAACTACACACTTTACTTACATTTTTAACAATTACATAATACATTTTATAAAAAAAAAAAAAAAAGTATTTGGTTGACAACATCCCCCAAAAACCGGTGCAAGGGGGGAGGGTTGGCATTGAATGTTGGAAGAAAAATCTTTACTTGTATAGACTTACACTTCATCTCAATTTTCCTACCTCAATCATTCATTCACTCTCACAATTCAAAGTTAGTAAAAATCTTGTTTCCTCTCTTGGTTCTCCTTCTTAAAACCGGCCACCTTCAAGAGTTAGCAAGGGATCATCATTTTTCAAGTTCAAGTGTTTTTACACTCTAGAATCACACTCTTTATAAGGATTTGAAATAAAAACCAAGAGTGTTTAAGTTTAACCTTGTTCTTTGCACCTCATCATATCACTTGTAAGCATCTCATATCTATTTTCATCTTACATATTCATTTCATACTCATCTCATCATTTTTGAGCAAAAACATGCAAGACATATGTGATTTATACCATTTTTACATGATTTTAGAGTTATATATATATTATGGTCATCCTATAATTATCCCCTTGGTATACTTTGGTCTTGATGATGATTAGGAACCCATGACACCCTAAGAAGGTGTATGGTAGGATTAGATTAGCTTTGGAGTTGATTTGAAGGGATTAGAATAGGTTTTGTCCGAGAAAAACTATTTTCGATAAGTATAATATATGTTCTGTCCTTGTTTTAATTTTCTGGAAAAACCGACAGTAGGCACGACATTTTGGCCTTGATATTTAGAAAATATACTTTAAAACGAATCCGTGGCCGCTTGAACGGATTAAAACGGAGTTATAACGAAGAAGTTATGGATTTTACAAGTTTGACGACGAAATATATAATTTTCAGAAATTTCAGCAACATGTTTTTACTTTATTCGAGTCAAAAACGAGCCTTAAGCTTTGCAAATTATTTCGACTTATCAAAAATCTATTAGTATACTTTGATACGAAGCTAAGGACGTATTATATGTAGAAAACGGATTTGAAACGACAAAGATATGCACGTTTTCATAAAATTGCCGTAACTATTATTTTCTGAAAAATCTATATTATTTTTACGATACAAGTGTTACGGTAGTTGAAACGACCATGTTGAGGGCTGTTTTTAACCATGATGTGGAACTTTTTGGAACGAAATGTCTTCTAGTAAAATCAAATTCACCGAGCATATTTTTCAAAACGACAAGCCGTTTATATAGCGGAGTTGTAATAAATTAATTACGGATGTTTAAACTTGGCGAAACTCATTTTTTTCACAACAATTAGCCAAAATCACCATCTTTAACCCTTATTATCTTTATGTTCGAGACCTTTTGACGAAAACTCTGAACTGAAACTTTTAGATTTCGATACAAACTTTCCAAAACCATCGAGTTCGTTTCTCTAACGTCGACGTACCTTTGTTCTGACTAGTTTTTCTGAACCATTTTGTCACTTTATAAAAATTCCGACGACATTGTTTTGCGACGAAAAGTGATAATTTCACCATAAATCATTATAAAACCATTGTAGGATGACATTTTGACGTAAAAACTTGAAAAGTGATTTTTGGAGGGTCAAGACGTCAAAAGAGTATTTTTCGACGATAAGTAATATTTTCAAAACTCACAAATGGTATAAATAACATACGAAATGCATGCATAACATTACATTGCAACTCATTACATGTCATATCATTCGTAATAGGTCTCGGTTAAAGCATCACATTATACCTCAGTGTACTCACTCTTGTCATCATTCCAGTTTACCAAGTGAGTTTTCATAGCCCCACTTTCTATTATTTAATTGTTTACAAACTTTTGGGGGAGATACATGCTCAACTACTTGTTTTTATAAATACAAATACTCAAAATATTTACACTTTTATGCTACGCCATACTTCTATACATGATTGCATAATACTTGATAACATTTATACTTAATAACATTTACACTTGATTGCATTATACTTGATTGTGTTACGCTAAACTTGAAAGTCTCCTTGGATAACACACGCATTGGGTTTCGGAGATGAAGTAGAACCAATGCTATTACTTTCCTTGTGAGTTCATACCCCGCTTTTACTCGTTTAAATTCTTATAAACTATTTGGGGCGAGATACATGCTTATTTATCAAAACATTTAAACTCTATTGCCAAACAACATTACATATACTCTAGACTTGGTGCGTGTAGTGATTAGACATAAACAAACATCCCAATATTTATATGTTGGAAGGCCATTAATTTGGATACTGACCCAACGTGAGTCGTTGGAGGAACATCCGGCATTTATATGTTGGAAGGCCATTTTATGGATACATCCCAACGTGGCGTTGGAGGAACATCCCAACAGCGTTGTTGGAAGACCTTTAATGGTGACATTTATACTTTTAACTGCTATGATATATGCAAACAAGATTGACAATTCTATATTTTGGCAATGGGTTGTAAACACACAGTTGCAAGTTTTGTATGGGCGGAACTTGGGCCGAGTGGATTTACAATGCCTTTCTTTGCATAAACAATTTTGAAAGGCTTTACATTTAAACACAACCTCTATGAACTCACTCAACCTTTGTGTTGACACTTTTAGCATGTTTTATCTCGGTACCTAAGGCATTCACTTCATGGCATGCATATGGACATATCATAGAGTCGTGGTGACGACGTCTCACTTGGGATTTATAAACTTTAAAACATCGTTTGGCTTGTAACAAACTTATTTCCGCACAAGTTGATTTTCATTTGGGACCAATACTTTGTAAACTCGATTGTCTTAATAAATTAAGCGATGTGTTTTCCAAACGACACTTTAGGTCGTTCGATATAACTGTAACTTTGATGCTATGAAAGTCCTCCCCAAGGTATTCAATTCCGCTGCAAAACAGGTAATTTGGGGGTGTGACAAGAGGCTCTATCGTATAAGGGTCTGGCAATGATTTCAGCAGAAACCGTTACCCTCTAGAGGGTGGCCTCCCTAGGTCAGTGTTAAATTTAATGTCATTAAATTACCCCTATTTTAAGTTCCTCGAGGCAAGAGTTATGTTTCGTTCGTTTCTTTTTACCAAGTCCTTTCAATTCGAGCTTTTTTTTTCAGTCACTTTACATTATTCCCTGAAACAGGACAACCAAACACCCCTTAGGCAGGTTTTGAGCAAAAAATGAACATGAGCCATAGTATAATAAGCAAGATTAATGCACAAATAAGTTGTACTAACATTGTCAATACTAAAATAAGCTACTGACATTCAAATAAGCAAAGAAAAAAAGGGAAAACAGTTGGCTTATGGGAATGAACTAGAGGATTCCTAAAACTAAGAAAATGGGAATTAAGTAATGAAAGACTACTTATAAGCACTAATAAGCTAACAATCATATAAATTAATCTGAATAAACTGATTGAGCATTTAACTACTTAAATAAGCTAGGCTAAAATACTAATAAGCTAAGGAGTAAAAAGTGACATGTTATTGCATAGACTGCAGGCTTGAAACAACCTAATGAGGGCTGTTTTATGCTTATTTATATGATGAGAAGTGGGCTCCACAGCAAGGACAAGCTTCAAAAGTCATGTTAGCATAGTAGAGATTCACAAAAAACTGATTGGTGGTCAAGAAAGAGCTAATGACAGCTTAAAAATAGGCTGATAACAGCTTGATTTGGCCAATATGTGACTGATGCAGAACAAAAAAAAAGTAGACAAATGATGGATTTCAATGTTTAATTTGACTAAGCTAGAGATAATTGAGATGCATAAAACTGAAACAAGATAGAGTTGGGCATACCAGCACTTGATAAAAACCAAATTAGCACAATTTAAATATCAAATAAGCCAAGAAAAATGCACAAGAGAGGGTTTGTTTTGATAAGGATTGTAGAGATGGGTTGGTTGCGGGGATTGATAAGCTTCATGGACGACTGTTTTGTTACATCGGGACCGAGAGGTCTTTTATTTTCTTTACTTGGTACATGTTTAATCTTTTTAACCAACCTATGTTCCATTGAAATTGCTATTCGATGTACGCTTATCATTTAAGTTGTTTTACTGAGATGTTGCATTACTTACTAAATTCCACAAGTACACAAAATAGTGCGTGTGAATAACAATGTTGTATTTCTCCACCCAGTTTGCAACTCGCCCAAATCCGTAATTATTTATTTTATTTTATTTTCATTTTCGGTCTCATAGTAGGATACTTTAGAGGCATTAATTAGGCTCAATCATATGTTTTGTCTTTGTTTTTCCCTTCCAACTTGGTGACTTTTATAATAACAAACATTCTTATGTTTCATCGAGGCGCGGACCGGTACTACATTTTGGATAGCATCTAGCGCTTTGTTTCTCAGTAGTGACCTGAGACGTGCTTTTTTTCACCGACTGTAGTTCTTCATTGTTTTTGGGTTGTTTTTTAATAATTTTTTAAGTATTGCTGATCATCATTTCCTTTTTGTAGACCAGAAAGTTTAGATAAGAAAGTGAGCAAAGTTCAAACCAATAGATGTAGTGCTTAATGTTAGGTAAGCTCATAGGTGTTTTTATGATAAACCTTGATTCTTAATCGGTTCATAGGTCTTTTTAAGGGAGTAAACTCCGTTTACTAATTCGACAAGAACATTAAGGCCAATGTCATGTGTTTCGTGGAAGTCGTCATGTCGTGACTCGTGGTCTTCCAAATGCATATGCAACGTCATCCATCGTTGAATCGGTTCCATCCAAGGCACATTTAATGTGGGCAAAGTATCTAAAGTTATGATACAACCAATCATTTTGTCGGTATGCTTTGCAAAAATCCATAATAATATCTAAAATTATGAAAATTATGCGCAAGTAAATAGGCTAGGCGAGAGGGTGATGGTGACCGGTAGGTTAATGGTGGGAGCTAAGGATGTACAGGTCTTGTGGATCCACAAATCACAGCTATCACATTGATAGAAAAAGTATTTGTCTTCAAGTATGACACACATCACAACTAATTATAGCAGATCTTGACAGGAGGGTTAGAGTGTGGATAGCGACCTTCATGTTTCAAGTTTGTCAATTATGCTTCCTCCTTGGGGGCAATATCAACAGCACATTTCATGCAGGCATCAAAGTTACACTTTAAACAAGAGTAGTTGAAACCTCTTGGTAGGCCTTGCGTAGTGGGCGCTAACTCTCCACACCTCTTATGCAAAAACTAACAACACGATATGCACCTGTATGCAGAGCCACAACTGTTGATATGGGTTCTCAACATCCTTCACAATGAACCTCAGCTTTCTTCTCGCCTTGAAAAAAAATCATACATATTTTGTAGTATAAATTTCATACCGATTAGCGTAACCAGAAAATCAGGAGACCAAACTAAAAATAGCTAAAAGGGAAACATGTCAGACTTTCTTCCATTGGTACGCTGGTGAAGGTATGGATGAGATGAACTTCATTGAGGCCGAGAGAAACATGAACAATCTTGTCCGAGTATCATCGATGCAGGATGCAACTGCTGATGTGGAAGGAGAGTACGAGGAGGAGTATGATGAGGCTTAAGAATCAAGTGTTGATTACAATCGGTGGTTGTAATTTTAAGTTATTTTATCCGAACACGATAGAAAAGGTAATGGGTTGGTCATTTTTTTACTTAAAATAGCTTTGGTGTAATTTGTCTATTTGGATCATAAGTAATGTTTCTATTTTCACAACCTACTATTGGATATTAATGTCGTATCATAGTTTTAGTTCCTTGTGGTTTGTAGTATGCTTTTTCGTGAAAACTTTTAGCTTTACACCGTATTTATCGAGGTATGTGGTGATGTATGAATGATTGATGCATCATTGTGACATTGTGTAGTAATTTAAAACTAAACCTTGCAACCAAGCCTTTAAAAGTTAACAAGTGTGTTCGGTGGTTGGTTTAAATGGTGGTCATGGTCTTTTGGTGCTTTCATTAATCGTTTCTTGCTATATAAATATTTGGTCGATTGGTCTATGTTTTCATCAATAACACGTATCCATTTCATCCGTCTAATAAAGCAATCGATTGGTCAAATTTCTTTGTCAAAAGATTATTTTGGCGAATATGTAAACTGTAAAAGAAAACTTTCAATCAAATAACCACAATTGCTATTCGTGATTATTTAAGTTTTATATTGATTATGGCTATTGTATGTTGTTTGTTTATAGTATATCCTACATGTAATTAAAAGTTAGGCGATATAGGTACTTTGCGTTGTTCTTTTCAACACCGACATGTCCTAGGCTCAAGCTGGTCCTGAGGTAACCGTAGCAACCTCACTTTATCATATAGTTAATCAATTTGTGTGAATTTGTTAAAGTTTAGGTGTAAAGTGGATCAGGTAGCTAAACTGCATATTAGTAATTTATATTTGCGGGCACATGAGTGTCTGATTTGTGGAATATGGTTGGATTTAGCTTCGTTAATGATTACTTTTGTTGATTTAGTTCTTTCTACGACTTCGATAGAGGTTGTTATACTCACTCTATTTTCTTTTTAGTTAATTAGCTTTTTGCTTTCGATATCCTTAACTTATCGATTAGTTTCATCATTAAGTTATGATGTCTTTTCCGCCAATATTTTCGGAAAATTGTGAACTTTTCGCTTAATGGTTATAGATCAAACTCAATCTTTTATTAGTATAGGTTTGTATGGCTAATTGATTTGATGAAGTTGCGGTAGAACTTCATTTGATTGATGGATAAATATTGGTAGTTTGGTCTACTCTGTGAGATTTTGTACACTTGCTAACTTTTTTGAGATTAATTGGATGTATGAGTGTGCTTTATGTAAGTACGACTACTTATTACCAACCTGATTATTTTCAAAGATAAGCTCTTAAAATAAGTAATCCCAAACACCACCTAATTACTTAAAAAACTAAAAATTGATGCTATGATAAGAACCCTTCATTGACATAAATTTTAAAAAAAGCATATTAACTACTGAGATTCTATGGACATATAGACCATTAATAGAACTATAGGTGGCGAAATGAGCGCACAAAAGTGCTCGGTTGAACTGTTGCTCTTCCAATATCCTCACAAAAGGGTATGGGTTAGTGGTTTTGTTCAAGATTTATAAGAGCATGCACAATCGCTTTTCCAAAATCGGGATGATGACCGCAAGGTAACATCTTTTCTTTGTTCATCATAACCACATACATGATACATGATAATCGGTTTATGTTAACAAATTGTTTGTGATTTAGGCTTATGAAGATTTTACATAACGAAAATGAAGAGAAAAATGCCAATTCTAAATGAAGTTACGGTATAAGAAGTCTTTTTTTCCCTTATGATTAGGTAGGGCAACTCTTTTCAAAATTCGGCATAATACATACTTGGGTTTCATATATGTGATAGTGCATCTAAGTTAATAGCTTGGTGATCTGGATGATAGATGTAACATCGCTCGATAATTTGTTATGTAAAATATGATGCTTTTGATGTGTTATAATTAGTTATTTTGTTTCTAAAGTCTTCATACTGAGGGCTCATTTTAGGCATGGAATTGAAAGACATTGAAGATGAAGTTTCATGTTGCTAATCTTGAAGACCAAATGGTATCTTTTGTTGGACCTTTACTAATATTGATAACGAGCAACAACATTAAATTTATAGTATATGGAGTATATATTTGAGATGTTTGATAACTTTCTCGATGTTACATGGTGAGAAAAAAATTATACATGTATTGAACTCATCTATAAGAAACCAAGACCTTTCAACCGTGCATATTTGTTATATTGATTATGATGCAATATAGGTGTAACAATGATTATGTCTTGTAAGATAAACTTTAAATTGTATATTTTGTATGAGATGGAATGGGCCAATTTGGTTTGAAACACTTTTGTTTGACACTATGAACTTTTAATTAGATAAGGTATACCATGTTTAGTTAAGACATGTGATTTAACGAGATATAATACAACATGTTACTATAGTTTTGTTTATATGTATAATTCAATATTTTACATTTTATTTTTAGACATGTTATAGAATTTTATGGATTTTTGCTCACGATCGTGATTATAGTTGTATAGGAAGTGAAAGATTTTAATAATAACTATTTTTATTTTATTTTATTTTATTTTATTTTTACCAAAACTTGCTTAGATATGCATATTTAGAAGGATTGTAGTCGCTTTAAGAATAGGTTAGTACGATAGAGATTGTGTTTGGATAGATATATTTTTAGATATCTTATTAAAAGTCATTATGAGTAGTGTGCATAATAGATATAGTGTTTGATTGATAAGCCTCAAAATGTTTTCAAAGAATGAGTAATTAGTTTTAAGCTCTAAAATGGTCAACTTTATTGCACCGGTATGAAACGCTAATGACATATCAACGCAACTTGAATTCATATTAATTAAATGATCGGGTCCAAACTCATTTTAGAAGTGTGAATAAAGGCATGTCGCCAGTTGGTAGCATGTGACATATTGGGTTTATAATGCTCTAACTTATGGGCTTCTATACAGAGGAAAAGCAGAATAGATAGAATGAACTAACACAAAGTTTCGAGTAGAAAAGCTAGCTCAAACAATCGTGAGCTTGAGGAAGTTGTTTTGGTGGTGGAGTATTGCAAATGCTCTGCGTGATTACTGAGTCTTGTGTTAAATGGTCACTTTGAATTGAGTAGTAATGATTCTTAATGAATCATTGACGTTGCTATCCATGCAATATCAATTATGATGTGGCAGTGAATATTTATGACGCGGCACTAAAGTTACAATAACACCGACGGTAACGGTATGCATGTATCAAATAATATTGAAGGAAAGTTACATGTGGTTTGTAACAACCAATTGTTGATCTTAGCTTCATGAATATCGTTTCTATCGGTCGAAAATACCAATGCATGTACACATGCTGTAGTTGCTACTAATATCCAATCAGGCGTACTTCAATTTTAGTTTGATCATTCATAAGATAAGAAAACGGTTTACATGTAAATCCCATACTCAACCATCTACATGATTCCTCTTGGTCTAAGTGGTGCCACAAGGTAATTCTCACTGGCCCATATATAGAGGTATAGATTGAAGCCTTTCCGGGCCTCAATCATCAATCTTGACTTTGATGACAAATCATATCCACGTCAAAAACTGTCTAAAGAGCGGTCTAAGAGATTCAGACAATATGTCACGAATCTTCTTGCCTCTCAAGACCCACACATCAAGGTCAAAAAGTTCCACCTTAGTTGCACTCCTCCTTTACGATTACCCTCCTTCTTTTGCTATAGCAAATTATGTCAACGATAATTATAAGACATGCCCGCCCATTGGGCGGCTTCAACCACTAGTATATATATATATATATATATATATATATATATATATATATATATATATATATATATATATATACATATATATATATATAGAATCCGGATCGATTGAGAAGATTTTATTTTGAGAAGATTGAGAAGGTTTTCAAAAAGCGATAGATTTTTAACTTTGATTCATGTTTTCAGCGTAAAACTCATTTTAATGTGATTAAAATTCAAAATGTGTAAAAAAATGAATCAATGTTAAAAATCTCGATTTTATATATATAGAATCTTGAATCATCTCATACAAATTTAATGAATCATCATCATAATTTGATTTTAACAATGATTTGTGAATCAAATTTGTGATTTATAGATTCGATTCACCATAAAATGATGTTTACTTGTGAATCAAATCAAAAACATGAATCAATTTGCTCAAACGAAGATTTCTCAATCTTCTCAAAATAAAAACCTTCTCAATGGAACCGGAGCCTATGTATATATACATATATATATATATATATATATATATATATATATATATATATATATATATATATATATATATATATATATATATATATATATATATATATATATATATAGATATAGATAGATGTCGGCCACTAATGGCGGGCATGACTTGTAATTTTATTTTGATGGTGTTATTTAACGGAAGATTACTTTTAAGGATGTGGTCATGAATTGTAATTATGGTTTGATGGTATTTTGTTATTGTATTAGTTTAAGTTTCACTTAACGGTAAATTATTTGTAATGACGTATATTTCATTGTATATTTTTATTGTATTAGTTTGCGGTTGAAAATTTTTTATTTCATTTTATTTTGTTATTGTATTAGTTTGTTTGAAATTTTTTTAGGAAAAGTAAATTTTTTAATCATGAAAATTAGTTAACCATTATTAATTATTAAACTATTTTATAAAAAAACAATTTACAATTACAATTTGTTTATGAATATTGTTAAGAAAAAGTAATTAATGAAAATAAGCTATAAACATATTAAATAATAACGTATATAAACAACCTCCTCGGGCAGCCAGTCGAGACAACCATTTTAATAAAAATAATAAATATTGTACATGGAAATAAATATACATATAAACTTATACACGAACAAAATATGGAAATAAAAATTCACATGTTGAGATTAAAGGTTTTAGGCCATCTTTAATGAAAACCAATCTGAGGCCTCATCCAATCTAAGGCATGATCTCTACCTCGAATTGACCCATTTATAAGAAAATGAGTTGAGATTAACACCTTTTAACATCGTTTCACACCTATGACCTGCATAAATGATGCAGATAAGAAATCTCCTAGTGCATCAACCCAAAAAGTGTAATACTAAAGAATGCAACATAATCAGTTTTTGTATCGGAAATGACAACAAACTTATTGATGAAAATTCTACAAAAACTTTCATAAAAATAATTAAGTTTAAGGACCTACCAGTTACACAGCCCCAAGTCCCCTACCATGACATCGATTGTGTCACTTATACTATTCTGGTTTTTTTAAGCATCTAAATAGTAAGTGACACACATCAGCTGCACCATCAAAAGTATTCAATGATAGTGTTTTAATTAATTTTCAAAGCTATAAGGGCTGAGTGGCTTTTAGTAGATTTAGTAGTTGATACTACCACGTTATAGTGTTCTTATTCTTTGTCCATCTCATTTTGATTTCATTGCTTATAGGTTGAAAGGACTATATGATAAGATGTTACCTTCATTTTTTACGATTGCATTATGCCATGAAATTAAGAAGCTTGTTCTTCTTAACTTCATAATTGCGCTTAACATAGGCTAACATAGTTTCTTCCTTTGTTATATCTTCCGACATTCTTTCCTATTCCATTTAAGCTTTATTTCCTTTTCAAATTCAATGTGGCGAGAGAGATAACCGGAATTTGACATCGATCGCTTCCTAAACAAAGATTATTTGAGAAACATTAACTTAATCGGATACATGATACTGAGATAACATCCTATTTTCAAAGAAAAAAAATACTTACAACATCACATTGAAAACACCAAAAGAATACTATGGTAAAACATGTTATTCTCATCTTATACTCACTAAAATGCTTATGTAATGTTTGATTATCATAAATGCAAGTCAATAAATAGATTGGTTCCAAAAGTATATCCAAACACCGCCCATATCTTGCCATAAATTATTACATAGGTTGGACTACCTTAAGACATGAATATAATTTAACATTTAAAAAATCGATAATATTATCAAGCTTGCCGAAAGCCAAAGGCATATATACCTGCAGTTTAACATTAAAAAAATTCGGTTTATAAATGCCATGGTTTAAAAGATATAATCAAACTTGTTACAACTCTTGAAAGCCCAAACTTTGAACTATCAAAAGACACGAGAGCATACTCGAGACGGAAAGATATACTGTGATATGATTAACCTTCTATTCATCATTTTCTTCATTCACCATTGCTTTATGCCTTATAAGACTTGAAAATAATAAGGGATGTTTAAAATGATTGTGACAAGTCAAAATCACTTCATAGTGTCAACCTAAAAGTTTTAATCACTTGAAGAAATAAAGGTTTTGATACTTCCAGGTAATTACCTTGTTCTTTACGTGCTCCTAAACGAATACATCTTCAGCAAAATGGCTCCAATATCATTGAATCAATGTGAGGGGCCGAAGGTGCGGTTACAATGTCGTCAGAATCAATGTGAAGGGGCTGAAGGTGCGTTCTGAGTCATATTTTATGCGTTTATTATTTGTTTTCAGACATTTGCTTAAAGATAGTTTTGTTGCAGGATGAGCATCATGATAACAAAGAATGAACTCAGATTATCGTTTTTGTATTCTTTGGGAGGATATAGCTTCCTTCTGCGGATGGTATTGTTAAATGGGCGGGCATGTGTTATAATTTTACTTTTGATGGTGTTACTTAACGGAAATTTGTGTTTTTAGTACGGTGTTTTTTATTATTGTTAAAAATGTATTAGTTTATGTTAAGTTGTATTTTTTGTTTTGACGGTGTTATTTTACTTTGGTGTATTTTTTGTTATTACGTAATCACTGTATCATTCACTCAACCAATGAGTAACACAATGTATCAACATGAACGAATCATATGGTAATAAAAAAAAAACAAAACTTTAAAGGATTATTGTAGATCTTATTATGGTGGCTACGTATGTTGTTAATATTGTGTGAAGATATAATGCTTGATATTAAACCGCCCATTGGGCGGGCTTGTTTTGTGAATACCCATTTATCCGTATTAACCCATTAACTTACCCGCCCTACACGCCCATTTTCCAACATATAAGTATTCCTTAAGGTAAAGAAAAGAGTTTTGATTAATCAAAGAAAGACTATCAATGAATTGAAAGCAAGATATCGCTACAATAATTTTTGTTGATTGATTTACTCATAAACTATTAAGGAATGTTCAAGACACCGTCGGAGAAGTTCTTTACCACATGCATCACCCTCGCACAATGGAACTATGAGCTTATTATGAATTAAAACCGTTTATAAGTGTATGCAGTAGAATTGACCTCGATCACCATATTATCGTCAAATACTAATAGCAATAGAGGACATACCACAACAACACGAACCACAATAGCACTAACCGCGGTCATTATGTCGAAACCAATAGTTTCACGATTAGTCAAATTATTTTCGATTTCGATTGACCCCGGCATGATGAGATACTCGTCTTATCGGAATTGGGCGATGATGTGTTGTCAAATTATCTAGGCCAAGTCAATATAGCATTAAGCCATAAGACATCTAGTCACCGAGACCCAACCTAACTATCAAAAGTAAAGAATCTTTTATATAATAAACAAAAGCGCAGGTAGAATTTTTCATTTCAAAAAATCAAACCATACCTTATTTAGTAATAATTTTTATTTTATTAATTTTTTAGATTTTGAAAATAATTAAACCTAATTATTTCCTAATTTACCTAAAAAATCTTTTTAAAACGTTTTTGCAGCTATATGTATAAATAAATTGAAAATACACATGGACCTCAATGCTATTTTTCATAATTGTAGGCAAACAAATGTAATTGAAGAAAAAAACCGGACTCCTGACATCGCAACACATTCATCCCTAATTCCACAACACCAAGACATTCCCTTTTCACAAGCTTATCAGACACCTGTACCATACAACCATCAATACGACACTCATTAATCAAAAATAAAAACCATTATTCCACGATTGTATTGGTGTTTTAGTTGGTAGGGTTTTTTTGGTTGGAAGGGATTTGGTGGTGTCGATGATATCTGAGGTTTATGAGAAAGAAATTTATATTGGGGGTTTTATTATGACGATTCGTATTAAGGGTTTTGTTATCATGCTTCATCTTAATGGTAAATTGGGATCAGTTTGTTGTTAATTTAGGGTTCTCATAACAAATGCAAATGATCTAATAGAGTGTGTCTCATTTACCCCAAATATTGAGCAATGCGTTTTATGTTTTAATGCCCAGCAAGTATGTGTAAAAATTCCTTACTGAATTGAATTTTAGACCAAAGGGACTAATAAAAAATTTATTGGTACTCAACCATTTGACATTCACTAGCAAATTATATGCTATATATTAATAATCTTGAAATTGAGATGTGTTTGTTATAAAGTCTGAAGCTTATTTGTTATCAAATGGCTTGAAAAAAATGAGATTCAGTTGTTTTCAAATCAGATTCCAACAAGGAAGGTTTTTCAAGAAGAGGTTCCACGCATTTCAGGAGACTATTGGGAACTTGATCCCGCTTCACTTTCAACCAAACTACTAACTAATGGTTCGCATGAATAGTTACGAGTCATTAGTTTTTTATATGTATATCGGTTCATTTACATGTATATGATCTGTACCAAACAAATATTTCCTTCTTAATGCAACTTTCTAATTTGCATGTTTGGTTAGTTAACTGTTTTGCTAAAAATGCGAAGTAAACTACGGTTCATTTACATGAACGAAGTAAGTGGGTCAAACAAGTTAGAAGTTAACCCGTAAGTCTAACTTTATTGCAGACATTTGAATTGCTTTAGTTAAAGACTCGGATTAGCGTCTAATTTTATGTACTAATATTTATCACACTGATTATTCGTAATATAACAAAATACTTAAAAAAAAAGACAAAACGTGATATGGGTGAACGTGGCCTGGCTCTTTTTGACTTAAACAATAAGTACCTATGTTGACCCCTGGGTATTAAAAAGCGTAAAGCGCTCCGTTGCGCTAAGGGTCAAAAAGCCAAACCCGTTACCAAACACGTCCGACCTATGAATGCTAGAAAGATTATTTGGTTAGTTCTCTTTGTACATACGGCTGTTGTTTTATGTTCATCTAATCTAATATTGGCTGTAATTCCGTTTTAGTTATATCAAGGCAGCGAGGCTACATGTATGCTGGTAGTTATGTTGAGTCCCGAGAACAACAACGTTCATGCTATATTTTAACTGCCATATTTTTTAGAAAGGGTTCTTATTTTCTGATTCTATATATTTATGCAGTTTTGGACTCGGTGACATTGTTTGCTTAGGTGGTTGCTTTGAGTCATTCTGCAGGTGTGATTGTGGGAAAGCGGTTGTTATTTTTTGTGTTTGAGCTGTTCAAATATTTATGCAGCTTCTCGGATATGTCGCTGATACTTGATAGCACGAAAGAACTCATTGATTGTTGATGCTTGATACCAATATGCAAGTCATTCATTAAACGTTGTGGACAGTGATTTGTCCTCAATGTTATTGCAACAATTACACCACAAAGTTTAAAATGATTTATTAATGCATGGTATAGTCTATCGGGTAATCAATCTCTTGGGTCAATTTTATAAGATACAAGGATAAAAAATTTGAACCCATAATGGGTTGATGGTATATACTGCAGCTTCATTAATTTCTTGATGCTTCTTATATTTGGAATTCAGCTCTACAGCAACTTGATAATTATATACATGTGATGAATCCTCAGTATTTTCACTTGAACGGAAACGGGCCAAATGGGTCGAAAATTTCAAAAGTGTACGTTTATTTTTATGGATATAGGTTTTTATCCATGTTAAAAAGTAAATATTTTATGAGTTTCTCTCTAAGTCTAAATGGAGAAATAAAAAGTAAATATAGGTCTTAAATTTCTTTAGCCCGTTTGATATATTGTTACAAAACCTAAATTGTGTTTCTCTAGATATATTCTCAAATTGTGTCTTTATAATCTGCGACAGGTCGAAGATTTAAAGAAGTATGGTGGTTTTGAAAATTGGATTTTGTGGGAAATTGGAAGGATTATCAAGTCCATCGCTCCTACAATGTAATACTATTTGAGGACATAAAGATGGCAATAGCTCCTGCAATGTTTGGAGGTTCGGAGAAAAATGTGCAAGGAAAGCATAAAGATTTTGTGGAGACATTTATGTGTTGTTATGTGATCGGGGACTGCAATATCTCAAATTGTAAAGTAAGTGCTTCCTATTTCTTTTACTACCATAGGACCATATAAGATCAGCAGTAGCACTAACTTTCTCATAACTTCGTTATGAAGATATGTTGAAACACTGAACAGAGGACAGTTTCCACAAAAGGAAAAAGAGCTTCATTTGTTGAACTTGCATTGGTTGTGCACAAGGATCCAGTCACATTAGGGACATGCCTTATAGAAGAATCTGACATGCACAAGGTTCTTGTCACATCGGTTATGTACTAACATGAGAATGAACGGTTCTTGTGCTATCTCATAAGGGACATGCCTTATAGAAGAATCTGACAAAATAAATGATCAAGATGGGTAATATATCTCTGTCTATTGTTTGCTGTAGCTTTATTAGTAGTTAAATGTTAATACATGTCTGATACATATTTCACATTTGCTAAGGTGAGTATTCACGAAACAATTAAGTAGCATAGCATTAACATATCTAAAGATGGAGTCGTAACTTTTCTACAAGCTAAATGCTCTGTCTTGCTGGTTCTAATCCCATAGGTGGAGGGTAGGAATAAAACTACAAGTTTGATTAAATACTTATGTGACCTATTAAGCAAATGGATCTCATGTTTTATATCTGATTTTAATCTTCATACCTACCTTGCAGTACATGTACATCGATACTCCTAATGCATGATAAAAAATCTGTATATGATCAAACATGAGATTTACAGGCTCTTATATTAGTAACGAAAGTGTTTTTCCTATATTAGTAACGATAGTGTACAATGTTAGCGGGTCCAAAGTTAAATTAAACGATAGTGTACAATATTAGTGGGTAATTTATATGGTTGATGATTAGTACTGATATAACTTTAAGGGTATTTGTGTGTGTGTGTGTGTGTGTGTGTGGTGTGGGGGGGGCATGGATAGAATAAACAGTTTAAATGGCACATGACATTGGGTTGAAACATGTTTAAAAAGGTCTGCTATACATTTTAGGTTCAGTTATTATTGTATTTGATTACTTAAATGTTTATAATGGAAAGAAAAGAATATACTACTCAAGAAACCGTAAAATATAAATTCCCATAAGAATAATAAAACTGTGATGAAGAATAACCACTTACGGACTGCATGAATTGTCATATGTCGCCATACTTGCCACATTAGTACCTTTGTTACACTTGCCTCATTAGTACTTTCTTGATTAGTATCATCATTCTTTGTTTATAATTTAAATGTGATAATCAATATTGATTTTCACTACACCGTTTACTAGATTCTGAGTATTTACGAGACTTTAGCTATCACGTAAATCTATATAAATATAGTTTCATGTCTTATCTGATGTTTAGTGGTTGCGTTGGTAGGTTATTTAGGTTGCATCATTTATGGAAAGCAGACTATGTTTCTGCTACTGAGAACTTAATTATACGCATTTTCAGAGAAGTAGATTGAGAAGCATTAAAAAAAGGCGATGGCCTTGATGTGTGCTATTCCTTATAATTGCAAGTGAAAAGTGTAACTTAAAAAAAAGAAAAGAAAAAAGGCCCCCTCTCATCACCCCACATTCAATATCTGATCAGATCACACAAAGGGGTTATTTACAAAAAAGAAAATTAAAATGTGCTTGCTGATAAAGAAAAAGGGTCAATAGTTATGTGGTGTCAAAATATACAATGATTAAAAGTATTGTTTGGATTGCTTATTCGCTTACTTAAAAATAAGTTTAAGCTTTCAAATAGGATTTCACCTATTAGCTTAAACCTGCTGTTTGGATTCACTTCTTAGCTTAATTAAGGTGATGAGTCTAGGCGCTGTTTGCTCCTGTCCAAATATTTGAAAGTGTTTATTAGCTATATCAAAGCATTAAGCTTAAGTTGTTGATATAAGTTTACCCAAACACCCTGCTAATGCTATATGATCACCTTGCTACTTTATCAGGCAACCAATTTTTTGCAATTTTCCGGTTTAAATCATAAACACAAAAGGGTGGAACTTGGACAACCCTGTTCATCCGTCACAAATAGTGTTAAGAGTTGTCCATTGTCGCCTTGCTTTTGCTTCAACTTTCTGTACTTTTTATTCCTATTGATTTCAGTATTATGTACATTGAAGGTCCTAATTTGCGATGAAGAGGGAAGACAAACAACGTATTTATGTGCGCAAAATAGAGTTCGGGTCAAAACAATCTTGCTTGACCCAAAACACTCTTGTGGGCATTACTCATTGGTTGAAAATGTTTTTGATATCTTTTGCTTTTTATACACTTTCTATGTCATAAAAGTTCATCAGCTGTGTTTAAAAAAAGTTGTCCCTAACAGTAATTATGGATTTGAAAACGTTGCACCCTATTAAAGAGATAATAATATCCTTAAGCATTGTTGTAAACGACGTATCTATGTGTGCAAAACAGAGAACGGGTAAAAAAACAGCTTGCTTGACCCATATACACTTTCATGGTTATACATGTTTATGATATCATATGAAAACTTTCTAAAAAGGGTTATTGTATTAAAAAAGTAACCACTGTGGTCTGATGTACATTCAAGTAACCAAGTGTGGTCCATTGATTTTGCTACACTTAGTGATCAAAACTATGGTTACTTTAATTTGTTAATGTAGTCAGTTCATGATACATGCTTTTGTCTTTTAAAAGGACTCGGTTCATCTTTGATAACATAGCTTGAAAGGATCACTTTTAAAACAAAATTCTAAACACTCCTTTATATAGAAGCTTTGGTTCAATTATACGATGTAGCATTTAAGTTTTGCACCATCCTGTTTGTTTGAATTTCTATGTGTACAACCATGATGTTTGAACCGAACTGATGTAGACTTTGAACGCACATACATGTTTAACTGATGTAGGCTTCGATCATATTTGCTTCTTATTTTGTCCCAGAAGTATTTTGTGCAACGAGATTCTGCCAAACACTTAGCAAAAGTGCATCATTATTCATTTACTTTGTGTACAAGAATTGCAATCTGGTTTGGACCATCCACACATGGTAAAATTCGACAGAATGGATTCTCAAAAATTAAGCTATTTGTTTTTAATAAATAAAAATTCATTATTGAAAATTTTAAAAAAGCACAAGGCGCTGGCATTATAACTAGTAAACTATAACTTTAAACCCTCACGCATGTTCAAAATGCGGGTCTCATTAGAAAATAATGTAACGATAGAACTACCGTTTTCGTAGCTAATGGAATATCAACCATTTCCAATTCGGGTTTACTGTTCCTCCTGCTCTCGCCTCAACCACTTAATCATATAATACACATCAACTATATCATTTGTCCACTAAGTTTGGTCTCTTTGAAGTCTTATGCCAAACACTTCATTAACAACTATCAATAATCATCGCCCATACTATTTCATCAATAATTCATTCCATAACCTCTACTAAATTCATCTTAATCCATATTCATTCATAATAATATCATCTAATAATCATAAAACATTAATAATCATAACCTCTACTAATTTCTCTCTATCCTTAAGTAAGCGGTTAGCTCCCAAATCAGGCCGTGAATGATGCACATGTGGTTCGTCTCATTTGAAAAATGAGTATAAAACAGCTGAACTCTCGTTTTGAACTAAAACCGATTGTTAGAAAACTTTAAAACTGAATTGGACAAAGGTAGTCCCCAGGTACTTCCATTTTTTATAATGAGGACCAAGGTTCACACACCACAAAATCGGCAGCAAGTGAAAATATCAAACCATAATCAGCATTTTAAATATAAAGATCAAAATTCATTCGTTAATATAGACATCAAGAAAAGGTTACTACATAGTAGATAATTTTCATCATCTATTGCATAGGAGGTAACGAAAACACGTTCTGATCGAGCTCACACTTAGAATCTCCTTCAAAACCGTAGGGCCGAAAGACTAAACCTCATGTATGTGTTCTCCATGTTCTTGATGTCAATGAGGTCTTGAGAAGTGTAAGAGACGACTTATCTTACGGTTCGTGATCGATCATCTTCTTTTCGCTTGGTGATGCACATGGGGTGGTGATCTTCATTCATGGAGACAAGTTGGTCTAGCATCGTCTCGCACTTTTCACAAGATTGTTTAGTACGCCGGTTTTGTAAAATGGTTCGTTCGAACTTGTTAGATGAAAGGCACACGAATGAGAGTTCCACTTTTGTCGTGTTTCTTTAGTATCTTCACAAATCCTACAAAGATGCAACATTAATGTAAATTTAGCTAAAATTATTGGTATATGAATATTTCATATCTTGCCCACACCAAAATTGTCTCAGATTGCCTATGCAAGTGTGGTTGTGTAACGCGTAGAAGATGAAAAAAAAAGGGTCAAAAGAGGTATTTTTTAGTATGGGTCGGTGAGCGGATAACACCAATAACACCTTTCCCTGTAAAGGTTGTAAATATAGGTGCACACTGGTCAAAGGTTAATAATTGATTATAAAATAACAATTATTAACTTATTATCACACAATCATGTAAAAACTCGTATCTTGAACTCTAGGAAAATGAAATGATCACAACTATGAAGCTTTTAATATAATACGAAGATCAACTATAACTTTTAACACATATCACATATGCATCCGATCATAGGAGGGACTTAGAAGTTACTTAATTCTTATAAAATGTTACCGATCATAACCGAGGCATTTGTGAAGTAAAGGTGAATTTTACGCTGACCCATATAGCATGTCAAAATCACTATTAATTTTCAAACGTAATTGCAAACAAGATGTGCATATCGTGTCTAATACACTACTTTTAGAAAACTTGGAGAAGGTCCATCCTAAATTTCTGCGAAGCTCAGTGGTCATATAACAATTTCTCACAAGCCGATATCTCAGGTGCACCACCACTTATTTCATCTCGCTTGCTTGAACTTCCAAAGATGTGGCTTCTTGAACCTTCAACAAATACATTAGTGTTGGCGGGAAGAGTTATGGTTCCAAATTCACAATCTAAAAATCTAAATATCAAAGCGTAAATAAAAACATTGTCATTCGGCAGGAGTTCTTTGAAAGTAAACCTTGATAACGTAAAGAAGTTATGTACATTCCGAGCAGTTGGTCTCGCTAATTGTCACTACATAATATATGTAAATACATAATGAATGATACTTAAATAAACCAATCATAAATCATCAAACTAAATAAAAATCACCAAGAAATCAGTTTCATAAACGTTTTCAGTTTACTAAACGTTTTCAGTTTACTGATACGTGTTTCCAACAAAATTACTTGCAGAAGACAATTTGGTGCAATGGTACGTGACCAAAAAACGGCAACTTGGGCATCACCAGAAGCCGTATTTACCTTCGTCTGGTAGGTTTGGGCTAGGGGAAACAAAGCAAATTTTCTTAATTTTACCCAAATCAGCCTGTAATAATGTGATAAATACGATTGCGTAAACTATTTTATTACCAAACGGAATCAACTCCATGTTCAAAGTCGCATTTGTTACAAAACATCCTTTGTCTCGACTAAATCAAACCGAAATGGCCAAAACTAATCAACTTTTTCTAGTATGTAAGCATCACCACATGAAAAGTTAAAACGAAGAGTCGAAGATTATAAAGGTGAAAATAGATGATGCACCTTAATTTTCAAACATGTAACTATGAAATATAATATATATTATCCGTGAAATTATTGACAATCATGTGTGAGGAAAAAAAATTGTCATGCAATAATACATGTATGTCCAACTGATCACATATTTTCATTATCCCATTGTCATTAATTTTAATGAAAGCTTGGAGTTTAATCTCCCAAACCTTAAAAACTTTATCTTATCTCGATGACATATGCCAATGAGACGTGTGTTAAACCACTACATAATATGTGTTCTTAATGGGAAGTGAGAAAGGAAAAAATGTGTGATCACAACATATCTGCATTCAAACTGTAGTGGGATAAAAATAGCCACAGTATAACCCAAATGTTCACCTGCTATTATTCGTCCTATGTAGGTAGTGCTACAACTTTTGACCCAATGGAGTAATCAGGAGTTAGATGTCCGCCACGATTTATCCAAATCAAGAGAAATTAAACAGATTTACATTTGTGCCTTTTTGTTTGCGGATGATATATTTTTAAAATGTAATGTGTTGCAAAAGAATGCAAATGAGAATCAACCAATAATCCATTATCAACAAATCCAACACCACTTTTATATCTCCGTGAATGTGAATCTTATTTGATAAACCCCGCAATGAACATATTAGCAAGGAAGCGGTTGTGGTTAAGATTATGTAATATAATGACAAAGTATATAAATGGGACACAATCAGTCTTCGCCTTTTATAAATAAAAAAGATAAAACTTAGAACAATATTAAGCAAACAATAATATCACTATTATAACCTGAGTCATGGATTGGTGGACTACTTCTCTGTCACCCTCCTCACGTTTTTCTTGCTGTCAGTTGGAGGAGTGTCATCCTCCTCTGAGTTATTTGACTCTAACCCTTTCTGATACTTAAACAATCTAATCCCCAAGGATGGTTGGCCATCATTTGAGCTGGGCTTCTTAATTTTAGTTGGCACCCTCCTTCTAAGAGCGTTATTAGAAGTATCTGCTACTTTCTTTTTCTTCAAGGGTTCTGGCACAGATGTAGTTGCTGCTCTATTCTTAGAAGAGTTTTCCAATTGCAAAGACACAACAATCACATGCAACTCGAATATATATTAAAAACAGTTTTGGCTTTGAGTCGCCAAGTATAATTAAAGTAATCTACATTTAAAGTTAAAACATCTCGCCAACATTTTTCTTGTTCGTGATATCGATAGTATTACCATCTACGTGTCTTATTCTTTGACTTAAGGTGTCATCAAAGAGTCCCAAAAATAGCCACAACACCAAGCACAACATCATAGTTTCTGTTCTTGTCGATTGATGTGTCTCTGTCAAAAACCCGAGGCGTTGAACTCACTTGATTTTGCATCTGCTCAACCCGAGCTTGATGACGTACCTTTAGCTTTTTGGCCTTGCAAAGTCACCAATGCCATTCATTACTCTTGCATCAGAATATTTGTAAGATTGTGACCAATGCCTTTATACCGTTAAGACAGTCTACCGACTTTAATAATCTCATGTTGATTTTTGATCGTAATCTTTACAAGTTCAATAGGACCGGTTTCGCCGATACGATACGGTGCAAAAATATGGATGATGAGAAAATCAATGGAAAATGTTGAAAAACCTCTCCGTCTCGGTGGTTGGGCACAAATGGGCAATCAAAAGTGTTTGCTTATATCCAAACACTTAAAGTCGAAAGTTTTCGTTGTTTTGAATCAAAATGCAATATCTGTATAAGCACTTATAGAGAATGTTTGCAATTGCTTAATTTTTTTCTGCCTATTTATTTCTTTTGCAGATTATAAGCAGTTGACTTATTTGCTATAATTTGGGGCAAAATAAGCAGTTTAGACCATTCTTATTTGAAAGCGATAAAATATAACTATCATCATCTTTTTACCATCATACTGTATGTACCATAAAAACCCTTTTAAGAAGGTTTATTTAATGACTTGAGGTGTATCATTAGTTGGTTTTAATATACTATAGGCAATTTCAATAAGAAACACCAAACAACCCCTTTATAATATACATACCATTGGTGGTTTATTAAGCTAAATAAGCTAAATAACACCTAAATCCTAACTGATTCTAAATTAGGCTAAAACCACAACTCTAAGCCTTTCTCAAAGCTTGTATACATAAGCTTATGACAAAATTCAAATTGGAATCCCAAAACAGCTCAGCTGAGAGCTTATAAAATTAGGTTGTGAGCTTAAAGGAACTTTAAAGAGCTTCGAGAGGCTTTTGAAATGAGATGTGCAAATCGGTGTGTCTTGACACAAGGAGTATTTATGACGATGGCCTTCTTTAAGCCAATAAAAAGCTTGTAAAGAAAAATTTTAACAATAATCTAAAAATGCCACTTAAAGACAACCTAACAAACTCTATTATCCCTAAATTACACCATTGGACTTAAGATTAAGAAATTAAAATGCAAAATGAAGCTATTTGAAAAGCAAGTATGATATTTTGGACTTTTAGAAAAACCTTGCAAGTTGACTAAAACGAATTTTGATTTAATCTAAATGATGAAAATGTTGTTTTAAGTCGATTTAAGACCTTTATAAGCTATTTTAACTAAATGTAAAACTATAAGAGAGCTTATGCAATGCTACCGATTAACCGATATGCGATAATGAGGATTAAGAATGACTTTGACTTTTGTTAAATGACCATGCAAATTTTGTGACTTAACTAACCTATTTTAACTAAATGCATCGCTTAGACTACTTTTGTCATCGATTCAAACTAAAACACTAAAATCTCCACTAAACCAAACACTCCTCTATAAACTAACATGAAAATTTTATGAAGCAAATTAGTGTTCTAAGCTTATGCAAACCTCAAAACAGATTTAACAACTTATATTAAAGCTATCTATGTGATTTTCCAACGATCTAACAAACAAAACAACAAGTAACTCGTTTATGATGATGTTAATGAACAAGTATGCAAAATGATTATATAATAATCGACAAAAAAGCATAAGCGTACTCTCTGATATATGATCCTATGGTGGTGTTATGATCTTTCATCTTATATGAGATTTAGTTTAGCCCTTTTGCTGGTAACTTGTGCGGAACCTGAATTGCTATAATTCAGTATATTTCTTTCCAATGATGATCACTACCAGTTCTGGTTCTTAAACAATTTTAACCCTTTTATATCTTATTTGACATTTTCTACGTTTGCATGATCAGTCCCACATTTGCTATCCTTAGCACAAGGATACATCTATGTTACTGCTTAATTCAATCCCCCATAATAAGTGTGACAACAAATAAAATATAAAGATAAAAACATAAAATGATTAAAACGGCTTAATAGTGTTTGTATTCTTATTTTATGGTTTCTTCATAGAGGCTATCATTTGTCTCGGCAAGCGATCCTTGTTGTCAATGTATTTTTCATGAATTTTTTTTTGTTGATTCCATAAAAAGTTTTGTTTGGAGTACAATCTAACAGGATTATGCGTTAAAGATTTACGCATATAAATACATCAATGAGGAAATAGAAATAATGGTAGTTGACCAATCAAAGACAATCAATCTTTAAGCAATGAAAGACTTATTTCAATCCATGTCCATATCATTTTGTTATGGAAGTTAGATGAATACGTGTAATTTGGTTTTATGTTCCATGGAAAGAATGCTATTGAAGTCATAAACTGGGAAGCCGATGGCAACAGTTTGAGTTTGCCTTCCAGCTCATAGGAAACCACTATCCATACAAAGATCTAAAACCCTCAAGAAACAAATTATGGAATTGAAAATTCAGCGATTAGCAACAACATGTAAAGTTGGATTTTTACAAAGTTTGTTAGGTTCCCATATTAGTAACACAAGCATCAATATAAGAAATAGAGATAAGATAGTGATCGAATGAACAAATAACCAAACACACACACACACGTATAAATATGTAAAGAGTTATGCGTAGAGTGCAAGTGAATGAATTGAACAACCAACCTTCAATAGAAGGTTTACAAGAGTATTTATAAATGGGAACTAGGCAACACTCCAAGTTCCCATCCTTTTACTTATTGGGCTTGGCCTAGGCTTATGGGCTTTCAACATAAGCCTAGCCTTGATTACTAACATAAAAGCCATATTAAGCTAACTATTACATATGAATCAATAACACTTGAAATATAGTTTAGGAGTGAGTCCAAAAATCTCCCCCTAAGTGTTATTGATGAATGATAGAGTGATAAACGATGTATGTGCTGATGTAATAGTAGCTTTGACGTCTTCGACATTCTTCTTTCTTGTGAGAAGAAGTGCCTTGATTCGAAAATCTCCCCAATGTAGGGATCTTGTAACTTTTGAAGTATTCTCTTTGACGCCTTTTGATTTCTTTGTTCTTTAGTTCTTTGTTCTTTGTGATGGTAGTGATAGTATGTTGTTGTTTTCGCATCGGCCCCGCTTGATGCTCCCGTGTCTCCACGTCTTTCTTCAACATGCTCACACGCCTTTAACGTTGGATTACAGATCGATGAAGTTCTCTTAGTCTTTAAACTTTGTAGATTCTTTGATTTGATGAAGAATAATTCGACTTTTGTGTTGCCGCTTAAGAGAACTTGCATTAGTGATGATGTTGGTATGAGCATGTGAAGAATCAGCACGATCATTCGCCCGAGCTTCCATAAGAAGAAAACAAACACACGGTTAGTAATAAGCGGATTCCGGTACTTACAAGTTTGAATTTCGGGTGTTAACAAAGATAGTGTGAAAACACATCTCTAATTCTCACAAAGGCCGTTCTCGAACCGAGTCCCACAAGTGAGATAACACGATGTACCGGTACACCTACGATTCGGATGAGTCATTGAGGTACACCAAAGCATCACCTCACGATCAGACCATTTGAGACACACTAAGCGTAATCCACGGGAGTTATCGAGTGACTGCTGTCGGTCGTTAGATGTTGACCACGGTAGGAGTTTCCATTCAATCACTAAGGATCACAATTATGTGAACCTCTCATAAATGTTCTCGACAGTTGCTAAGATCCGTGAAGGACACGATAAAGTATCACTTGCGTTCTTATTGTTGAACGACAAGCGATAAAATGTCAAGTGTACCTAAGAGATCTTTAGATGAATCTCATGGTTCTAGACTCAATAGTGTACTTTGGTTTTCATGAGTGGAGACTAGGGAGGGTCTCCTTCTTCAATACCAAAAATCTCTAAGAGAAAGCCGATAGTTTACGTAGGGTTTCTGTGAGAATGAAACAAGCTTCGTTGGGAGAAACTTGAGTGGCTAAGAAGGTTTAGTGCATGCGTTCGGGCCATGACGACTTTTATCTTCAATACCGGTGTCATCTAGTGACGACCAAGAGCATATGAATTGAATCCGTGTCGCGCTAAGTTCAATAAACGGAGGGCTATTTATTTTCACCCTTTTCTTTGCTTTTCTTTTAATTCTTCAACTCCTTCTTTCTCCAATTCTCATTTCTCCTTTTATAATCATACCTAAGGACTTCTAAGTACTAACTATTTGTGATGTCCTTGGGTAGATCCCTCCGGCTCTGGCGGATCATAGACTGTTATTCCTAACCTTAGTCACCTTATAACTCCATGACTAACCTATGTTGCCATAAAACCATTTTCTTGAAAATCTCTCAAAGTGGTTATGATTGAAAACATTTTGTACCATCGTAAGAGTTTGATCATTTGCGTAAATACTCCCCTACACGTGCTTAAGTGTTTAGACAAATCTGCACGTTGAGAGAAGAGCACGCACTTTAATTGATCGACTCAAGATAGACAATCCCCCGCGAGACACGGTTACGTTGTATAGTTAAAGAGGTACATTGACAGCTTTTAGGTGACAACTAACTCTAGTAACTACCTTGAAGGTGTGAACAAACCTCGAAAGGTTGTCAAACCCGTCAAAGTTCATGTCTATCAAGAGCTTCTCGAATAGGTACAGTCTACTCGGATAAGTCTAGGAAGACAAATCTTTTCGATTTATGACAGTTCAGAGTTCGTCAATTCATGGGTTAAGTCTTATCACACGAAGATTCAAATAGCAAATCAACATATTTCTTATCACAATAATTTTCTCCCCCTTAAAAATGGCATATAAATGTTATTTTTGATAACGTTTTGATATTAAATATGACCATTTTGAGTTTTGTGGGAAGATTATCACGAAGAACATTTTGTTGAACAAAGATTTTAGCAAATACTCCCCCTCAACAAGTAATACTAACTTTTGAGGTTTTGAAACGTAAGGGAAAGTACTTGTTCTTTTGAGCAAAACTTTGAAAAATGAAAGTTTTGATAAGTTTTACTCAAAAGTAAGAAGCTTTTGCTCCTTTTATAAGGATTGTTACTGATAACGCTACACACGTCGTTCGGGGTCAAAGGAACTTCCTTTTCTTCGAGCAAGTTTTATAACACCCTAGGCAGTGAACCTAATCGTTGTAGTGTAGTGTTAGGGTAAGCCACGGGTATTGATATCGTTCTCTAGGGGAATAGGAATGCTAGTGAGAAGTTACTACGCTAAGATTGGGGTTGAGGAAGATTATTTTTTATCTTTTTTTTTTTTTTTTAGGAAATGGAAAGGTACGAATCTCGGGGTTTGAGTTTGGGGGTTTTGGTATTTCTACCGATTACTTCTACTTATCTAATTATCTAAACTAATGGGTAGTCTATATCTAATTATTGTGTGTTCGTATGATAGTTTAAAGATGTGTTTACTTAGGTTTTATTACTCCTTAATTATCTCCTATTGGTGGTTGAATTGTCACGTCCTTATTCTTAATCGTGTTGTGTGTCTAAAGTTGTAGGGTATGCGTTTATCCCTAACTCTTTGAACTTACCAAAGGGTCTCGTCTAAAAAACCCACTAGGGAATATAAACTCCAACTCTAAGGCCTCTTTGGATGGTTTAGCCTACAACCGCTCTAAGTGCTATAGCCTAAGGTTCACAAAGATTAATCAAGCATTAATTACACAACGAATGACCTATCGCATTACTAGATCATTAATCAATTAAGATAAGAGACAACCAATCAATATTTAATAATTAAGTTTCATATTCCTAAGCAAACACACAAGTAAATTAGCCGGACATGGAGAACATGCAAGCATACACAAATAATCAAAGACATAATTGGATTAATCAAGTAAAACACTTATCTTGATGTAAGATAGGGTTTGGAACCCTAAAATGTTTGTACAAGACAGCCTTGGTTCGGTTTTAGGTTTTACTCCAAAAGACTACTCTAAAACCGAAAAATTCGGATTCTATATATAAGATTACATGTGCGACGGCCACCTTATGTTTTGACGCCGCTGGTCGGTCGTCATTAGGGTTTCGTCTTGGCCACGTTAGTCTTGCGATGGCGTCACCTTGTGCTTGTGACGCCGTCCTCTTCGACTTTTCTCGACACCGTCCGGATCAAATCTAGGCCGCCCGAGTTGCGACGGCCTCACTTTTTAAAGCCCCGACACCGTCACTTGAAAATAGGAAATTTGTCTTCGTGTCGTCACAAAATACTCCGACGGCGTCGATTTAAGCATGACGCCGTCACCTTGTCTTCAAAGACTTGAGTGTCTCGATTCTTGACTTTGGCCAATTTCTTCGTATATCCGCGCCTTTTCGTCTAAATAAGTGTCATTACAACAATTTGCCCTCAAGAGACCTAAAAGTGAAAAGGAACGATATTAAGTAATAACGGATACAAAAGTGATCAAATAAGGGCTTAAACGACCCTCAAAAGGTACATTTAAAACCTTATCGCTTACATCAAGCGTACTACGTGGTCCTTTCATTACAAGAACGGGTTGTACATTTATTATGTGTGCACAAGCCATAGTCATTATAGAATCACACATCCAAATTAATATGAAATTGAAATAGTTTAAGGGTACCGTAGTCCATCAATCTTTCCAGAATGCGAACAGGCGTTGATAGCTTGTGAGAGTAATCTGGGGCGACCACCTGAAGCTCTCCGTAGTTACGAATCGTCCCTTCAGCACAACCTTTCATCTATCCGAGTGATGATCCTCTTAACATCCTGCTTTTCACGAGAATTCCAGCGCTTTGGTGACCCAATGCCTTCATGTATCACCTTCAACCTATAAGCCAAGCCATCCCAGACTTTCTTCAGTGTGTGATACCCAAACTTATGAAGATCTCTACACGCCATCAAGCAGTTGTGTTGTTGTTCACTACGGTAAACTACTTCAAATGGTTTGTTGATGAGAGTGTATTGTGGAAGATGGTTGATGTCAGGAAGTTTTAGCTGAGGTATGGTAAGGTTGACACGTGTCTGATACGATTCAACAGCAAGTTGTAAATCTTCTACACGTTCTCGGATCACTATGCTTCGATGAAGATGAGCAAGGACTTGATGTATTCACGTTGAATTTTAGTCGAGAATTGTCTCATTCTTCCTTGTACCTTGACAAGATACGGATCTTCAATGTCGTTGAGAGACAAGTTCGAAAGTCCGCTTCACGTAATTCATAGTCCCTTTCATCTTGTCTTTTGACCACTATATTCTTGAGGAAACTGTAGTCCCATTTAGACGAAGGGCTACATGCTTGACAAAGAACGATCCCTTTATCACGTGCACTTCATGTTTTGACTTTTGAACTGGAAGCTCTTGTAGTAGATTCGCCGGGCGTTCCGCCAATGGTGAATCCCATACATTGCATCAATGTCATCTTGCTCCACACCGTTAGAAAACATGTGAGTAGCCTTTTCCTCGATGGCTATGCAGGTTGAGTATATGGCTTCCGGAACGGAAGTGTGAGTGAGGTAGCGTATTTCTTTGAACCGCCGCTACCGTGTAGAAGAAATTCAAGTCATTTTTGAAGAAGTAGCGGAATGGAATCTTTGGTTGATCCGTCACAATCGTTGGTAGAGGTTTAGACCAATCGGTGTAGTATGGAGCCTTGTCTCTTCCGGTGAAGTCGATGTTTGCTTGTGGTTGAACCAATCAATGTTGTTAGACATGGCTCGTGCTATGTTTTCAAGGTGATATTCAACTCAATAGCACTTTCCGAGTCAGTCTTTGAGTAGTTGAAAGGCTTCATTCTTGATTCGCTTCAACTCGATTTCGCCATCTTCTTCACTCGAACGTTTCTTGCAAGAACTTAACATGCTCCAACGCACGACCTTCTACCATATCTTGATCATCGCTAGGCGGGAGTAGCATCAACAAGCGTGAGAACCACATACTCGGTGTCATCTTCGTCTAGCCATGAGGCGACATCACCTTAGGCGCCTTCTTCTTTTCTTTGGCCTTGATGAGGATGATGGTTTCTTTGTTGAAACAGGAGAGGTGGGTTGTTATTGGGACTCGGGGACTTCCTTATCGTCACCACCAAGATACTCAAGTGATCACCGCTTTTCTCTGTCTGGTGGTAACTCGAGTCCCGAGGTTTGTCGGCGGAAGAGCGTGGAGGAGATTGTCTTGTTGTTGGAGTCCTTAGGGGTGGTGGTGGCACAGGAGGTTCTCCACTTCTTTGGACGTTTAGGCTCATTATCTTTATCCTTATCCTTATCTTCATCGCCTCTTGGACGTTTAGGCCTTTGAGCTTCCTCTCTCAGATGTTGATTTGAGTTGGTATTCCAAGAATGCTTCAAACAATTTACCTTCATAAGAAGTAAATGTTGCAGATCATTTAGACATTTGAGTTACTAGCCTGGAAACCAATTTATCATCGGAGAACACTATAGGATCAGTTGGGTTGATTGTTACGGTCATAGGTGTGGATCTTATAGTTTGCTTGGCCAAATGCATCAGATTCGGATAGAATTGTCTGTTGAACATCTCCTTTGTAACTCCATGAACGGTCTCGAGTAGGAACTTTTGAGTATAGCCCCTAATCATTTCGTTCAGTTACCCTTGGACATCACGTTGCATGAACTTCTGAATATACTCCCTTTCATTTGACATCTTGTCTATCTCGTCATGAAGATGTTTGATGTTGTCAGCAAGTATATCTAACTTTTTATTGGTCACATCTTTCTTCCTGACCTACTTGACAGCTTTAACAATCTTTGTCTTTGCCCGAGATATCCAGGAGTTCGTAGGTTTCTTCACTGACTTGGATGTGGATTTGGTTGTGCCTTTGGATGGTGGTAGGGAAGAGTGAGAAGACGAATCTGATGATGAGGAGACATGAGGTAACTCAGGGTCTTTTGGTGGCTCAGAAGTTTCCTCCTTGGAGCGTGTGGGACTGTCTAGAAGAAAATCATCATAATTTACTTCATCATCTTGTCCAGATTTAGCCTTAACTTCAGCCTGACTCCGAGCCTCTTCTTCTGCTTTGGCTTGAGCTGCAGCCTCTTCATCAGCCTTTTCTTTCTCAGACTTTTCCTTTTCTGGTTCCTCAAAGTCATAATCAATAGAATCCTCCAGGTGCTTTTGTTGTTGCTCAAGAGTGGTGGCCCAATTCCCTATCGAGTTGATTAACCGCATCGAATTGGTGTAGATTGACTCCACCACTTGACCCTCCGGGCCACGCATTTTTTTTCGTTCAAACTCTTTGCCACGTGTTAGAGTCTAATGATTTTGAACTTCTTCCCGTAGTCGATATCCGGTGGCTCTTCATCCGAGCTTTCTTCTTCATGCTCACCATCGGAGTGTTCCTTTGCCTTGGTCGCTTTTGGACTTGGAGGTTTAGCTCTGTTGGAGTGTCGTCGATTGCGGTTTCAGAGTAGGTGACCTCTTCGTGCGATTCGGTTTCCTCGAGCTTTCATCCACTAGCTTTCTTTATGCGGTTCGGACTTGGGAATGGGAATAGAACACTTCGAGAGGAACTTCTGTTGTGTCCGTGTTTCCCCTTAGGGAACTTTCTTTGACTCTCGGTGCTTGTAACACTTCCCAGACCGCCTCTTCCGTTTTCCTTGTAGGGTACCAATGACTTTTCATCAAGAAAACCTACTTTGCCTTCTTCAACTGCTACCGATATCATTTGTACGAATACGATTGTTTGATATCATCGCTTATAAGGTGATCCGCAAGACAACACCTTGTTTCTTTGTTGTAGAGTCCTTAACCGACGAGTGTGGGCTCATACAACATGGAGTGTTGTTTAAGGTCATCGAGTCTCAAGGAATATCGTGATTATACCCAGAGCTCGTTGGATCAACAGTTTGGTATATCCGATATACGGGATTTTGGTGCCAAGATTTTTAAGGAAAGTCATCATATTGTCCCATATCAGAGCTTCAACTTCTATGTCTTTCTTGTTGACCAAAGCCCAAAAAATTGTAGTTCCATGAGCTTGGGATGCTCATAACCACTGTCACGTCCAGAAACGGATTTGGTGATCATAATGTATAGGGTTCTCCATGGCTGGGGAATGTTCTTGAGATCGACATATGAATGCTTTGTAATTACCCGGTGGCTTCATAGCCAATGTCGATCATGAACGGAGAACTACCTCTTCGCTTGGAGTGGCATTGTATTCAGTAGGTTCGATGACCGGAATGAGAAGAATAGCCCTCAAATCTGCTGGTGTGATGGTAACTTGTTTGTGATTGATAGTCACCACACAGCTTTTGACCTTTGATCTTTCACATTGAATGCCGACTGGTGTATGTAGACCTCCGCATGAGCGTAATTGGTGAGCATGTTCTTATAGGGGTGAGTCCTCGAATATCCACAACAATCTTACATGAAGATTACGAGCGTAAGAAGTTCTCAAAATCAACTCGAGGTTGTTTTTTCCAATCTTCATTGGATAACCATTCGGAAGATGTCGCAATAGTGAGAACATTTGGTGCTTCCACATTCTGCATTTGAGCGTCCATGTCGTGATCTGAAAGATATTTAGCCAAAAGAACCAACATATCGAAAGACATTATGTTAGTCAACAGATGGTTTTATTGTCTAATTATTGAATGTGATATGTCGATGATTGTTACGAGTCCAATGTTACTTGTTTGTCCAATAGTCCAATGACGTCGTGATAAGTTTCGTGAGTTGATTAACTTTAATTTTTAAAGTCCATGTTTTCACTTATTTTTCACAACATATTAAACGTTTAAGCTTATTAGTGACATTATTGGTTTCGTGGTGTTATGATTTATTTATTTACAAGTTTGCACGCTTAACAATTCATAATTAAGGTTAAGACTAGGCTTAGGCGTAGAAATGGAAAGCTTATGCGTAAACAGGAGTGTTATACGCGTAAGCATAAGCTTATGCGTAGGTTCTTGACTTACGCGTAAGAAATATTACGCGTGGGAAAAGGGGCCTTATGCGTAAAGCTTACGCCAGTGGCGATATGGAACCTTACGCGTAAGGCTTACTCGAAGAGTCAAACTTATGCGTGAGGTCATCACACGCATATCCTTCACAGGATACGCGTAGTCCCCAATGTAGAACCTTACGCGTAGATTGCAAGTAACCTTGATTCTGAATTTTCAAGCGTAGAAAACCTGAAATAAATTCATCATAACATCAACATTAACATCTTCATCCAATTCCTATAAGATTTGAGCATGTAAACTTATTCAGACAGTTATGCGTAGAACACAGGTTACGCGTAAGACTTAAAACCCTAAGGCCTAATTTTTACGTGTAAGTGATTTATCCATAGGAATTGCACCAAAATGATTCTGGGATGTCTAGGAAGCCTAGTGAGATGTTTTAACCAAGTTGTAACATCAAAATCCAAACAAATCAAAAATACCCAAATATCAAGAACATAAACCCTAATTTCTAATTAACTAGCAATTAGTGTTTCTGGGTTGATTCTGAGCATGGATATGGTCAATTCATCTTGTAAACAACATCACATGACTATCTTTTTAACCAAAAACATTCACAATTGAAAAAACCCCAATCTTGCGCGTATGAACCCTAAATTAAAATCGTCCAATTCATGTTTCTGGGTGTATTAGAATGATGAAAAACGATTTTAATAAGAACATTTGAGCCTTTTAACATCAATTTTATTAGCCTAAACACACAAATGAAGTATTTGTGTTCTTATCTTATTCGTAGAACACAAATCTCCCTTAAACGAAAAAAACGAACCGTTGGATTCTCAAACAAATCAAAACCCATGTTTGTTTTAACATTTAGAACATGAAAACACTTACAAATTTTTGATCAAGAACACGGATTTGAAGTTGAATTTATACGCGTAGGATATGGTGGTTGAGATATTAAATGTGAAGAGTTAATGAGTTAGGTGGATGTTTTATTAAAGTAACTTTGAGCTTTTGACAGTTTTAGCCCCTCCACCTTTTCCTTTTACATCCAATGTCCATAACTTCCATTTTGGTTACCAAACGAAGGATATTTGGAAAGAATTTTGACGACACTCCCCCTTGACTTAAGAAATAATGAAGTTTTATAAATTTTAGTCCGAGGAGTGTCAGTAAACCATAAATATAACCACCATTTAAAGAAACAACCGGGATAAAGTAACATGCAAGTACAAGGTTTTATGAAACTGAAAAATATTTGCTTTCTCCCCCTCAACACTTGATCGAAAAAATACTGAAATTTGAAGGATTTGAGTGTCGAAGGAAGATTTGTACTTGCCACGTTAAAAGAAATACAGTTAGAAGAATATTTTTGTTGTTTTATCAGATTTTATATTTTTGTATTTTGTTTTTGAAAAGGATTTACAAAAAAGGTTTTGGTGTTTGACTAGTTTTAAGAATGTTTTAAGAGTTCATCCAGTTCCTCTTGAGTCAAACACCGCATACCAATCCGGTGGACCAACTCATTAAACCTAGCAGGAGCTAAGGCTTTGGTGAGAGATCGCCAATTGGTATTTTGTACCCACAAAGTATAATTCAACTGCACTGCTCCACGTGCTCCTTGATGAAATGATATTGAAGATCGATGTGCTTTGATTTGAGTGTTGAACAATGTTGCGAGATCGCAATAGCACTCGATTGTCACAAGACATCGATTACATCAAACACGTAACCATAGTCTTTGAGTTGTGTTCTCATCCAAATGACTTGAGCACAACACGCGACATGGCTACATATTCTTCTTACGCTGAGGAGAGCGATGTACAATCCTCGCTTCTTCGATTGCCATGACACCGTTTATCACCAAGAAATTGTAATGTTCTCAAGTACTTTTTGTGAATCTAAGCATCCCGCGTGGTCGTCATTCGAAAAAGCTATTAGTTCAAAACCGAATCCTTCGGATACCGGATCCCCAAATTAATGGTTCCCTTGATGACGGAGCAAATATATACTGCAAACACAATATCGTGCCCTGCTAGTCGTTAGATACATGAGACCCAATAATACTATGGTATTTGGTAGGGTCCACCAATTTCCCATATAAATCAAAGATCTAGCTTCTTGGTATGAGCCATTGGTGTGGCATAGGTGTCACGCTTTGCATTCCAAATTTGTTTAACAGTTCAAGGGCATATTTGGGTGACTCAAGAAAATACCACGGGTGATTGATGGACTTGCATTCGAGAAAGAATGTGAGTTCACCCATCATTGACATTTCAAAATGTTTTGTCATTAGTTTTGCAAAAGCATTTGAGTATTTTAAATGTGTTGACCCAAAAATGATGTCATCCACATAAATTTGAACAATTAAGATGTGAGTCCCGTGATATTGTATGAAAAGTGTGGGATCGACCCAACCTTTGGTGAATTTATTGGCAATGAGGAAGGATGATAACTTATCGTACCACGCCCTTGGAGCTTGTTTAAGACCGTATAGAGCTTTGTTCAGTTTGTAGACGTGGTTCGGGAACTCTAGATCAACGAATCCTTCGGATGGTCGACATAGATGTTACTTTCGGTTGACCATTCGAAAAGCGCTTTGACGTCCATCCGAAAGACCGTTATATTCATATGAGCCGCGAACGCGAGAAGATCTGAATGACCTCAAGATGAGAAAACGGAGCGAATGATTCTTCAAAGTCAATACCTCTTCCTGCCTATAACCCTTAGCTACCGACGTGACTTGTTTCGATTACGTTTCCTTCAAAGATCCAATTTGTTCTTCCAAATCCAATTTAGACCAATGACATAGACCCTGTTGGTCTTTCAACCGCTCCATAATTCAAGACGTTTAAACCGATTGAGTTCTTCTTGCATGGATTCAATCCAGCTTGTCTTTGGTCATTGCGTCTTTAATGTTTTTAGGTTCGATTGGCGGACGGTGAGTGCATAAATGCAATGTTCACCATCTCGTGTGAAGACGTTGTCTCGTTACTTAATCGGTTGATTCGGGTTACCGCATAATATTCTCAATTGGATGGTCTTTGTCCAACGGTGTGTAGAGGTTGATGTTGGTATACATTGTGCGATTTTGAGGATTCAAATGGTTTGTTGATGATTCCGCGACATCAGTGCGCAGTTTCATTGGCAAACGGGTTAAAGAACGATTTGGATCAAAATCTGCAGTGGGGTACTTCATTCGTAACATCGCAGCTCGTTCAAGGTCGTTGGAAGTAGTTTGTTCAACTGTTGTTGTAGAGTCAATTGGTGGTGCGTCTTCAACAAGAGTTGTTGTAGCGTATGTATCGGTATAAGAGTATGATCGGTTGAGCAGCGGAAACAGCCGGATACACCGGAGCACGCTCATCAATGTCATCACTAAACAAAGGAGCAAATAGATTTTCCATTTGTTAACGAGTAAGTTTGGGCTTGGTTCACCGATGATGGGGTTTGAGGGAAGTTTAAACGGTTGTGACCGGGTTCCAAGTCATTATGCTCGAAGCCATTTCAGTAAGCTCATCAAAATAAGCATGAATCGTTTCCATAACCTGCTTTGTACGACGATTACAGATCCGGTAACCTTTAGAGTTTTCACAGTATCCAATAAAGACTCCAATGTCAGCTTTGGCTTTGAGCTTTCCAAATTCATCACGATCATTATTTGGGTAGCAAAGGGATCCAAATACATGAAAGTGTTTGAGATTCGGTTTATGGTTGTGGATAAGCTCAAAAGGTGTTTTGTTGTGGCGTTTTGTAATCATTGAACGATTTTGAGTATAGCATGCAGTTGAGACGGATTCTGCCCACAAGTAATCTGGAAGTTTAGCATTGATTAACATTGTTCTTGCAGCTTCCACTAACGTACGGTTTCGTATTTCAACAACTCCGCTTTTGTTCGTGTACGTGCAATAGATGTCGATGCTCAATTCCCACTTTCTCATAAAATGCTCAAGAGTTTGGTTCACAAATTCGGTTCCTTTGTCTGCTCGATTTGGCGGACGGTGTTCCGAGTCGAACTTGAATTTTCGTGAGAAATGTGATGATCATCTGTGGAGCTTGATCTTTACTCAAGAAAGTAGACCCAAGTCCATCGTGAGTAGTCATCGATAATTACCAAGATGTAGCGTTTGCCATTAATCGTTTGCACGCGCATCGGGCCACACAAATCCATGTGAAGAAGATAAAGCACATGCTGAGAGCCGTGTTCTACCTTTGAAGGAAAATGAGAACGAGTGCTTTTCCTTGTTCACAAGCGTAGCAAAGGTGATCTTTAGAATACCGAATCTCGGAGACCTTCAACAAGTTTGTGTCGAGCAAGGTTGGTGATGGTTTAAAAGTTTAAATGTGAGAGACAGTGCCATAGCCAAGATTTTGTAGATGTAGCCTTTGAGAGTAGACAAATGGAAGATGAAGCAATCATGTCTTGCATTGAGATAGTGTATGACTAGAATTGCGAGCCGGACATAAGATCGCTTCCTTGTAGATCACGAATGAAACAAGTTTTCTCCCGAAAAGCAACTTCCAAGTCTCCATCACGTAATTGATGATCGAAAAGAGATTGTGACCGAGGCCTTCCACATAATAAACCACGCTAATTTCGATATTGCCATTGATATAATCCCCGTAGCCCATGATAGTCGCTGAGTGATCATTCTGAATCGACAGCCCAATGAACTTTGCAATAAAGTTTGATAACAGCTTTAATATTGCTCGTCATGTGTCGGAACATCCGCTATCAACAATCAAAGGATGATCTCAGATCACCGCATTACACGGATGACACGATGGAATAGAAGTAGATGTGGAACCCAAGAGTTAGAGGGTTCCGAGCGATTATAGTCGAAATACATACATCAATTATTTTAGGCATCCATTTAAATCCTAGTGTGTTATGTATCCATTTCGCCATCTCCAACTAGTCTTAGCTTTAGTCTTAGTGAATGCACTAGGTGGTACTACGTTCCTTGGAGGTGATACTCGAGCTACAGGGGACATCAATGCGTTTCTTAGAATCTAAAGAGGCGGTTTACCAAGCACCGACTTAGAAGCATTAGTGGGCCTAGAGGTATTCGATTCTTAGGATTCCTTAAACGAGACAAGATAGTTCTAGCAACACTTTTTTCATGACAATCGAAAAGCATACTTTTCGACAAATAACACAAGAAGCTTCAGATCAATATCAAAAGTACTTAAAGGTTTAGCATTCCTTACAACACTTTTTCCATTACATTTTCGGATGCAATATCTAAAGTAGGTGCAACTTGATTCTTATTCAAAGTCCTAGGGTGTTCTTCTACTTGAAATTCTTTATTGATCTTTTCTTAGGTCGCAACTTCCTATTCTTCCTTGTATTGCTCTTAGGTCGAAGTGCGACGTTTGGAAAAGAGGTAACTAGTCCTGTTTCAGAGAGAAGCACATTAGTATTTGTGTTTTGTCAAGAGGCAATGCGGGTTCACGTTTGCTAAGTGTTACGGTGCAATTCTCTTAATGATGCTAGGTGAACTTGTTCATACTTTCCTAACCACTCCTTAACTTAATGATAGTGTGCACCAAATCTTGATTTTCAAAACGAAGATTTCGGAAAAATTCATGACATCTTTAGTGTGTGCAAGATAATGATCAAGTTCGTTTGATGCTTCATTACGAGTCTGTTTGAGTAAATCAAATATGACACCATATTCCTTTTAACTTTTGCAAGTTCTTGTTCATATTTTGAGATTTGACATTTCAAAGACACGTTTTGATCATCCGGTTGCTCAATTTTAGGATTAAACGTTTTTATTGCAATGGTGGACTTTTTTTGCAAAGCAAGTTCACGATTTTGACAATCTTTTGACACCATTGAAGACGACGTTTTGAATTTGAAAGTTCATTTAACGATGCTCATTTTCAACTTTTAAAGACTCGATCCGATGCACATTATCGATTCGCAACAATATCAACAGAATCGCAGAGATATGATCGATGCATATGCAATGCATTGTAATAAAACAAGATTATGGATATCGTACGATAACATCTTCCAAGAGTTGATCAACATCTTTTCTTAACAATTTCTTTTTACGCTTAGTATTTGAAATCGATGTTTCTGTTTTCTCGAAAACTATTTTCATGAGACCGAGTTCCTTTTGAAAATCCCTTTCCCAATATAGTGCACAAGTTTTCAAATTTTTGACATGGGGTAAAATTCTTTTCTGAAGAATGTCTCTTTGTTCTCGCGCCATTGGCGATTGAAAATGTTCAACTTTTATTTCAGAATGAAATTCAATCTCACGTTCTAAAATTTTGAGGTCAGATAAGAAAGTGTCAAAGTATTTGATAACGCGACAACTTTCGGATTTTGTTTTAACTTCACTAAGTGAAGGTAAAGGACCATTAATTTGTGCACCATTGTGTTGGGGACGAACTTCAGAAACTGATGTGATAACCAAAGGTTTGTTTGAAGTATCTTGTTGTGTGACAAAAGTTACGGCTTTTGAATAGTTAAATGGTTTGTTATAAACCACATTTTCCATTTTGACCGACTCGCCATCTCGCATCTAATTCCTCCATGCGATTATATTCAACAACAATCATAATTGAATCATCAATTCTATGTTCTCTTTGTAAACTTCGTGATTTGGTTTGAATGCTCGTTTGAAAACTTAGGTTTGTAATCAACAAGAATTGGTCCATATCCATTTGGATTTGGTTTAAAAGTAAACTTTGAATAGTTTTTATTGACTCACCATGTTTATAAACAACATTTCAAACTCTTTGATTTTGTGTTGTAAGTCGACAATTTCTTCAAGATAGTTGTCTAGTCGTTTCGTGGAATGTCGTTTGTACTCGAGAACTGTTTTGACAAGTTAACAACTCAACCTTGGCTTTTTGAGTTTCCAAAGTAAGAGTGTTAAGTTGTTGTTTATGTTCATGTTTCGCTTGTTCTATTTGAGACAACAAAGCATTCTTGAAGCGGCTAGATCACGATCCGTCGCTCTAATAATTTTTGTTTGGATGAGATTTAGCAAAGCGACTTCAAAACGTGTTCACGTTTTCTTGAGTTTTATAAACGTTGATTTGTCTAATTAAGCATTCATTATCCCTAATTAACAGTGCATTTTTATCTTTTAATTGCTTGCAAAATATCAAACGAGATTCTTGGTCTTTAATTAAGGTTAGGAGCTCAATTTCTCTATTAGACAAAAGCTCATCTTGTTCAACGTGAGTCTCAACATGATCATTATTTAGATCCTCAAATATAACCACGGAGTCAACTTGATTATCAATATTAACCATAAGGTTATCTTGATCGTCAAATATAACTACGGGATCTATTTGATAATCATCAGAATGAGATGTTGATGACTCATGTTGAACACTCTGATCCTTGTCGGATGGAGAAATTGGCGGAGATATCAGATCATGAATGAGTGTATTTGGTACCTGAGACAAGCCGTCAGTGCCATACACTGGGCCTGTGTCACTCATGTGTAGAGCTTGCATTTGTGCCATCAACATCACTTCCGCATTAGCACGCAAGTCCTCCATATCATCATCGAATCGGATCGCCATAAAGCTCTGCTCCTTGTTGGTAAGAGTTCCACCACTTCATCCTTGAGAGCCAAGAGCAACGCCTCTTTGTGATAAGCATTGCCTCTTGTCCTCGGCTTAGGACATGCATTAGCCGATGACCCTTCTCATTGCGCTTATAACAACGAAGACCATTAACCCCATTCTCGGCATTCCCTGCTCAACCACTTGAGCCCTTTGTTGTTGCGAGCACCCATGTTAGCATTAAACCCTTGACCACCTCCCAACGGACGACCATAACCACGATTCGAACTTCAACGTCCATTGTTCACAACAGCTGATTCCTTGTGTTTGATGAGGAACGAATGCGATTGTTGGATTTGTTTGTATACCGCCAAGGCTTTAGCAATCATGAAAATCCTTGTTGCAATTCATCGAAAGCATCGGAGTCCTCATCGCCTTCACTTTGTAAAGTGCTTGAGCATTGTTATTGTTGTATGGAACCAATTGAGTTTGTTGAGGTTGTTCTTGTGACGGATCATATGGTGTGATGATTTCATTGGTTGAGGAGCGGGTTGAGGAGCTGTTTGAGGAGGAAAACTAGTTTGAGCCCACAAAGCAAGTTGTTGATTGTCCGGAAGTGATTGTGAAGCCGGATTCACGGATAGCCCTTTCTTTG
Source organism: Chrysanthemum lavandulifolium (assembly GCA_022545495.1). NCBI lineage: Eukaryota > Viridiplantae > Streptophyta > Magnoliopsida > Asterales > Asteraceae > Chrysanthemum > Chrysanthemum lavandulifolium. Next base: position 161,464,349 of record CM040241.1, read on the forward strand.
TCAACTTTTTTGGTGAGGCTTCGATAGTCGTACAACAATCCGTATGTAGCATGATGAAGATTCTTAGCTTGACAGAGAAAATGACATATTTCTCCCATTCGGACCAAGACTACTTAGGAACTTAGTGTTGACACAATTCGTGGCATTATGATGTTGTGTTTGTCCAAATCATTAATGATGTATGAAAAGCGATGATGATATGACTCTAATGTCTCTCCTGGTTCAATCATGAAGTGTTCATAAGCCAAGTAGATTTTAGATTCCATGTCTTCCTGATTGAGTGTTGTGCCTTCCATAAGAAGATGGATATGTTCCCACATTGCTTTTGCAGTCTTTTGAGCATCAACACTTCAAAGGATTGGATTGGGTAATCCTAAAAGGATGTATTGCATTACTAGTTCATCGGCTTCAAAATGTAGAAATTCATCAGCAGTGAGGTATGAGATAGTTGCAATGTTGGTGACAGCATCTCTTGGTGGATTAGCATCTGGATCTGCGGGTGTGATAATAGTAGGCATCTGAAATGGACCTTCCATAATGACCTTCTTTAAAAACTTTCCATGTGGCTTCTTTAGATCACAAAACCTAAAGAACCTTATCACCCATTGATCATAATTTCCGGAGTGAGCATTGGAGGTCTATCAAGTGAGCCGACTTCATGAATTGATTGTTGGCTACTTAAGGCTTCACATCTTGCCAAACCATGTCGGTTCCTTCATAGTATTCTGGATGGATGTTGATTGTAGAAGTTTGTGTAAGGTTGTACTTGAAGACTAGGTGGTGGTTGAACCATTTGTGGTGGAATTGCTCCAAGTTGTGGAGTATGTTGTTGATTAAATTGTTGTTGATAAATTTGTTGTTGTTGATTAAATTGTTGATGTTGTGGACTTAGTTGTTGTTGTTGTTGTTGTTGATTATAAGTGTAAGGAAAATAGTTAGAGTATGGTGGCTGTGACATGTTGAAAACTTGTGTTGTTAAATGGATCTTTATAGTCGAATGAAACGTTGTTGATGAAGTATCCTTAGGCGTAGAAACCAAGTGTAGGAAAAGTAACACTTAAGCGTCAAAACACCAAACTTACGCCAGAACGTGATAGTTACGCGTAGGATTAGCTTACGCGTAGAATTGAGAAACACTAAAGTTATCGTAAACCGAAAGTTAAGCGTAGAAAACTTAGGCGTGGGATTAGCTTATGCGTAACACGAGCTTAGGCGTAAGAAGAATCTTATGCGTAATGAGTTCTACGCATAAGTTTGAGCTTATGCGTAAGATTAGGGTTTTGCCCAAAAGATCTTTTACACTATCACGCTCAAAGGATATCCAAAGTCGAAGTGTTTTCGTGCTTATCCAAGCAAGAAAACACCGAGTAAACCACAAAAAGCGAAGATCAAACCACGGATGACTTACGCGAAGATTAGGGTTTTCTTCGCGTGAAAGCAACCAAAAGCGATTTACGCCCAACGATGTTTCTAAACCAGATTTTTGTGATGAAACAACTTCAATATCACCAAAATAACACAAAAGTGTGAAACTTGATGATCCAAAGCTACAAAACACCTTATGCGTAGAAATGAAACCACGTATAAAACCAAGCTTAAAAACAATGATCCACACGTAAAGTTTGAAACTTTTTGCTAAAAACAGATGTTTTAACACCTTAAAACATTGAAAGTACAAGAATCTTGGATTGAAAAGTGTAAAAATTACGTTTTTAAGCGTGACAAAGTGATAAATTGTTTTACGCGTAAGACCACAAAACTAACTTCACAAACAAAAGATGTTCACCCAACTATTTGGCGAATGATACCACTGTTAGGTTCCCACATTAGTAACACAAGCATCAATATAAGAAATAGTGATGAGTGTGTAAATACTCATCATTTTGTAAATCAAGCAAAATAAGCTAAGCAAAATCATCGAAAACACTCGAAACACATCAAAATGATCAAAATATCACAAATCGGTGTTTTATGTGTTTTAAATGCAAAAATATCAAAATCGGATGAAAAACATATCAAATTTGCAAAATTGCGGTTTTTAGTCCCCAGTTTCAAAAATTGTCAAAAATAGTCCACGAGTCAAAATTTCAAAGAAAAATCATCAAAGGTCCTTTTAAATCATAACTTGTCAAATTTAGTCCTTTGGTGAAAAATGTAAAAAGTTTGAGAAAATTACAATTTGGTCCTTGAGCTTGAAAATTGGTCAAAATTAGTCCTTGAAAATTTGAAATGTCAAAATTGGTCCTTGTAATATTAAACTTGTCAAGACCAGTCCTTGGACAACTTTTCATAAATTACATGTTTGGTCCTTGGAAATTGGAAATTTACAAATTGGTCCTTGTGTTTATTAATTCTACACAACCAAATGGACCTTATTTAATTGCCCAAATGCCCAAACAAATCACCCTTGGCCCAAAAATTACCGGTTTAACCCGGTTTATCCAACCCCCAAACCCACGGTCAAACCCATTTGACCATCTCGAGATACTCTCCCATCATAGCACCTCCATCATCGATGCTGCAACGCTTGATCCTCCTCCACCATCATCATCACCTAAACCTACCCTCCAAACACAAGAGGCCAAGGTGCATTTAATGCACTTTGTACCTAACACTCAAGCCCCAGTGGCTTAACCAAAATTGGCGCCAAAAGCAATTAAATGGCTAAGATTGATTTGAGTGATCCAATGGTCATTTTATTGGTGGGATATGTCGGAAGGAGGAGAGAGAGACTTTGGGTGTATAAAGAGGCCAAGAAAAGCAAGGAAGAAGTTAGTTAGTTTTAGTTTTTACAATGTATGTCGTTTATTAATTACCATGTCTTAAATAGTTTGAATTTGTATTTTTCAAGTTTATTTGTATCAAAGTAACGGTTTCTAAGTGTATTTCAACTTGTTTTAAACATCAATTTTAAGTTCAAGGCAAATTCCATATTATGTGTTAGCTGTTGAAATTTTAAGTTTCAAACTCATTTGTTAAAGCTTTAAGCAATTCAATTTCAATCTCATATAAGCTTATATAAGCTCATAATAGCTTTCAATAAGCTTTATAATCAAGTTTCAATCACTTTTGGACTTTGGTCAACAAAAGTCAACACGGGTAAAAATTGATGCGAGAAAGGAATGGGTTGATGCGAGGCTTGGAATTGGGTTGATTATAGGCATGGATTTGGGTTGAGACCGAGGATTAGGAATAGGGGTGATAGGTTAGTGGTTCTAGTTTCATCATTGGCAAGCCATAGTGGCTAAGGCATTTTGTAAGTTCTCATAATCTGCTTTGATCATTAATCTCTTGTTTGAATCATTTCATTAGTTGCCATTGATCTTGTTTGATCTATACATGATGCTTGTTTAGTTTAATTTAGTCATTATCTGTTAGATAGTTCATAAAATAGTAGCATAAAGTAGTGTTTGGCATAGCTGATATTATTGTGTTAGAGGTTAGTAGATCGGTTAGTTAGTAATTGATACTTGCTTAGATAGTTCATTTGATAGTCATTTGAGGTCTTGGTTTGAGCAGTTTACTCAAAAGTCAAATCAAGCTTAAATCTGATCTAGTTCTGATTACATCAAAAATCGGTGGGTATCATTGTTTAGCAAATTGGTTTGAATTTGTAGATCTAGCTTTTGGTAATCATCATTAGTGTTATAACATCATAATCGGTTCATTAATTTGGATCAAAACTCGGTTTGGTCAAAGTTCTTAAGTGTTCTTCAAAAGTCAAAATCATCAATTGTGTTTTCAACAAAACTTTGTGAATCAATTTCTAATTCATCTTTGAGTTTTAGTGTTTGAAATTTTGGATATTAAAAGTTCAACTGGTCTTTATTTGATAATCGCTTTTGGTAAACTCTGGTTTGGTCATTTTGAGCTTCAAATAAGCTCCTCGATTAGCTCTATCGCCTGTTCACAAGAGTGTGAATCGAGGCGATTTACATCTGTTGCATTGGTCTCAATTCTAGGAGTTAGGACTTGATTTTTGGTGCACAATTGTAGCTGGCGGTGTGGTCTACTAAGTTGCATTGGTGGATTTTGATTTAGCTTATTCTATAAGCTTGTGCATAAGCTCAAACAGTGGTCTAAACCATTGTTTGGTTCATTCATGATTGGCTTATTTGATTGATCGAGCTTAGGACTTGTTAGGAGTAGTTAAATTTGCTTGCAATTAGCTTATTTTAGTATAAGATAGCTTACATTCTTTGTTTGGTTGCATCACTAGCTTATTTGCTTATTTTCTAGCTTATTTCTCTTGCGCGTTTACACTATAGCTTGCATTTTTCATACATAAGCTGCTTGTTTTCATTTTCATAGATTCATAATCTCATTTTAGAATTTTCCTGAAAGTTTCATAATTTTTGGTCTTTATTTGCTATTTTCTCAATTTAAATAGATTTTAATCAATTTTAATTAGCTTTTAATATAAAAAATTGAGAAAAGGTTCAAAAAATAATTTTTCAATTTTCTTAGGTTTAGATAAATATAAAAAGTGAAAAAGTAATTTTCCAGATTTTTCATAGTTTATTTGGTAATTTTAGTAATTTAATTAGTTTTAAATAGTTTAAAATTCATAAAAATAGAAAAATAATCGAAAAATACAAAATAGTTTTGAAAATTCTAGTTTGATATTTTAGACTTTTCCATTTCATAATTTTATTTTTCTAGCTTTGTTTCCTAATTTCTTGTATTTTAGTTAATTATTAAATAGTTAAAAATAGTTTTAATTAATAATAATTAGATAATTAGTGATAAAAATAGTTTTCTTTTTCTAAAAGTTTCTTTTATCATTAGGTTTGTAAAATATCATTTTCATATTTTTAGGGTTAATATTGATTAAGTTTCACTTTTTAATTTTGTACGTCGCGTAGATTTTAATTTCGGTTTATAAAAACATAAAAACAAAAACATCATTTTAAAAATAGTGATAGCGTTTATTTAATAGATTTTATCTTTTAATTTCCTTTAATTTGCATTTAAGCCGTTTTAATTTGTTGGCTTTTCCATAGTTATAATCATAACCAAATCCTTTTCCGTTCAAACTCCTCGATCACTTGTCGTTTGATAAATCATTGCATAGCTCATTGGGACATAACGACCGGGAGACATTATACTCCTCGGATCTTCATTGATTTCGTGCTTAAATGTTTTAAGTTTTCTTACGCTTGCGTGAGAGAACTTGACGGTTTCTTGTGAGATCAAATTTTAGGCGCCATTGCTTGGAGTTGTGCTATTTGTCTTACGTCTAGCAGTTAGTTGTTTGAATCCTCACTCTTTGTTTATATCATCCATCTCCATATATATATATATATCCATATTTTCTTCTAAAAATCCAAAACCCAAAACATCCAAAAGCGTATAAAACACAAAAATATTTTTCTTTTGTTTCTATATATGTATCAAATAATAAAAATACAAAAGATTCGTCGTTTTCTTTAATAATAACAACTTAAAGATTACCACGAAAACCAAGGCGGTGCACTACCTAGCTGGGGTGCGACCATAATAAGTTCGAACTAAAGATTTAAAACTTGCCTTTGTGTCCTTGTGATTGGTGTACCTTTTTCAAAAAGCCATTCATCTTGGATTATTGGTTAAGTTCATTTGTTGTTTTGCCTCGATTTTGTGTTAATTGATTTTGTTGTGATATCGACGTTTGAACCGAGAAAACCCATAAAGATTCTTCTCACCACCATTTTTATAAACGTCTTCATAATTCTCATTCTCATCGAAAGATTTTCATAATTCCATTTCTCTCCTTAACTCGAGTTTCCTTAGAGTTAACTCTAGTGTATCTTTTCGCTCTTCTAGATCTGTAAGCCCATTTCGTGAGCTTGTCAAGATTCCAAGAAGGCGTGTTCGTGAACTTTCTGCTCCATCGATCGGATCGAGATCCGGACTGTTCACACTACTTCCGCTATCATGGCGGATGAAATTCCTATGTGTGAGCTTCTCCGGGCACCCATCGGCGGGTATGGAGATGCTATCGTTATGCCGACCATCGTGGTGAAAACTTTGAACTCAAGACCGGTTCTTGAATCTTGTAACCTCTAATCAATTCTTCGGTTTTGGCGGGATGATCCTCATGCTCATATAAGATGGTTTAACAAGATTGCATCTACCATCAAGTATAAGAATGTCCCCATCTTTGTTAAGCTTCTTACATTCCCATTTTCTCTTGAGGGCAAGCCGGTTTGGCTTGAAAAACAACCCCTCGGTCAATAGAGACATGGGAAGATCGGTGAAGAAATTTGTGAATGAATTCTATCCACCTTCCAAGACCACGAGTCTTAAAATGAAATCATCAAGTTCACTCGAAGTTTGATGAATCCTTGATGAATCGTGGGATCGTTTCAAGGAATTGCTTCGCAAATGTCCTCACCACGGTTTCTCCGAGTTGATGCAACTCGACACTTTCTACAATGGGTGAGTCAATCGATCAAGATTCTCTCAATTCCTCCGCGGGAGGAAATTTCCTAAGCAAAGCTGTCAAAGAAGCTTTAGCGATAATCGAAAACAAGTCTAAAGTCCGCCTTTGCGAAGCAAGCGGTTGTTTCCCAAGTCGGTGTTGGTCCTTCTTCTTCTTCATCGCCCGTGAGTCGGTCTAGCACCGATGCTAAGATTGATAAACTCACGGAAGCTATCAAGCTTTGGTTCTTTCCAACGGAAGAAAGTCTCTTTCCACAAACTTCACCTCTGCTGAAGTTAAGAAAGTGGAAGTCGTGTTACTGTGGTGGCCCCATGCTTACTATAATTGTATGGCCACCGATGGTAACCCTTTGAAGCCAATCTTTGTGGGCGGGATGTCTAATCAAGGAGGCAATCAATATCGTGCTCCTATGGACCGAACCACCGTCCTAACCACTACTCGGACCTCCGGTTTCAATCAAAACCAAAACCGTAATCGAATCAAAATAGACCAAACCAAGGTTTTCAAAACCAAGGTCATTTCAATCAAAACAACGGTTTCCAAAATCGAATCAAAATTTCCAACATCAAGGAAATTACAATAGAAACCAGTCGGAAATTTCAACCCGGGTATTTTCATGGAAATAATCAAGGAATTTTCAAAATCAAGGCCTAATCCTAACAATAGAGGCGAATTTCCTGTGCAAAATCAAGCCATTGTTCCAACGGCCCATCATCGATGAGTTGTTGAAACAATTCATGAAATCCCAAGAGGAAATGAATCGGTTGTTGGTCGGCCAGATTTACGAGATCAAGAAGTCTTTAAATGATCGACCCTCGGGCTCGGTACTTTACCTAGCAACACGATCGCTAATCCGAGGCGATGCTAAAGCGATCACAACCCGTAGTGGTGCTTCATATCTTGGACCCGCTGTTCCTACTACCTCTTCTTCTTCTCTCCCAAGGTAGTGGAAAGCGAGCACGAGGCGACAAAGGACAAGGAACTCCCTACTAATAACGGGGTAACAACAATGTCCATCCTCGGGTTGTCCCCAAACCCAAACACAGGTTGTTTTGAACCTCCGGTTGTTGACCCTAAATCCAAAACTTCTATTCCTTATCCTCACGTTTACATGAGCAAAAGCTCATGAGAAAGCTAGTCATCGGATGGAAAAATTCTTTCAAATTTTCCAAGAGCTTCACTTTGACATAAGCTTCGCGGATGCCATCATGTTAATGCCCAAGTTTGCATCTACTCGAAACATATCTTTGAGCAACAAAGAAAAGCTATTTGAAATGGCTAAGACTCCTTTGAATGAAAATTGCTCGTGATCTTGTTGAAAAAGCTTCCGAGAAGCTTGGAGATCCGGAAAATTTCTTCTTCCTTGTGTTTTCACGGGATGATTGAATGCTTTGCCCTTGCGATCTTGGTGCAAGCATCAATCGATGCCGTATTCGATGTGGAAGAAACTGTCTCTTCGGAACTTATTCCTACACGCATGACTCTTGAGCTTGCGGATCGATCTATCTCGCGTCCTCTTGGCATCGCCGAGGATGTATTGTCAAAGTAGGAAAGTTCCATTTCGGTGACTTTGTGGTCGTTGATTTCGATCTTGATCCTCGAGTTCCCTCATTGTTGGGCGGGGATTTTTGAGGACGGGCCGTGCTCTTATAGATGTATTTGAGCAAGAAATCACTCTACGTGTGGGTAATGAAGTCGTTACCTTTAACCTCGATCGGACTTGAGGTACTCCTCAACTATGATCTTGAATCAATTAATCGAGTCGATTTAATTGACATTGCTTGAGAGAGTACTCTCAAGAGTTTCTTGGTTATCTTCATAATTACGTGAGTGGAAATTCCAATTCCACCACATCTTCTCAACCTATCATTGCCGACTCTTCCCCTCTCTCACTCCGTTTGAGGAGGTGACTTCCTACGGAAGAGATCGATGAATTCGGCTCTTGATGAATCAATTCCGCTGGAATTGATGGTGTTTATGATTCGGAGGGATATTCTCTATCTTGAGCAATTGCTTAATGAAGATCCATTACCTTCACTCCTCGAAAGAAATCACAATTGAGGAAATCAAATCGGTACAAACTTCTCTTGATGAATTTCCGAGGTTGAACAGGACCTACCTCCTCATCTTGAGTATGCATTCTTGGAGGGTGATGATAAATTACCGTCATAATTGCTAAAGACTTGGTGAGGAGGAGAAAGCTCTCTCATAAAGGTCTTGAAGTCACACAAGCAAGCAATTGCTTGGAAACTCTCCGATATTAAGGGTATCAACCACGAGTTTTGTACTCACAAAATCTTAATGGAGGATGACTTCAAGCCGGCGATCAAAAGTCGAGAGAAGGTGAATCCTAAGATTCACGAGGTTATCAAACAAGAGGTTCTCAAACTTCTTGATGCGGTTTGATTTACCCGATCTCGATAGTCCTTGGGTTAGCCCAATTCATTGCGTTCCAAAAAGGGTGGCATTCTTGTTGTCACGAATGAAGAAAGCGAGTTAATTCCAACTCGATTGGTTACGGGATGGCGTGTGTGTATTGACTATCGTAAGTTAAGCGAAGCCACCCGTAAAGACCATTTTCCTCTACCCTTCATGGACGGATGCTTGAGAGATTAGCGAGGAGCAGTACTATTGTTTCCTTGATGGTTTCTCGGGTTACTTCAGATCCCCATTGATCCGCTGGATCAAGAAAACCACATTCACCCGCCCATACGGGACGTTTGCCTATAGGCGTATGCCTTTTGGCTTATGCAATGCTCACGCACGTTCCAAAGATGTATGATGGCGATTTTCCACGACATGATCGGAAACTATGGAGGTGTTTATGGATGACTTCTCGGTCATTGGGGACTCATTTCAGACATGTCTCTCCACTTAGACAAAATGCTTAAAGGTGTGAAGACACCAATCTATGTCTAAAGCGGGAGAAGAGCCACTTTATGGTCAAAGAAGGCATAGTCCTTGGCCATAAGATTTCTAAGAATGGGATTGAGGTAGATAGAGCAAAAGTTGATGTCATTGCTAAACTACCTCATCCTACGACTGTCAAAGGTGTTAGGAGTTTTCTTGGTCATGTCGGGTTTTATCGTAGATTTATTCAAGATTTCTCTAAAATCGCTCGGCCTATGACCCATCTTCTCGAAAAAGATGCTCCTTTTATCTTCTCCCGAGTGCATCGAAGCTTTTGAAACACTTAAGAAAAAGCTTACGGAAGCACCCATTCTAGTTGCCCCGTTGGGATTTACCCTTCGAGCTCATGTGCGATGCAAGTGATTTTGCAATCGGTGCGGTCTTGGGGCAACATAAAACCAAGCATTTTCGGCCAATCCACTACGCGAGCAAAACTATGGTGAAGCTCGGACCCATTACACCACTACGGAAAAAGAATTATTAGGCGGTGGTGTATGCGTTTGAGAAGTTTCGACCATATCTTATCTTGACCAAATGCGTGGTGTATACGGATCACTCGGCACTCAAATATCTCTTTGCAAAACAAGATGCAAAGCGAGATTGCTCCGTTGGGTTCTCCTCCTACAAGAATTTGATATCATCATTCGTGATAAAAAGGAGAGAACACAGGCTGGCGATCATCTTTCCCGATTAGAGAACCCTCACCAAAATGTGTTCGAGAAAAAGGAAATTAATGAAACATTTCCTCTCGAAACACTCAATGTGGTTTCTTTTCGCGGAGATTCTTCTACCCCATGGTTTGCCGACTTTGCAAACTACCATGCGGGTAACTTTGTTGTGAAAGGGATGTCGTCCCAACAGAAAAATAAATTCTTTAAGGATGTGAAACATTATTTCTGGGACGACCCCTACTTGTTTAAAATTTGTGCGGATCAAGTCATCCGGCGATGTGTGTATGGTCAGGAAGCCGTTGACATTCTCAAGGCTTGCCATTACGGACCTCTTGGGGACATCATAGCCCCAACTACACCGCCAAGAAGGTGTTTGATTCGGGATTCTATTGGCCCACGATCTACAAGGATGCCCATGAATTCGTCAAAACACAGCGACGCTTGTCAGCGTCACGGAATATCTCACAAAGGAATGAAATGCCGCAAAGCGCCATTCAAGTGTGTGAGATTTTTGACATCTGGGGCATTGACTTTATGGGGCCATTTCCTTCTTCCATGGTAACAAATACATACTCGTGGCGTTGACTACTTGTCAAAATGGGTTGAAGCTAAGGCTTTACCCACCAACGATGCCCGAGTTGTGGTGAAATTCTTGAAATCCTTATTTGCTAGGTTTGGAACTCCACGAGCCATAATCGGTGATCGTGAGTGCGCATTTCTGCAATGACCAATTTGCAAGAGTCATGCAAAAGTATGGTGTAACTCACCGTACCTCTCTGCGTACCACCCACAAACAAGTGGGCAAGTGGAAGTTTCTAACAGGGATTAAAGAATCTTGGAGAGGACGGTTGGTGAAAACCGTGCCTCTTGGTCGGATAGGTTAGATGGCGCACTCGGGCCTTCCGTGCGACTTACAAAACACCCATCGGTGCACTCCATCTGGTGGTGTGTGCGGGAAGGCGTGTCATCTACCGGTTGAGCTCGAGCACAAGGCATCTTGGGCCTTGAAGCATGCTAACTTCGATATTCGAGACGGTGGTGATCATCGGAAAGTTCAAATGAATGAATTAAATGAACTCCGTGATCAAGCTTACGAGAACTCTTTGATCTATAAACAAAAGACAAAGAAGATTCATGACTCAAAATCAAGAACCGCGTTTTCAACGTTGGTGATCGAGTCCTTCTTTTCAACTCAAGATTGAAGATTTTCTCGGGAAAGCTCAAGTCCGTTAGTGCGGTCCATTTACTATCGCTAAGGTTTATCCTTATGGTACCATTGAGTTATCTCAACCCGATGGTCCTAATTTTAAAGTGAATGGTCATCGGTGAAGCATTACTTTGGAGGGACATTCCATCCATGGTTGTCCCAGTTCTTCAAACTTTCCCATGAACCAATGAATGCGGGGATCGAGTCAAGCTAGCGACTCGGTAATCAAAAACGATAGCATGCCATATGGGTTTTCACCCATATTTACGTCTTCTTACCTCTTTCTACCACCCTAGTGTGGGGGTTGCCCATGTTTCAAAAAAAAAAAAAAAAAAAAATCTTCTTTCTAAATAATGGCGTAGTATTTCCCTTTTCGTTCTTTGTTTCGGCATAACCGCGGTACTTTGAATATTGAGGGCAATATTCATTTCTAAGTGTGGGGGAATTCTCACGAATTTTATCATATAATTATACCAATTCCCGTTTTTGGCCAAAATTTTTTTTTTTTTTGGAGTAAGTGTTTTACACTTTCTCATTTGGTTATCGATCCGCCATATACGTAAGACAAAAGGATTAGCTAATCCAGAGCAAGCGGCTCTTGGTAAAGATATCTCAAATCCGTTTACGGCTTGCAATTTGCCCAAAATTGTATGGTATTCAACTCACCATATCCTAAAAAGTGAAGAGTTGGCTAGCCCGCAAGTTTATGGCTTGTGGTAAAGCGATGGAAAATCCATAATTGGTAATCGACTCACCAAAGATAATATTGATAATTTATCTAAGAGTTGGCTAGTCCGAAAGTGCGGCTTCGGTAAAGACAAATCAAATCCGTTGGAAGGCGGTGGTTTGCTCAAAATCACATGGTTATCGGTGTACCATGGTTCTTACTTGAACTAAAACATTTGGCTACTCGAGTAATGGCTTTTGGTAAAGAGATTAAAATCCATTATGTTTTCTCAAATCATTGCTAGGGACTAGCAATATCTCGATGTGGGGATTGATGAGTGTGTAAATACTCATCATTTTGTACAAAATAAGCGCAAAATCATCGAAAACACTCGAAACACATCAAAATGATCAAAATATCACAAATCGGTGTTTTATGTGTTTTAAATGCAAAATATCAAAATCGGATGAAAAACATATCAAATTTGCAAAATTGCGGTTTAGTCCCCAGTTTCTAAAATTGTCAAAAATAGTCCACGAGTCAAAATTTCAAAGAAAAATCATCAAAGGTCCTTTTAAATCATAACTTGTCAAATTTGGTCCTTTGGTGAAAAATGTAAAAGTTTTGAGAAAATTACAATTTGGTCCTTGAGCTTGCAAATTGGTCAAAATTAGTCCTGGAAAATTTGAAAATGGCAAAACTGGTCCTTGTAATATTAAACTTGTCAAGACCAGTCCTTGGACAACTTTGCATAAATTACATGTTTGGTCCTTGAAATTGTGAAATTACAATTTGGTCCTTGTGTTATTAATTAAACAAACCAATGGACCTTTTTAATAACCCAAGCCCAAACAAATGAACCCACCCTTGGCCCAAACCCTTACCCGGTTTAAAACCGAATCCAACCCACCTTTTGAATAAAACCGGTCAAATGGGTTTGACCACCACCTCCTCTCATCGAGATAGCCACCCATCATCATCATCCCCTGCAAAACTTCTGCCTCCTCCACCATCATCATTCTAAACCTACCCCCTCCAAACACAAGAGCCAAGGTGCATTTAATGCACTTGTGTACCTAACACTCAAGCCTCACAAATTGCTAAAACTAAAATTGGCGCCAAAAAGCAATTAAATGGCTAGGATTGATTTGAGTGATCCAATGGTCATTTTATTGGTGGGATATGTCGGAGGAGGAGAGAGAGACAGTTGGGTGTATAAAGAGGCCAAGAAAAGCAAGAAGAAGTTAGTTAGTTTTAGTTTTTTAAATGTATGTCGTTTTATTAATTACCATGTCTTAAATAGTTTGAATTTGTATTTTTAAGTTTATTTGTATCAAATAACGGTTTCTAAGTGTATTTCAACTTGTTTTAAGTATCAATTTTAGTTCAAGTCAAATTCCATATTATGTGTCCTTTGTTGAAATTTTAAGTTTCAAACTCATTTGTTAAAGCTTTAAGCAACTCAATCTCAATCTCATATAAGCTTATATAAGCTTATAATAGCTTTCGTAAGCTTATAATCAAGTTTCAATCACTTTTGAACTTTGGTCAACAAAAGTCAACACGGGTAAAAAATGATGCGAGAAAGGATATGGGTTGATTCGGGCATTTGAAATGGGTTGATATAGGCTTGGGTTGATTGGGTTGATTGATTAGGAGTTAGGGGTTGATAGGTTAGTTGTTCTAGTTTCATCATTTGGCAAGCCATAGTGGCTAAGGCATCTTGTAAGTTCATATCTGCTTTGATCATTTAATCTCTGTTTGAATCATTTATTAGTTGTGTTTGATCTTGTTTGATCTATACATGATGCTTGTTTAGTTTAATTTAGTGATTATCATTGATTACTTCATATAATAGTAGCATAAAGTAGTGTTTGGCATAGCTGATATTATCGTGTTAGAGGTTAGATAAGTGGTTAGAAGTAATTGATACTTGCTTAGATAGTTCATTGATAGTCATTTGAGGTCTTGGTTTGAGCGGTTTACTCAAAAGTCAAAATCTAGCTTATATCGATCTAGATTCTTGATTACATCAAAAATCGATGGGGATCATTGTTTGCAAATTGGTTTGAATTTGTAGATCTAGCTTTTGGTAATCATCATTAGTGTTATAACATCATAATCGGTTCATTAATTTGGATCAAAACTCGGTTTGGTCAAAGTTCTTAAGTGTTCTTCAAAAGTCAAAATCATCAATTGTGTTTTTCAACAAAACTTTGTGAATCAATTTCTAATTCATCTTTGAGTTTTAGAGTTTGAAATTTTGGATATTAAAAGTTCAACTGGTCTAGAATTGATAATCGCTTTTGCTTCATCTGTTTGGTCATTTTGAGCTTCAAATAAGCTCCTCGATTAGCTCTATCGCCTGTCACAAAAGTGTGAATCGAGCTTTTTTACATCTGTTGCATGTGCTTCATTTCTAGGAGTTAGGACTTGATTTTTGGTTTAATTGTATAGGCGGTGGTCTTTAGGTTGCATTGGTGGATTTTGGTTAGCTTATTAGATAAGCTTGTGCATAAGCTCAAACAGTGGTCTAAACCATTGTTTGGTTCATATAATCATGATTGGCTTATTTGATTGATCGAGCTTAGGACTTGTTAGGAGTAGTTAGAATTTGCTTGCAATTAGCTTATTTTAGTATAAGATAGCTTTGTTCTTTTGTTTGGTTGCATCACTAGCTTATTTGCTTATTTTCTAGCTTATTTCTCTTGGCGTTTACACTATAGCTTGCATATTTCATACATAAGCTGCTTGTTTTCATTTTTCATAGATTCATAATCTCATTTTAGAATTTTCCTGAAAGTTTCATAATTTTTGGTCTTTATTTGCTATTTTCTCAATTTAAATAGATTTTAATCAATTTTAATTAGCTTTTAATATAAATTAATTGAGAAAAGGTTCAAAAAATAATTTTCAATTTTCTTAGGTTTAGATAAATATAAAAAGTGAAAAAGTAATTTTCCAGATTTTTCATAGTTTATTTGGTAATTTTAGTAATTTAATTAGTTTTAATAGTTTAAAATTCATAAAAATAGAAAATAATCGAAAAAATACAAAAATAGTTTTGAAAATTCTAGTTTGATATTTTAGACTTTTCCATTTCATAATTTTATTTTTCTAGCTTTGTTTCCTAATTTCTTGTATTTTAGTTAATTATTAAATAGTTAAAATAGTTTTAATTAATAATAATTAGATAATTAGTGATAAAAATAGTTTTCTTTTTCTAAAAGTTTCTTTTATCATTAGGTTTGTAAAAATATCATTTTCATATTTTTAGGGTTAATATTGATTAAGTTTCACTTTTTAATTTATGCGTCGCGTAGATTTTAATTTCGGTTTATAAAAACATAAAAACAAAAACATCATTTTAAAAATAGTGATAGCGTTTATTTAATAGATTTTATCTTTTAATTTCCTTTAATTTGCATTTAAGCCGTTTTAATTTGTTGGCTTTTTAGTAGTTATAATCATAACCAAATCCTTTTCTCGTTCAAACTCCTCGATCAGAGAACTTTGTCGTTTGATAAATCATTGCATAGCTCATTTGGGACATAACGACCGGGAGACTCTATACTCCTCGGATCTTCATTGCATCGTGCTTAATGGGCAAAGAGGAGCATGTTTTAAGTTTCTTGCTTGCGTGAGATTTCTTCCTTTTGGCTTAACATACTTTCCTCCGTAGATGTGTTGTGTTGAAGGCATTAGTGAAGGATGCCGAAAATGTCAAGACGAAAGCATTAGTGAAAGGTACTCAACGTCAGTGTCAAAAGCATTAGTGAAGAATGCTAAAGGTGTCAAGACGAAGGCATTAGTGAAAGGTGCCAAGCGTTGTGTCAAAGGCATTAGTGAAGAATGCTTAGGAATCAAATCAAGTGGCATTAGTGAAGAATTCCTAGTCCGTATAATCGATGAGGTGCATCGTTAAACATATAGTGATTGTTTATATTCAAGGATGGTGATATCCTTGATGGTGTTGTAATAAGGAGTTGGTCTCCTTTGGGATTAGGTGTTGTGTAGTGTTGGGTAGTAGTTCCTCCATTGTAATGAAACTCGGTACTTAGCCTAGTACCGGATAAAGGGTAGGCAACGTTGTGGTAGGTGTGGTTCACCTTGGTGTGAAAGAACCCGGTGGTTAGCCTAGTACCGGAAAAAGAGTAGGCGACGTTGTGAAGGCTTCTCCGCCATAAGGAGATTGGTGTCGTGTAGTGATTACGAACTCTCGAGTAGGTGACTCGGGGAGTGGAGTAGGGCAAGGACGGTGTCCTTGTAGCCGAACCACTATAAATACTCGTGTTTTGGTTATGTGCTTCTTACTCTTTATCTTTCATTACACTTTTATATATCTATCTATCAACGTCCAACATACACATCTAAATAGATTGACATAAGTCGATCTAAATATATAAAAAAAAGTTTTAAACTGGTAAAACTATTCAACCCCCCCTTCTAGTTTTCCACGACTACTTTTATCGAAGACATAAACAAATGGGAGCCATTCATTAAAAAACAATTTATGGCTATCATAACCTATTTTTAGCGCACCTCATAACAAAATACACCACAAATTTTCTCTTGACCAACCCAACACATACCGATCCTTTTGCATGTAAGTCATACCAAAAGGTAAAAGAGGATCTAACCTTTACGAATCCATGTGAGAAGGAATGATAGCGATACTTCTTCTGTCAAACTACCACCACCTCTCGCCAAACAACAATTGAAATAACCAAATCATCCACAAACTATAAGTGATATAGTTACTATCATTTTAACATGATTTTCATACGAATATTTACGACACATGTGTCTTAAAATGTAGCAATTGTATTTTTATATGTTGTTCGTGCTGGTTTCCCCTCTTTTTTTATGCACCCTATAACGACGGGTTACAGTCCCATGAGCTGCTTCAACTTCAATGGTCTTCCCATTAGGACAAACCAAGCTTGATGTCATCAATCCAAGAGATTTGAACATTGTCCACATGGAATAAAACTAAGTCATTATTTAGTAATTTCAAATTGTAGTAATTGAGAAAAACATAATGAATTATGAAGATTAATCA
This sequence comes from Chrysanthemum lavandulifolium, assembly GCA_022545495.1. Lineage (NCBI taxonomy): Eukaryota > Viridiplantae > Streptophyta > Magnoliopsida > Asterales > Asteraceae > Chrysanthemum > Chrysanthemum lavandulifolium. The sequence continues at coordinate 161,481,290 of CM040241.1, forward strand.
TAAGTGCTACAACAGCCTATAAAAAAAATATAATGAATTGGTGGTAACAAAGTTTTAACATTAGGTTTTAGATATTAAGGTTCTGTAAAAAAATATATAATGAATGAATTAAGAAAAAATATATATTTAAGGAAAAGATATGTATAGTAAGTTTTAAAAAAGATAATTACTTAATATAATTTTTGTAGATAAATTGTATTTAGTATAGAATTCCAATATAATTATAGGCATTTATAGATTATAATATGCAACATAATTATCAAAATAACTTGTTGCCTAAGTGGTAAACACGCTTGTTATTTATCCAAATAACCAAGGTTCAATCCTTGCAAGGCTCCTTTTTTATAAATAATTTTTGAAAATAACAATAACAAATCCGAAATTTACATAATATTTAATTAAATTAAAAAAATATTGCTTAGGTGGACAAAAATATTTCTTAGGTGGACAACTAATGATTACATGGCATTGAGGTGGCAATTGTGGAATAATCTACGTGGCATGCCTCCTGTTATATATATATATACACACACACACACACACACATATATATATATATATATATATATATATATATATATATATATATATATATATATATATATATATATATATATATATATATATATATATATATATATATATATATATATAGGGTCCGGTTCTAGAGAAAGTGTAATTAGAGAGAAAGTGAGAAAAATGTTACAGGGTAGATTTTGCAAACGTCTCAAACTTCAAGGTAAATTTTAAAAAGTCATAAAATAATAGGGATAATCATCAATCAACCGATCATTTTCATGTCATTAAAACACCAAACAAAATAACACACACTAGATCAAATACAGACCACCAAAAACACATACTAATCAAAATCAAAAACCCAGATTCACGAAAACACATAAAAAAGTCGATCAGAAACACAATAAAATGATCAAAAACACAATAAAACCGATTAAACAGATAAAAAAATACTCGTTATCTAGTGGAATCGCATCTCAAATCACTATGTTATCCGGTTATCCAGCTTTCTGCGATTATTCAAAGTTATTCGATTATTCAGTTATTCAGGTCATTTTAAGATTTTTTTTTTCTTCTTATTATTGTGAATTTGTTGTAAAATTAGAACATATGTAATGATTTTGGAGATTTAAAGATAAATAGTTGGGAGCCACTGATTATTTAGAATATTTTTGAATTATTTGACAATTTAGGACATAAATATGTAAGCTTGTGATAATTTAGATTTTTTTTGGAATTATTTGACAATATAGGGCATCAATGTCTAAACATATGATAATTTAGAATATCTTTAAATTATTTAATGTTTTAGGGCATCAATGTGTAAACAAATCATAATTTATATTATTGTTGAATCATATGTTTATGATTAGAACATCTCAAAAAATGTTAGTGCTTCAAGTGTGAATGATTAAAGGATCATGTGATAAATTACAACATCTATAGAGTATAATTAGAGCACTTCTTTGTTTGATTAGCGCATCAGTGTTTCATAAAATAGCATATGTTTGTATGTTTAGTGCATCATTGTGAAAATTATGTTTAGTGCATCAAAAATATATTTAGTGCATCCTTGAACATATTAGAGCATCAGCGAGTATGGTTACGGCATCGATGATTATGATTAGTGCATTGTTAAACATATTAAGGCATCAGTGTATCAACTTAGTGCATCAGTTTGTAACTTTAGTGCATCGTTGGTCATAGTAGGGCATCCATTTGTATGTTTAGTGCATCGTTGAATCTACTAGGGCATCTTTTTTATGTTTAGTGCATCGATGAAAATGGTAGGGCATCAAGTTGATACGTTACAAGCTTAGAAGGTGTTTAGATTAGCTTGTTTTGTTGTGTTACAAGCTTATTTAAACTTGGAAAAACTATGAGCTCAAGTTGATAAGCTCATAAGGTACTTTAAATTGCCCTTATTCCTAGTTGGGTTAGACATTATAAATCAGTGACTTACCAGGAAAAAAGTTCTCCTATACTTGGGAGCATCATGGAATTTATAACCAGAGTCTTTTAGGAAGCATAGTGTTAGGACTTAGGATTATTGGCATAAGGAAATCCAGGTTGGATATCTCGTTTAAGTCATTCATGTTGGATATGTTGTTTATAATGGAAAGTGATTTTTTTTAATTCTTATGTTTGAAATGAATGAAGTGATTAGATTTTGGTTCCATGCAAATTAAATTTCACATGATTGCTTTACATTGAAGCATAAAATGGATTCCTCAAACTACTTGGATCTTACTGCATCTGAATTATACATTAGTGCATCTGTACTTAGAACTACTGCATTTGTATTATACATTCCTGCATCTATATTATACATTATTGCATCTGCTTTCAAATGTCTTCTTGCATCTCAGATTATACATTGTCGGTATACTTCATTTATCGGTATGTATGTACATGTTTCTCTGTTGCTTATCTGCGAACATAAATTTACATAATATTGAAGTAGCTAGATTATTTCATATCAGTTTCATCATATCTGATACTATAAGCAATAACTTGAGTATGATTTGTGTCTTATCAGTTTGCTTCTTTTCACAAGAAAAACACCACCTAAAGGGGTGCAAATGCCAATCACTTCTATCCTCGGTTCATATGTTTTCTCCTCTTCTTTATGCTTAAGATCTCAGTAGGTTCAACAAATTCTTTATTTTTAGTTATGTGTTCCATATTCCCCACTACATTCTCATCAGATTCTTCATTTGTATGCTAGTGTTCATCTTGGATAGTACCAAATTACTAGGCTTGTCATGTGGAAAATTCAATAACTTATTTAGATGCTAATATGCTAAAATCTACATAAAAGTTCTTTTTTAAGCTGATTTTTAACCTGATGTATGTTTCTTGCTTTCAGTCACAGAAACCTGGAGATGAGCTACTCCATCTGCATCGTCACCACCACCACCGTTGCCACCATCTTCCGCCGTGCAACCACCGCGTCGATATTCACTCCACCACCATCACACCGCCGTAAACATAGTAAGGCATCAGTGGAATTTCCGGCTTATTCAAATAACACTAATTCACTCAAACGAATCTTCTTATTCAGGTTATATGTAAATTTCATTTAGCTCATTTTTAGGTTATCTTTATTATTTTATCTATACGACATAAAACAGATTCACTAAAATTTCTATGTTATTTTGTGCATTATAGGGTAAATTATATCATAATTAGTATTATTGTGAATTTGTGTAAAGTTAGGGCATCTGTTATGATTGTGGAAGTTGAACATAAATAGTTGGTATTCACTGATTAGTTAGAATATATTTGAAATATTTGACATTTTAGGGCATCAATGTGTAAACAATTCATAATTTGTATTTTTGTTGAATCATATGACATATTAAGGTATCATTTAATAAGATTAGTGCAGCATGAGACATATTAATGCATGAGTGTGTATGTTTAATGCATCCGTTTGTATGTATCATTTAATAAGATTAGTGCAGCATGAGACATATTAATGCATGAGTGTGTATGTTTAATACATCCGTTTGTATTTTTAGTGCATCGTTAGTTATAATAGGACATTCGTTTTTATTTTTAGTGCATCACTGGGCAAATTAGGGAATCAGGGAGTATAATTAGTGCATTGTTGGACAAATTAAGGCATCAGCGTGTATATTTAGTGCTTCCTTTTCTGACTTTAGTTATCAGTAAAAAAATCATAAACATGTTTGGCAGATTGGTTTTGCGAGTGGTGTTACTTTAGCTGCAATATTGGGCATTTCATTTGGTTCTATAGCCACATTTGTATAATAGTCTTATACAAAGAAATGTGATCCACCACTTCATCAAAAGTGGACGTACTGATATTTCACAGTTCACTAAAGGTGAACATATGCAATGCATTTGACTTTTGTGGATCTTTTAAATTAGGGGAAATTTTATTCTAGCATGCTAATATTCTTTTTAATTGTTAGGATCACTGCTTGCTGATAAATGCTTACCTGAAGGTGGCAATGGAACAACCTTTTTACATTCACGCATTCAATATTATAAGTTTGAAAATAGAAGTTGGTGCTCTACAATTCTGACACAAGATGATGTAGGAAATACTCTTGTGATAATGTCAACAGCTCCCATATCTGGGGCAAAGTTTGAGACTGGAATACCAGTTTACTTCAGCAAAGTAGAGACCCGTTTGCTTCCAACTATACTTCTTATTGGCCACCCCAATGTTTGCAAGTCTGCAATATTTATCGGTAAGCTATTTTTATATACGTGTTCTTCATACTTCAAATTTGCCATAACCCTTATATATTAATATTAAAAAGGAAGATGAATGGTGTGGGTGGGTTGGGTAACAGGTCAAAACGGATAGAGTCAAAAAGGTAATTATTGGGTATGGGTCGAAAAGGTATATATACACGTAAGGCATCTATGAGTATGATTAGTGCATCGAAAAAGTAGATATTAGTGCATCCATTTACGGCATAATGAAATTATTTAAGGCATATGTTTGTTTAATTGTTTGATTAGTGCATGAGGGTATCGTGCAAAAAAATAGCATCTGTTTTAAGAGTGTATTGAGGCATCAGTGTGTTTGTTTGTTTGTTTAAGTCATCTCGTATTAAGAATGTATTAGGGCATCGACTTGTTTTATTGAGGCATATGTTATAAGAAGGTATTAGAGCATTAGTTTAAGACTCTGTTGGGTTCAAGAATACCCAAACCCCTTAATCTAGGATTTGAATAGAAAATAACCTAAGTGTTTAATCCGTTAAACACTATCGTCACCGAGTGCATAGTCTCTCGCTGAGCCATCTTCGTGTTACTCAAGACGAGGCGAAGAAGAAGCCTCCACTCAAAGAAGGCGGAACTTAATGGGTGAAGACTAAGTCAAGAAGAAGATGGTGGATTCAAAGAGTGATGACAATAACTCACCGAATCCCTAAGACTCTCTCCAACTGCTAGCATCAAGACAAACCAAGGAAGAGATCAAGGCTTTAAGATCAAGAATGAGCGGACTAGGCGGAAAAGTTTACCCAGATAAAACTAAGTCCCCAAGTGCTTTACCCGTATAAAACTAAGTCCCTATCTACTAAAGCCATATCTTCCCATTTATAGTAAGCGCGATACTAAAGGATTCTCTCATATGGAAAGAAGTCACTACCGACTACTAATAGCAAAGTAAATGAATCGAATATATCTATATTCGTGATTACTGTGATCAATGTGTTTGTCTTCTAGGTTAAAGTTAGAATCATACTTGTATAAATAGCATAAGAGAATGCGTGAAAAGTTTAAGCTTGTGAATTGTAAAACACACACACACACAAGCCAACTTTTCACTCTTCCAAATACAACTTTATCCTTGAGATAGCTCAGTGGGTTCTAAGAGTTGTGCTCAGACTTAGCCTGAGCTTAGAGAGGAGTCACCCAAACTTTGTCATTTCAATCCCAAGTACTATTCCGCTAGTACTGGGTAACGATTCTTTGATTTATTTCTAATAAGAATATGATGTTGAAAATTACTTTGTGTGTTTTACTTACGTTAATTTCACCATTATTCACTATTAAATTGTTTTAAGTACTTAATTGTTTTTAAACTATAGTGAATAGGAACAACAAGTGGTATCAGAGCAAGGCTGATTATAAAACCTTTAAGCCGCTTCTAAAACGCTTTTAAATCAGATCCCTATGGTCAAACCGATGTACCCCAACTAGTCGATAAAAGGGTGGAGCTTATTCACCAAGGTTCCCTAGACTTGAAGTTGGCAAATTCAACAAATGGAAGAAGCGATGCTTTGCTATTTGATCGATGGAACCTTATTATGTCAAGTGTATAAATGAAGGTCCATTTATCCCAAAGATCGCTGGGTTTGCCCAAACCTCAAGCTCAATGGACTCAGATGAAAGGAGAGTGGTCAATCAGACCAAAGACTCAAAAGTATCATCATATCATGTCTTCCGATGATATAATGGAGTCGCTTATAAGTCGTAATACGCCTAAACAAACCTGATGACCTAGTCCATAGCCATGAAGGCCCATCCGATACCAAGGAAAACAGGATTATGGACCAAACTTGAGTATAATACCTTCGTGGCTAGGGACTCAAACTCTCTCACAAACTTACACCGATACAAAACTCTTTAAATGAACTGCAAATGATGGTGTTAAGTTGTCCAAACATGAGATTAATGTTGGTTTTGTCAATTGTCTCACCGAGAAGTGGTTGAACTTCTCTCGTGGACTTAGAAATGCAAATCATATTCAAAATCTTGAACTTCCCGAAATTTATGGAAATTTGTCTATGAGGAAAACCTCATCAATGCATTTATACCCCGACTTAAAGAAGTCTCGTGAAGTCAAGAAGTCCCCACCATCACCTCACCTATATCAACCGCCTTCTTTTCTAACAATGTGGTTCAAGATTTTCAAGAAAATTCGATGATGAGCCCGATGAGAGATCAAGTGAGGAGTACCTAAATGACCGAATGTTGAATTTCGTGAAAGGGCACCCTTGCAAACTCTCAAGGTTTATTAAAAGAAACAAAGGTTTTTCAACTGCTAAAGCAAATGAGGACACCGAGTGCTTTAAGTGTCACAAAAGAGGTCATTTTGCAAAGGACTGCTTTTCAAAACAATTTCAACCTCTTATGCACCATCGTGGTCAAATCACCTCGTGCTTTAGCAAATTTCAACCTAAAATCTATCGGCCTCATCAAAACTTTCGTAATAAATCGACCGTAACAAAACAATAGATTTTGAAGCTAAGTATAGGAAAATCAAAGCTAAGCTTGCATTACTTGAGGCCACCCTCGTAACCAAAAAGTGTTCAATCTGCAGGGTAAAACAAAGGTCTTGTTGTCGAAACCTTCGATCGATGAAGAGCCGCCTCATCGATGATGAAATGGTGCATGTCAACAAGACCGATGGCCCTCTCGTAGGAAGACAAGCTAGTCGTTGGAAAGAATCATGCCGTAAATGGAGAATGGGTCAACATCACAATGAAGAAGGTAAATATTCTACTTTCTATGGATGATGATTCGATTGGCAGCCCCTATATGAACTATATCAATGTTGATCTTAAGTTTGTAGAGGAGCAAAGACTAAATCTTTTTCTAAGTACAACAAGTTAAGTTTTGAATTGAATAAGTGTAGGATGAGTTACTTGTGTTAAAACAAAACAAGCTTGAGGCTATCACCTTACAAATTCAAAACACCGAATTAGTTAAAAGAAATCGTGCTCTTCAAGATGAACTTAAGAAAGAAAAAGAAATCATTGATAGTTGGACCAACAAGAATCCAAGAGTCTTTGATGTCATGGTGCCCCAAGAGCAAAAAAGAGAGTCATAGGTGAACATCATCTTTCCGACTCTCACAACAAAGACCGTAGTCCTAAACCATTTGTGTCCGTGGCATGATTACCAATATGTTGTCTGCTCCCAAGCCCAAAGATTGGATTGAAAGACTTAATCCCGAGAGTAAGCTTCCTAACTTTGACTCGAAGAATTCTAGAGCTCGAAAGTCAAGCTCTAAAGAGCATGCTTGATTCCCGTGATGTGCCCAGAGCACCGAACACATCTCCGAGTCTCAAGATGAATCTCAAGCACCACTTCCACCTTTGGAACCTCTTCGTGGTGCCGATCCTAGCTCGAGCTTACTCCATTACAATACAATCCACACTCTCCTAAAGAAAGGTCCGACTTGGTAGAACCATCCCGAAAAGACCATCAAAACCAACTCAACAAGAATCCACCCCACCGAAACTTCGATATCCTCGGTCCCCATCAAGTCGATCGATTCAAGAATCGATCGAACTTGTGAGGAAGCTAACCGACAAAATGGAATCCATTGAAAAGGTCCCCGAATCAATCAAGGAGACAAAGTCGCCCTCTAGTTCCTCAAAATCAAAAGCCACCACCAAAAACAAGCATAAGTGTGATCTGTGCCACTATACCACCACACCATCGACAATCATTATAGAATCCTTTTTGCATGATCCGCAAAAGGATGATCACGTAATCACCGACCACTTGCAATATGTAAGCTCTCTCACCAAGCAAACTACACCAAAGTTGGTCATCAAGATGCTTCTTCATCCAAGTCACCAAAAGTTGAGAGCAAAGCCTTTTCCTCCTTGCCCACACCGTGGCTTTAATGATCATCGCTCGATGATTGTCTTATGAACATATGTCGTGATATTTGCGGTAACACAACTCATAAGACATCTCAAAGATGACAATGTCATCCATGCAAGGAGAAGTTCAAAGCAACCCAAATCCACCGAGTCATCCTCGCCTCTAAATGCAAAACCCGTGGTAGCTCATTGCACTCCACCACCGACCATGAATCGATTGCTCAATTCAAAGAGACCATGAGACCCAAGCCCACTAGTAAGTGGGTCACGAAGAGAAACTAATTCGCTTTACTACTTGTGCAGAGGCATGCCAGGAGCCTATCCGCATCTAGACAAAGGGATGTTCAAGAAGCATGACCGTGTGAAGGAATATCCGCACAAGTATGTAAAGGAACCAGGCCAAAGGTAGTATTTGGTGATAACTCATCATGTCCCATCAAGGTTATGGTTCAAGAACCGCAATGGAATAGTTTTCTAGGATTGCTTATGTCAATGGTCTCAAATACAATCTCATCGTGTCACCACCTATGTGATGCTAAGTACATTGTACAATTCAATGACAAACAAGGTACCATTTTCAATGCCAACAAGGAAGTTGTGTTGATTGCTCCTAGAGAGACGATGTTTATGTCTTAGACATGTCAACTCTCTAAAGATGGAACTACTCTCTTTGCCAAAGCCATCAAACTATCAACCGGTCGTGGCACAAGAGACTCTCACACTTAAACTTCAAAACATCAACAACTTGGCAAAACAAAACAAGGTCCTTGGCTTACCATCACCGGTTTTTGCAAAAGATAAACCATGCTCACCGTGAAAAGGCAAACATAAAAGAGCATCTTTCAAAACCAAGCAAAACTTCTATCAAAAGTCGCTTTCACCTCTTGATATGGATCTCTTTGACCACCACCCTAGATCAATCCAAAGATGAGAAGTATACACTTGTCATTGTTGATGAGTTTTCAAGATACACTGGGTATACTTTCTTTCCAAAAGAGTCAGTAATGATACTATAATGTCATTCATCGTGAACATTGAAAACCGTAATGACATTACAAAGAAACAAATCGAATCGACAATGGTATCAATTTAGAAATGCCGAGCTTGAGAGTTTCGTGATGAGAAGGAATCTCCCAAAATTTCTCATCTCCTTATACCCCGAACAAAATGGGTAGCCGAAAGGAAAACAGAACTCTCATTGAGGTCGCAAGAACCATGTTAAATGGCTCACCCTTTCAAAGCATTTCGGATCAAGCTTAAAACAAATTGTTACACTCAAAACAGTCAATCATTGTCAAAAGACATAATAAAACCCCATATGAGATATTCAAAGGTAGACTTCGACATCGCCTACTTTCATGTGTTTGGATGTCCTGTGTTTATTCATAACCACAAGGATCATCTAGGCAAGTTCGATGCTAAAGTCGATGATGGATACTTTCTAGGTTACTCACCGATCTCCAAAGCCTTCGTGGTATTTAACACAAGGAGACAACAAGTTGAGGAAACTTTTCATGTCACCTTTGATGAAAGTGTAGAAAGCATCGATTCACCAACACTTCAAAGGAGGATATAGGAATTGACAACTCATCAAGATATCCTCCCGATGAGTACAACTCAAACCAATTCCTCATACCAAGTCGATGTCGACATCTCATATTATGTCTTGCCTCACAACCCGTCACAACCAACTATCGCTGAATTCATTGATAATCGCCATCCCCATCGATAGGTAACATCGATCCAAATGATCGTGATCCTGTAACTCAAGAACCTCTACCGTAACAAGACACCTCAACAGATGATCTAAATGATCCCGTGGCTTTTGCACCGAACTCACACCGAACTCCCAAAGGACATCTTCAAGCTCGATCCTGCACCACAAAGTAAGTGGACAAGATCTCGTGACATTGAGCTTGTAAACATCATTGGTGAACCCACCGAGGGCATGCTCACTAGAAGCATGGTCGCTAACTTAATCGCAGCTTCACCAATGAATGTCTATATGTCGATTACCTATCGAGATAGAACCCAAAAGTGTCACCGAGGCTCTAAAATACCCAAGCCGGGTTCAAAGCATGCAAGAAGAACTCGCAATGCTTGATAAAAACAAGGTCATGACCTTGATCAAATGTCCTCGTGATGTAGTAGTCATAGGAATGAAGTGGGTTTTCGTAAACAAAACCGATGAAAACGGCACCGCATTAAAAACAAAGCCGACTTGTAGCCAAAGGTTACAACAACAAGAAGGCATTGACTATGATGAAACATTTGCTCTGTTGCAAGAATGGAAGCCATCAGATCTTCCTTGCATATGCAACATACATGAACTTCGTGGTCTACCAAATGGATGTTAAAAGTGCATTCTTAAATGGTGATCTCAAGGAAGATGTATATGTTCAAGAACCTCCGTGCTTTGAGAGTAGTGAATTCTCGACTATGTCTCGCAAGCTTGACAAAGCCCTTTATGGACTTAAACAAGCTCCTGTGGCATGGTATGAAACTCTCTCACCTTCCCGATACAAAACAAGTTTGTCGAGGAAAGATAGACAACACATCGCTTGTCTATAGAACTCAACAGATGTGATACTAGTCCAAGTGTATGTTGATGACATCATCTTTGGCTCAACAAACTACAACTTTGCAAACAGCTTGAAAACCGATGACAAAGAAGTTTGAAATGAGCATGATGGGGAACTCACATACTTTCTTGACTACAAATCGTGCAAACCGATAAAGGAATATCCATCACCAAGAGAAATACACCGTAAATCTCTTGAAGAAATATGAGATATCCGATCGTGCCTCAAGAAGACTCCAATGGTCCCACCTAACAACCTTGGACCCGATCTCACCGGCAAATCACCAATCAAACTCATTTCGTAGGGATTGTAGGCTCACCGATGTATCTAATCGCTTCTAGACCGACATCCAATTCTCACCGCCTAATAGCAAGATATCACCCAATCCTAAAGAATCCCATCTCACCGCAGCCAAAAGAATACTCAGTACCAAGGGAACCCCAAACCTTGGACTCTATTATCCAAAATGCTCGTGGTTTGATCTCAAGGTTACTCGATTCGATTATGCCGGCCGCAACATGGATGTAAAAAGTACCTCGTGGTCCCGCTAATTTCGAGGAAAACTAGTTTGTTGGAGTGCTAAAAGCAACAATCGCTGGTTATGTCCTCACCGGTCAATATGTAGTCAGCAGCAGATGTTGTGCCAATGTATTATGGATGAAAAGTCAACTCAATGACTATGACATCCATTACAAAATGGTGCCCATCTTCCGTGATAACACCAAGCTATTGCAATCTCCAACAACCCCGTCCTCCACCAAAGAACCAAACACATTGATATCGATATCACTTCATCGTGGATCACATAATGAAGGGAGACATTGAACTTCATTTCATCCCTACCGAATATCAACCGGCCGATATCTTCACAAAACCCTTGATGAACCTACCTTCAGAGACCGAAAGTCAATTGGGAATGCTTGACATTGAAAGTCGTATCCGAAAACCAATCTCAAGAAGTTCTCTCAAATGGTTCATCCTCCCCAACATCCAAAACAAACCTCTCACCGAATGAGTAAGACTCATTCGTGGTCCGTGACATTTGACAAAGAGCATTGAATGAGTAACTAAATGATCCAAGTATCGCTTACTTAAATGTCCTAGGTTGGTAACTATGCTAATTTAATATAGGAATATATGTCTCTTTGTCTTATCACATCCCACTTGGCATTTAATGCTCTCACAAAAATATCAAATTGATATTTTATCTCGCAAAAAGTGCACTTTATCGCATCGCAATCGCTCCTTGAAAACGGATTTTATCATGGTAATGGAGTGGTAGCATTAAATGTGAAAATTCAAACGCTTTTCAAAACCGACGCTTAATATTCCCATTTGTGCACAAATCACCCTCTTACCACTCTATAAATACCCTCTTCCAACACAAACAAACACACACAAATTATTTTCTCGCAACAAAACTCACAAAATCATTTCTAAAACTCGTAAATATTTGTGTGTGCTCAAAAACTTTTCAAACCTCTTTTGAAAACCCTTCTTGTAAACATTTACAAAAGTTTTTCATCACAAACTTGAGAGATCAAAAAACTTTGATTATTCTAGTCAAAATATTTTCAAACCCTAAAATCTTTTAATGGAAATGGCTAGAACTCAATCTCTCCGCTTGCTTCTCAAAGGTAGGGATCTTACAAATGTTGAATTTAAAACTAATAATGTCATAGGCAATTTTGAATACCTCAAACCGTCCCACCTACAAAGACATTATGAAATTTTTGTTTAATTGCCCACCGAAACGGCCTTTGTTCGTGTCCTCCATTGTTTACCAAAATCTCCTCGTGGAATTTTGGGCAACAACCAAGGCCTATGACCCGACACCCCATCGATGAGAACAACCTCGCACCTCTCGTGGAATATCTCATCGATTCGCCTTCACGGGGCAACAACGATTCACCCCGGATTACAAAACGCTTTGCACTTCAACAGGTCGGATTACAATAAAGGTGTTTATGTCGCCCATCCCGAACCTTCCACAAGTGAAGGATGGGTTAAAACAATTCATTTTAGATCCAACTTTTTGGACAAGACCCCAACCACCAAAAGCTCTTTTCCCGTGGCTTGAGGATCCTATTCACTTTCGTGATTCGTGTCCTCGGCGGAACCACTCATCCACCGAACAAGTTAACTCTATTCGCTTGATGATGGCATACCGCTTGATGAATGGGGTCACTGTCGACATAGGGGAGATCATTTACAAGTGATCTCGTGACCAAGCTACAGAGCAAAACTAGGACGAAATACGCTTCGTATCCTAGGTTTGTCTCTTGTGCTTTGCAAGTGTTACCGGGTACAAACTATCCTCGTGAAGAAAATTTTGGTGCTTTACCAGCATCCCGAGCCAATCAAATTTTCAAAAGACCCATCCCTTGTCACTCCTATTGAATTGACGGCCCACATGATTGTCAGAACAATCGAGTGGATCGGTCTCCAAACCCCGCCCCCAAAAGAGAAAGGGAAGTCTCAGATCGACTAAGACTAAACCAAAGTCTCGTGGCCCCGAGGCTTCAGAACACCGCCTAAAAGGCACAAAAGCCCGAGACTAAACAGACACCCACCGACTGTGCAACATCCACCCCGTGACAACGAAGGACACCGATACATCACAACAAGGCCCTTGGTCACATCTACTACTCCCCAAGATCCGTAGGAAACAAACAACCTACCGGTAGGGGAGCGCCCACTACGCCCGATGATGACATTAACAAATCCAAGTCTTTGTCTCGAGGGCACACCGATCAATCCCAAAGACTGGGGAAACAAACAACCCACCGATAGGGATACAACAATCACCGACTCCGCCAAAGGCACTGGAACACCCACCAAAGTCTCAGGGTCACTGGGGACAAAGACTCGAGGAAAGAAACAACCCACCGATACGGAACCCAAAACCAATCCCGACTCGAGAAGGCACTGGAAACTCCCACCAAGGTCCGAGGGGTCAACGGGGACAAAGACTCGAGGATATATACCACCACGATATGGAACCCATCACCAACCCCTTACTCACAATTGTCGATGTCACCGGTATTCTATTCTCGAGGATGAACTTGTCAAATCAAGATGAAATTTTATCACCGAGAAGAAATGGACGCCGAGGTTCAATCGAACAAGAGCCTCACCGATCCAAAGGAGCATACCGAGTCACCATTTCATCCGTAAGATAATGACTCGACTCCTCATCATCCAAATTGGGAATTTAACCGCTTTGACAACATTCTTCCAACATCGAAAGACACCGGTTCAAGGATCACTAAAGCCTCAAGGAAGTCAGACAATCGGGTTACCGAACAATTTTGGGATCAACACACCGAAGCGGCAACCACCACGCCGATCTTCGATCCGATGTGCTCACCTTCAATGAAAATGTTCATGAGCACGAGATCTCATGTACCAACACCTTATCGATCGATGAAAACCGTTAAGTTTCTCAAGCATCTTCACCATGTGGAGTTACAATTGATGAAATCGTGGATGTCATTAAAGAAGACCCAAGAATCAATGCCAAAGTGCCGAAGCCACCGAGGTGTATGTGAAAATTCATCTCGACTCACCGAATCGATTGAAATGCTCCAATCTGCAAATGTTCGTGGTCTCCAATCTTCGCCTCGCCTCTTCAAACCTCGGTGGACTCTTTGAACACTCGTAGTCGCTATGGCTCAGCCTCATCTTCTATGGCTCGAATCTTGGTCCCCGAATGACCGTGATTGAGATCTCTCAGCTAACTCGATGCAAAGGTCACCGGTCTTCAAGCAGATATTTCAGAGATTAAGGCCATGATCACCGAAATCTATCAGCCTTCAAGGGTCAAGCAGCCCGCCCCTCAAGACCAACTCCAACTCTTGCCCTCACCAAGCTCCGAACAGCTGAGGGGAGAATATCATCAAGAAACTCCTCTTCACACCGAGGGGAGCAAACACCACCGCCTCAAGAGCTCCCACATCATCTCGCACCAGCCTCAAGAATACCCATCTCCTCACTACCACCACAAACATCAACAACAACAACACCGACGGTCACAACATCAATCATGACAACAACACCACCCTTAGTTGCATCATCTTCCTCGTGCCAGACAAAGGCAAAGGCAAATGACAATCACGAGCCCGAGAAGATTCCCTATAAAATCGGCGACATCAATACCGCCACACCACAACAAATGAGTAAACATCTTGCTAAAGAAGAAAGAAGATTGAAACTAGCCGAGGAAGAGAAAAGGAACAGAGAAGCACCGCAAAGGTTGTCGCCAAGAAGCCGAGAACATGGGATTAGATCCAAGCAAGCTTCAAAAGGGTCAGCAGGACAAAAGTTCAAGGATGCTCAGTCGCCGATGGTCGCAATGAGAAAGCAATTTTAAAGCAAAGAAAAGAAAGTCAAGTCGCAGGCAAGAACGAATTGATCATTACAACCGACAATGACAAGTCAAGGAAGCTCGAGAAAATCATCGATGTCAAAATCATCCCCAACTCCAAACCACTAGCAATGAATGTCTACATGGGGGTGATAAGAGACATTTCGAGATTCATGATCCCTTAACTTTTGTTGATTTTGGGATCACCGAACTCGATGAGCTTGGTCCAATCATTGAAAAGAAGCAAAATAAGGTGGTCAAGGACCGATGAAGATGCTCAAGAAAAGATATGAAAGGTCGAGAGATGCACCACCCAACTGGAATTCACCGCCTTGATCGCACCTCAAGGATCTCAACCACAAGCATCCACCGCAAAAGGAAAAGAGTTGAGTTCCACCGAGATCAAAGTGCTCGCTTAGAATGCAACAGAGAGCTGCTCGAGGTGTGAAATTTGTGAACTGCCTAGTGATTGAAAAGCCCGAAGAGGGCTATTTTTCATTGATGTCTACGGAACCCAAAGATTCCAAAGGTGGAGTGATATCGATCAGCAGAGTGGCTACTATGATCGCCTATATTCCAAAGGCCTCTCGATCCAATCCTCAAAGAAACATCGTGTTTTGTCAAGACCGAATGCTAAGATAAGAGACCATCCCGACAGGAAAACACTCATCACCAAGAAAGTGAAGCTTGAAGCACTGGAATCCATCCGACCGACATCATGTTATCTTTTCTTTGTACTAGTGATAGGAACCATGTAAGATGATTAATAAAGATGTATGTTTTTGTTAAAATACTCAAGGTTCCATATTGTATTCATTAGTACATTCAAGTAAGAAGAAGCCATTTGCTCACTTACACCGATCAAACACTTAGGCTATTTGTATATCCAAATAGGGGAGACCGTTGGTTCAAGAATACCCAAACCCCTTAATCTAGGATTTGAATAGAAAATAACCTAAGTGTTTAATCCGTTAAACACTATCGTGTCACCGAGTGCATAGTCTCTCGCTGAGCCATCTTCGTGTTACTCAAGACGAGGCGAAGAAGAAGCCTCTCCACTCAAAGAAGGCGGAACTTAATGGGTGAAGACTAAGTCAAGAAGAAGATGGTGGATTCAATGAGTGATGACAATAACTCATCGAATCCCTAAGACTCTCTCCAACTGCTAGCATCAAGACAAACCAAGGAAGAGATCAAGGCTTTGAAGATCAAGAATGAGCGGACTAGGCGGAAAAGTTTACCCGATAAAACTAAGTCCCCAAGTGCTTTACCCGATAAAACTAAGTCCCTATCTACTAAAGCCATATCTTCCCATTTATAGTAAGCGGCGATACTAAAGGATTCTCTCATTATGGAAAGAAGTCACTACCGACTACTAATAGCAAAGTAAATGAATCGAATATATCTATATTCGTGATTACCGTGATCAATGTGTTTGTCTTCTAGGTTAAAGTTAAAATCATACTTGTATAAATAGCATAAGAGAATGAGTGAAAAGTTTAAGCTTGTGAATTGTAAAACACACACACACAAGCCAACTTTTCACTCTTCCAAATACAACTTTATCCTTGAGATAGCTCAATGGGTTCTAAGAGTTGTGCTCGACTTAGCCCGAGCTTAGAGAGAGTCACCCAAACTTTGTCATTTCAATCCCAAGTACTATTCCGCAAGTACTTGGGTAACGATTCTTTGATTTATTTCTAATAAGAATATGATGTTGAAAATTACTTTATGTGTTTTACTTACGTTAATTTCACCATTATTCACTATTAAATTGTTTTAAGTACTTAATTGTTTTTAAACTATAGTGAATAGGAACAAATGAACTTAGAAGATGACGGTTTCTGACGAGCAAAATAGATTGAATTGGGTCGTTTTTATCGAGCAACATTATGTGGTGTCACGTATATCATTTCTTGATTTATTCAAACCTTGTATTATGTGCTCATACTTGGATACATGAACTTACGTAATTTGTTTTACTTGTAAGTATTATTAATAAATGAATTGCTTGAATGCTACATATTATCTGAAAGAAGTGAGTAAAAACAAAGAAATTCAATAAAAAAAGTGCTTTAATGATACATATTTTACGAAAAGAAGTGAGTAAAAACAAAGAAATTAGTGAACTAATAAAAATATTAGAAGAAACCATGTTTACCCCTTGAAAAATAAAGAAATTTTCAAAATGGCCCTCAGAAGTTAGGAGGGAAAAAGGAGGGAAGAGGGGTAATCTAACGGTTGAGATCACTTCCTCACTTTTCTTTTGAGATCAACTTTTAAATGATCCAATCTCTCTCTCTCTCTTTATATATATATATATAGAATCGGATCGATTGATAAGGTTTTTATTTTGAGAAGATTGAGTAGCTTTTCAAAAGCGATAGATTTTTAACCTTGATTCATGTTTTCAAGCGTAAAATTCATTTTAATGTGATTAAAATTCAAAATGTGTAAAAAATTGAATCAATGTTAAAATCTCCGATTTTGCGATATATGTAGAATCTTGAATCATCTGCAAATTTAATGAATCATCATCATAACTCGATTTTAACAATGATTTGTGAATCAAATTTGTGATTTATAGATTCGATTCACCATAAAATGATGTTTACTTGTGAATCAAATAAACAACATGAATCAATTTGCTCAAACGAAGATTTCTCAATCTTCTCAAAATAAAAACCTTCTCAATGGAACCGAAGCCTATATATATATATATATATATACTAGTGTCAAAACCCGTCCGATGGATGGTATGACTTGTGGTTTTATTTTTATGTTTTAGTAGAACAAATATATACTAAAAAGTAATTAAAAGTTAAATTAAACAATTTATAACTATAATTGATGTTACCATTTTATCTATATAAAGGAACCACACATGAAATATCTAGCGTGGATATGTGAATTACTTTTCTAGGGTTTCTATATTTCACCTTTCACGGAAGGACTAATTTAATGGCGCCATTATTTCACGTGGGAGAATAATGAAATGGCCACATCACTTAAACTATCCATGAAAAGAGAATTGTGATATTGAGTTACTTTTAATGGGTCATTTATGTTCAACTTATCTTATATGTTATGTATTTTGTTTAGGCTCTCTCATGCCACCGAAAGCTATCTTTTGGGACAAACATCTTTCGTAATCTTTTGATATCGAATGGCACCGAGGCGGGGAAGTATAGTTGGTCGAGTGGATACTAAGATAGCAAACTATGACTACACAAGGTTTAATATGAATCCTACATCTGTTTCACCGTTTGCACACATCGGTCCTCATACATATCCAACTCCATGGAGTACAGTTAGATGCTATCTTGAAAGTTGCTTCGTGTTCCACTTTCAAGATCTTAGCCTAAATTGATCTATAGTTCTTTTATTTTGTTAAAAATCTTGGTCTCATGTTTGCTTCATATTGTCCAAATAGGAACTGCTCAAGAAATGATAGGCAATGGATATGAAGTCGAATTTTTTTCTACGTGGCGTAGCGCGACCACTTTACTTTGTTTGCCAATGTTTATTGGAGGTTTCTCAATGACTCTTGGTATGGATATGTCTTTTACTTGATTATATTTTTCTCTATAGCTTTGGTTTGTCATTTGCATGTTTAGAAACTGCTCTACTACTGTGTGTGTAGGCATGGTATGTCATGAAGTAACCCGTGTTGCATATGACATCCATTTCTCTTCTGTATAAAAGTATATAAAAGAAATTAAATCAAGTTCTAGAATATGATTGTCGAGAAAAACAATGAACTAAGATGATGATCGAGTTCAAAGTAGTTCGATTGTTAGCATTGTATAAAAGGAAAAGCTATTAAGTGACTCACTAAACACGGGATTAATTTCTTGTTACTCCAGTTGGACCCAATACATAAATTATAGATGCAAAATTTAACCCATTTCGAATGATTTCGTGTAGAATCTTTGGTTCTAACACATACGAAATATACATATTAAATAGTAGTTGCACATCTAATTCTCTCTAAGATTTTGGTATATTTTTCTTTTCATGCTTGTCTAGTGGCTTACTAAACAGGCTTCTTGTGTAACATCATTTTTCGTAAAGTTTTCAAAAAATAAGAGCTATAAACCAATAGGTATGCAATTGATACATGTTTGCTTATTTCAGGAAAAATATACCAAAAGAAGCTTTGGACTTTAGCTTTGGATCACCTGAATAAGGCTCAGGAACATGATTGTAGCTCCATCTCTTGCCGGAAATGCAGATTAATCTCGGAAGTTACACGCAACCTACAATTAGGTGATTTTTACCTAAGCCGTTCACAAAGTGACATTAAAGAAAATGATGATATGAAGAAAGCCCGTGAATTTCATATTGAAGCTAAAAGAAAAATCAATGATGTTGTATGGAATAATATTAAGTGCTTGCGATATTTCAAAGACGACCCCACGCTTTTGTTCGCCTTTGGAGTTCTTGGTGCTTGCGGATCCGAAGAAGAATGTTGGCATTGCGGACCTTCTAAACTGAAAAATCCTTGTTCCTCAATACCTCCATACACATGAAATGGGAATGCATCGAACGACGCCATATGGTCGAGTACTCGATGAGGCTAGGTATGAAAATTACTTGAAAACCTTACCTCGATGGATACTTTGTAGTTGCATAATGTCACAATTCTCAATTTCCGGTCATTTCTTAAACTCAATATTCATCATATTAGTTCATGCATGATTTTTCATTTCACGATAAACGCATAATTTCATATTAAATAAACGCTATCGCGTAATTAATTATTTTGAACATTTGATTCGATACTTCCAAAGATTATTCGATATATTTTATACTCATATTAAGATGATAAAAATATTATTATTAGTTTACCGGTGTTTTAAATTTATTTCAGATATAAATTGTTATATTTACATAATTACGACGGTTTTCTTAAATATTACACGATAATTATTATTTCACTTAAATTTTGCAAGAAAGGTATTTTTATAAATTTTATGACTTCAATATGTTTTATTTTGAACCGTTAAAATTTATTTCTAGTTGACGCTATTTTTCAAGCCTAAATGTACACTTAATTACTTAACTATACTTACAAGAACACATTTACTTACACATTACTACTAAAAAAAAAAAAAAAAAAAAAAAAAAAAAAAAAAGATGAACTAGTCAAACCTATCTACTCTCCTCAAATTGAGGATCTTGTCTTTAAATTATATCATTTTATAGTCCAAGCAATAATGCATTCAATCAACACATTCACCTCATTTCAAAGAAAAAAAAAATATATCATTCTCTTCTCCCTAGCTCCATAACCGGCCACCCTTTAGATCAAGAAGGGGATCACAAAATTTTTCAAGTCAAGTTATTTACACAACCTTAGTATACTCTTAATCAAGGTTTTGAAATAAAAACCTAGGGTATTTAGGATAATCCTTTGTTCACTTAACCTCATCAAGTTACTTGTAAGCACTTCATGTTCATATTTGATGAGTGTGTAAATACTCATCATTTTTGTACAATATAAACTGCAAAATCATCTGAAAACACTCAGAAACACATCAAAATGATCAAAATATCACAAATCAGTGTTTTATGTGTTTTAAATGCAAAAATATCAAATCGGATGAAAAACATATCAAATTTGCAAAATTGCGCTTTAGTCCCCAAGTTTCAAAAATTGTCAAAATAGTCCCCGAGCCAAAATTTCAAAAGAAAAGTCACCAAAGGTCTTTTTAAAATCATAAATTGTCATATTTAGTCCTTTGGTGGAAAATCTAAAAGTTTTGAGAAAATTACAGTTTTGGTCCCTGAACTTTTAAATTGGTCAAAACTAGTCCTTGGGAATTTCAAAAGTGTCAAAATTGACCCTTGGATTAGTAAAGTTGGCAAAAACAACCCTTTAACTACTCTTCATAAGTTACATGATTGGTCCACTTTGTTTTGAAGAATTGCACAATTGGTCCTTTATGTTAATATTTCTACAAACCAAACCGGACCCTATCTTATTCCCCAAGCCCAAAACTAAACCCTTGGCCCAAAATCTTTTCCGGTCCAACCCTTGACCCGACCAACCCAACAACCCAACATTTAAATAATCAAAACCCGCCCCTAAAACCTGTCATCCCAGACCAATATGTCGCAATCCCCTCCTCCACCCACCTAAAATCACCTCTACTACACCCTTTGTCTCCCCACCTCACCTACCTACCCAAGTGCATTAAATGCACCTTCTTTCCCTCGTCCAAGATATCGAAACCTTTTTTGGCGCAAAACAAGATTAATGGCGAGATTGATTCTAGCCATCCTAAGGTTGAGATTGCACTGGAAATGCTCTGAGGAGTGAGAAAGAAACTTTGGAGCATAAAAGAGCCAAGAGGAAGCATGAACCAGAGTTAGTTTTAGTTTTAAAAGATGTATGTCGTTTTAATATAATTATGCTTTAATTAGTTTCTTAAGTGTATTTCCAGCTAATTTGTACTCAACTTAGTAGTTTCGGTGTATTCAAACTATTATTAAGTTTCAATTTATGCATTTGCTCAAATTTTCAATTTTATCTCAACTGTTGGAGTTTTCCATACTATATTCAGTTGTTAAAGTCTCAAAAAGCCTCTTTATAATCTCAAACAAGCTCCTATAAGCTATTCATAGCTTTTTACAAGCCTGAATTTAAGCTTCAATCACTTTGGGACACCGGTCAACAAAAGTCAAAGCAGAACCAAAAGGGTGCGGTGGATTGGGTTGAGGCGGATGGAAATGGGTTAGTTTAGAGATCGATGGGTTGGATTTATTAGGCTAGTGTTGGTTTCACCGATTGGCGAGCCATAGTGGCTATTGGACAAATTGTAAGTGATTTTCACAAATCTTGCATACAATGTATTGGTGCTCATAATTGGTTAAAACACTGCTCCAACAAAGTAGTAATTAGGTTAAGAGAATCTAGTTTGATCATTTGTGCATGCTTAGTCAGGTGTTATCTCATTTAAATTTTCAAATCAATATATTAAGGGGTGTTTGGTTTGCTGTCAAAACTGTCTCACAGGTGAATGCAGTGGTAGTTTTTTGTTGGTTCATGTATATTTAGCTCTAAGAAACTCAATTGAGTCATTAAATTGTGCTTGCAACCTTTAAAGTCAAAGTTTCATAAAATCTGTCCTAATACTTGATCTGTTGTGATTTTGGATATGTAAAATCTTGTTTGGTGTTTAAAAGCCTTAGACAAAAGTCGGTCTTAAGTTCATTTCATCAATTTACTTTAACATCGATCATAAAATTGTATTCAAATCTCAAGATAGTCAACTTTCAATCTGCTTCAAAAGTCAAAATGGTGTAAAGTTGGATTTGTGCGAGAAATCGCGATGTACGCATGGGTTTTATTAAAGCTCTTTAGGTCCCGATTTTTGGTTTACAAGTAGTTTACTAGGTGGTCTTTAAGACCTTTTATCTGCTTTTAGTTCAAGCTCGGACAAGCTTGTGCATAAGCTCAAACCGACCTCGGTGCCTGCCCTGCACAACTCACCAATCTTGAGTGATTTCTCGATTTTGTGCAACTTGCACGAGTTCATAAAAGCTTTGTAAGGTCTAGTCTTTTGGTTATAAGTAGTCACCTAGGTTTAGTTTAAGTCTTAATAATTGGATTTTAGTTTGTAGCTTATTTGGGTGCTTATTTTTGGTGCATAAGTTGGTACCTAGAATGCTTTTAAGCTTATTCTCATAATCATCAATTTGTGTTATATTGCTATTCAGTAGTTATAGCTTGTGGATTTCTGTTTCATTTGGTCTTATTTAGTATATCATAACTTTTGTTAACAATTGGTAGCTTGTTTGGTTCACTTAGCTTATTTTAGTCTTATTCACAAGCACTTGTGACATCGCTTGATTTTCTTGCAAACAAGTGCCTGTTTTTCCATTTTCCTAGCTTCTTAATATCATTTTAGAGTTTTCTTGAAATTTTGATTTTTCCTAGCTATTTTGCTATTTTTCTTGATTTTAATTAGTTTTAAGCATTTTTAATTAGTCTTTAATACAAAAATTCGTAAAAGGTTCAAAAAATAAGTTTTCATTTTTCTTAGGCTTAGATAAATATAAAAGTGAAAAAGTAATTTTCCAGATTTTTCCTAGTTTATTTGGTAATTTTAGCAATTTAATTAGTTTTAATAGTTTAAAATTCATAGAAAATAGAAAAATAATCAAAAAATTACAAAATAGTTTTGAAAATTCTATTTTGATATTTTAGATTTTTCTAAGTCTTAATCTTATTTTTCTAGCCTAATTTCCTATTTTCTTGTATTTTAGGTAATTAATTAAAAGTTAAAAATAGTTTTAATTAGATAATTAGTTTTAAAAATAATTTTCTTTTTCCATAAATTTTCTTTTATCATTAGGATTGTAAAACATCATTTTCATATTTTTAGGGTTAATATTGCTATTAGTTTCACTTTTTTAATTTATCGTCAGCGTAGTTTTTAATTTCCGCTTTATAAAAACATAAAACAAAACATCATTTTAATTGTAGTGATAGCGTTTATTTAATAGATTTTATCTTTTTAATTTCCTCTAATTTGCATTTTAGCCTTTGTATCTGTTTGATATCTCTCGTAGTTATAATCATAATCTCAAATTCCTTTATCGCTCAAATTTCGATCACTAGGCGTTGATTGATCCATTGCATAGCTCATTTGGGACATAACGACCGGGAGACCCTATACTCCTCGATCTTCATTGATTCCGTGCTTAAGCTGTTTTAAGTCTGTTACGACTTGACGGTTTCTGTGAGATCAAATTTTTGGCGCCACGCCGCTTGAGTCAGGCTTTGATCTATCTTGATTTTAGCAGTTAGTTGTTTGAATCCTCACTCTTTGTTTATATCATCCATCTCTGTATATATATATATATATATATCCCTATTTTCTTCTAAAAATCCAAAACCCAAAAACAACCAAAAGCGTATAAAACACAAAAATATTTTTCTTTTGTTTCTATATATGTATCAAAATAAAAATACAAAAGATTCGCTGCTTTTCTTTAATAATAACAACTTAAAAGATTACCACATGAAACCAAGGCAAAGGCACTACCTAACGGGGGGTGCGACCATAATAAGTTCGAACTAAAGATTTAAAACTTGCCTTTGTGTCCTTGTGATTGGTGTACCTTTCTCGAAGAAGCCATTTATCTTGGATTATTGGTTAAGTTCATTGTTGTTTTGCCTCGAATTTGTGTTAATTGATTTTGTTGTGATATCGACGTTTCGAACCGTAAAACCCATAAAGATTCTTCTCACCCCATTTTACAAAACGTCTTCATAATTCTCATTCTCATCGAAAGATTTTCATAATTCCATTTCTCTCTTAACTCTGAGTTTCCTTAGAGTTAACTCTAGTGTATCTTTTCGCTCTTCTAGATCCGTAAGCCCATTTCGTGAGCTTGTCAAGATTCCAAGAAGGCGTGTTCAGTGACTTTTCGCTCCTTCACCGGATCCGAGATCCGGACTGCTCGCACTCCTTCCGTTATCATGGCGGATGAAATTCTATGCGCGAGCTTCTCCGTGCACCCATCGACGGGTATGGAGATGCTATCGTTAATGCCAACCATCGTGGTGAAAACTTTGAACTCAAGACCGGTTCTCAATCTTGTAACCTCTAATCAATTCTTCGGTTTTGAGCGGGGCGATCCTCATGCTCATATTCGATGGTTTAACAAGATTGCATCTACCATCAAGTATAAGAATGTCCCCACCGAAGTTAAGCTTCTTCATTCCCATTTTCTCTTGAGGGCAAGCCCGGATTTGGCTTGAAAACAACCCCTCGATCTATAGAGACATGGGAAGATCTAGTGAAGAAATTTGTGAATGAATTTTATCCACCTTCCAAGACCACGAGTCTTAAAATGAAATCATCAAGTTCACTCGAAGTTTGATGAATCCTTGATGAATCGTGGATCGTTTCAAGGAATTGCTTCGCAAATGTCCTCACCACGGTTTCTCCGAGTTGATGCAACTCGATACTTTCTACAATGGAGTGAGTCAATCGACCAAGATTCTCTCAATTCCTCCGCGGAGGAAACTTCTTGAGCAAAACTCACAAAGAAGCTTTAGCGATTATCGAAAACAAGTCTAAAGTCCGTCTTCGCACGAAGCAAGCGGTTGTTTCCCAAGTCGGTGTTGGACCTTCTTCTTCTTCATCGCCCGTGAGTCGGTCTAGCACCGATGCTAAGATTGATAAACTCACGGAAGCCATTCAAGCTTTGGTTCTCTCCAATCAAAGAAAGTCTATTTTCCACAAACTTCACCTCCCGCTAAAGTTAAGAAAGTGGAAGTCGTGTTTACCTGGTGGCCCCCATGCTTATTATAACTGTATGGCCACCGATGGTAACCCCTTTGAAGCCAATGCCGTGGGCGGATGTCTAATCAAGGAGGCAATCAATATAGTGCTCTCAGAGACCGAACCACCGTCCTAACCACTACTCGGACCTCCGGTTTCAATCAAAATCAAAACCGTAATCGAATCGAATAGACCAAACCAAGGTTTTCAAAACCAAGGTCATTTCAATCAAAACAACGGTTTTCAAAATCGAATCAAAATTTCCAACATCAAGGAAATTACAATAGAAACCAGTGTCAAGGAAATTTCAATCAAGGGTATTTTCATGGCAATAATTGGGAATTTTCAAAATCAAGGGCCTAATCCTAACAATAGAGGCCGAATTTTCTGTGCAAAATCAAGCCATTGTTCCAACCGACCATCATCCGATGAGTCATTGAAACAATTCATGAAATCCCAAGAAGAAATGAATCGGTTGTTGGTTAGCCGATTGTCGACATCAAGAAGTCTTTAAATGATCGACCCTGGCTCGGTACTTTACCTAGCAACACGATCGCTAATCCGAGGGGCGATGCAAAGGCGATCACAACCCGTGGTGCTTTTATGCTGGACCTGCTATTCCTACTACCTCTTCTTCCTCTCTCCGAAGGTAGTGGAAAGCGAACCCGAGGCGACAAAGGACAAGGAACTTCCTACTAATAACGGAAGTACCAAAGAATGTCCATCCTCGGGTTGTCCCCAAACCCAAGCACGAGTTGTTTTTGAACCTCCGGTTGTTGACCCTAAATCCAAAACTTCTATTCCTTATCCTCACGGTTACATGAGCAAAGCTCCGAGAAAGCTAGTCATCGGATGGAAAATTCTTTCAAATTTTCCAAGAGCTTCACTTTGACATAAGCTTCATGGATGCCATCATGTTGATGCCCAAGTTTGCATCTACTCAAAACACATCTTGAGCAACAAAGAAAAGTCGTTGAAATGGCTAAAACTCCTTTGAATGAGAATTGCTCGCCAGCCTTGTTGAAAAGCTTCCGAGAAGCTAGGAGATCCCGGAAAATTTCTTCTTCCTTGTGTTTTCACGGATGATTGAATGCTTTGCCCTCACGATCTTGGTGCAAGCATCAATCGATGCCGTATTCGATGTGGAAGAAACTTTCTCTTCGGAACTTATTCCTACCGCATGACTCTTGAGCTTGTAGATCGTTCTATCTCGCGTCCTCTTGGCATCGCCGAGGATGTATTTGTGAAAGTAGGAAAGTTCCATTTCCCACCGACTTTGTGGTCGTTGATTTCGATCTTGATCCTCGAGTTCCCTCATTGTTGGGCGGGATTCACGAGGACGGGCCGTGCTCTTATCGATGTATTTGAGCAAGAGATCACTCTCCGTGTGGGTAACGGTCATACCTTTAACCTCGATCAAACTTGAGGTACTCCTCAATTATGATAATCGAATCAATTAATCAAGTCGATTTGATTGATATTGCTTGAGGAGTACTCTCGAGTTTCTTGGTTATCTTCATAATTCAGTGGTAGAATTCCAATTCCACCACATCTTCTCATCCTATCATTGCCGACTCTTCCCTCTCTCACCCATTTGAGGGAGGTGACTTCTTCCGGAAGAGATCGATGACTTTCTTTCTATCGATGAATCAATTCACCTGGAATTGATGGTGTTTATGATTCGGAGGATGTTATCTATCTTGGCGGTTGCTCAATGAAGATCCATTACCTTCACTCCTCCGAAGGAAATCTCAATCGAGGAAATCAAATCGGTGCAATCATCTACCAAGAATTTCCGAGGTTGAACTTAGGACCTTCCTCCTCATCTCGAGTATGCATTCTTGGAGGGTGATGATAAATTACCCGTTATTATTGCTAAAGACTTGGTGAGGAGGAGAAAACTACCTCATAAAGGTCTTGAAGTCACACAAGCAAGCAATTGCTTGGAAACTCTCCGATATTAAGGGTATCAACCACGAGTTTTGTTGTAATACCTGAATTTCTAAAATTCACAAAAAGACCAAAATAACCCTACAATTAAAAGTATGAAAAATTTATTCAAAAGAATACCAAGTAAGCTATGTAAATTTAGAGAATTTTAAGAAATATCCCACATGATCTAATTAAATATTAAACACTTTGTAAAGGTACTTTTTAAAGTTTATGATTTTATAAAAATTTGTTTTGTATTTTACATATTAGCCGAATATATTTAATTAACTTTATAAAAGAAATAAAACTAAATAAAAGCCCAATATAATTTATATTAGTAAGAGACCATTTATTTTAAGTCCAATACAGTATAAAGCCCACAAGAAAAATACTAAACCATATATATACACAATATACGGTCCATATTTATCCCTAACAAACCCTAAATAGCGATTAACCCTAAACCGACTTCCAAAACTCTCCAAAAGTCGACTTCCAGTTTCTAGAGCCTGAGACCATTTTTCTTGGACGAGATTTAAGGTGAAGAAGGTGAGAAAAATAGTGTTACAAGTCCTAAGTTGCTGTGGTGATCGTGGAGAGTTTTTGAGTGAATTAGGGTTTCGCTAATAGAGATTTTTGGTTTCTTTTGTTCCAACGATTCAAGCTCATCAAGGGTATGTTTCTAATGTTGATTTCAGTCCTATAAGTCGTATATAACACATAAACATTGGCCATGCATGTTTTACAAGTCGTATGGAATTATTTGAAACCTAAAACCCTAAAATCGTATATTAATAACGAATGGATGTATAATATTTTTAGAGATCATGAATCTATTTTTCCAGAAGCTATTACATGATATAAGACCTGAATAAAATACATATTTGTGAATTCGAAGCTTGTATGAATTGTTTTGAGTTTTATGGTTCGATCGCACATGAAAAAGGAAAGTATTTAAAAGGGGACGATTAGGGTTTTTCATGAACTAGGGTTTTCTTGTTATCATGAAGGGTAATAAATGAACTAATAATGAGGAGTTAATGATTGTTGTAACCTAGGTTTAGGGCTTGCTTTTGAATTATACCCTAATCGGTTTTACATAAAAGTTGTGGGTTGGTTTTGTAAATATTGAAACTTAAGGGTTATTGTTGTGAACAGTAAAATAAAGGTACTAAACGTATAAAAATAAGTATGGGGTTAAACGTAATTTTGGATAGTTAGAGGCCATTCGAATTATATTTAACTAAAAGGTGTGTTTTGTAAATTCTAAAACCTTTGGGCTAAAAGTGTAAAATCGATAATAGAAGGTTAGATTGTATAATTAAAGATGTTAAAGGTGCAACATGTAATTTCGGGTAATTATGGGTCAACATGTGTAAATTAATTACGTAAGGACATGCATGAGTTTTTAGGTAACTTCGGTTTGTTTTCATATACGTACTAGGTCAAGGTGGGAATCATTAAAGAGAGTAACATGTTAATTGAATGCGTAATAAATGGTATTAAAAGTATGGAAACCCTAGAAGTTAATAGGAAGTGATCAGGGTTGAAAGCTAAGTGTGTAATTTCGTTATTTCATGTGAGTTATAAATTATGTAAACTACTTTGAAAGAGAATCTTAAAATCCGTCTTTGACATTTGTAAACCCTATGCTATGAATAATGATCATATAAGCTCTTAAATAAGATGATTATCATATTAAACCCATACGTTTGGCTGATTAATAATTGAAACTCTAAAACATTGTAATTCCGTCCGTCACTAAAAATGAGAATATTCTGACAACTCTAAAAGTATTAATGAGATTAATCCGTTATACTAATAAGTATTAAATAAATCATAATCCGTGTAGATTCGTTGAAGGAGACGCGACGTTACATCTTCGTATTCGTTCATTTGTTGCTTTTCTCTCATTTGCTTTAAGGTACGGATATTCTGTCTTACTTTAAGACATTTGTGTTATCGTTCAGATATTCTGACCTTTTCAAGAAGGTCCCTCATATTTTACTTCTTCATATCTCTTATGTTTATTAGGATTCCCAATGCCATTGCTATGAACCCTTTCTCAATGTTTGATCTCATACTTATCCGAATTTATGTTCTAGTGAACTATGCAATATCTGATGTGAACTTATGTTAGGAAGACTTTGATGTATACATTTGTTGAACCCTGTTATATTGGATTATGAACCTATGATTATGAACCTTTGGTTATGAACGTCTGTTTATGAGTATATGATATGCTACTATGATATGAACTTATGATTTCTGACTGTCTGAACGTGAACCTTATGATATGAACTATCTGATATGATTCTGTGACCTTGTGTGTGACTATGATCTGTGTCTTATTTGAAAACTGTTTGACTTAAGTTGGTTGACTATAACCAAATATTTAACTAGTCATGGGGTTCCATGTCCGTATCGATGATGCACCTCGATATGACTCTAGGGCGATGAGTGATGTTCGCCACGTCTCGGATGGTGAAGCATATTTTTGAATATGTAGGAAGGGGCGTATGGATGCATCCTAGATCCGATCATTATCCGATATGTTATCCGGTGAATGATGTCGTGTGCAATCACGCGTCTTCACAAAAACTGGAGCTAGCTACTCCATTTGTTTTTCCGGGTTACTTTTGAAGAAGAAAGATATATCGATATGATATGTTAATTAATGTGTTTATGACGTATTTGTTTAAGTGATTATTAGTTGCCATGCTAGAATAAGACTAATATGTTAACATGATTCGTATATCTGATATTATGATTTGTTATCGTTACGTGAATGCGTTGATCTGCGAGATGAATGTGCTAGTGCAAATTGAGTGTTTTGAAGGTTTAATTATCTGTCTGCATATGTGACCTGCCATGTTAAAACTCTGCTAAGGTTAGGAATTGATATGAGAACTGGTTTTGCTATATTGTCTGCCATGACTTGTCTGATCATTCCGCTGCTACAATATTGTATTAAGTGCTTTAAATGTTGATTAATTGATTTGTATGAATGCCATGTTTATTTTCTAGAAAGTGTTTCCGTTAGTTTTGAGACTTTCCGTTTGGCTTATACGTAATCTGTTATTCGATATGTTATGCGTTTGGTTGTTCTGATTTGTTTGTTTTGGTGTCTTTAATGTGCTAGGTGATGTCTAAACTGTTATGTGGTTGTTTGGATTTACATATATTGTGCTTCCGCAGAATCCTAAAAGATCCTTCGTCATTATTTTATTTTGATTTTGTTATTTGCATTTATGTTCTGCTTTTAGCTTTTGTTTCGTTATATCCGTTCACCGGGCTTTGTAAGCTCACCAGACTTTTCTTTTCTGCGGCAGTATTAAGCATTTCAAGATGAGCTTATGGGATAGTGATCGGGTTTGAGAGTAGAGTGAGAGCAAGACTTTACCATAGAGATCTTAGATTTATTTTGGAAGATTAGTTATTTATGTTTTCTTTTTGGATATTTTGTAAAGGCTTCCGCTATTGTATAGTTATTAAAGTTACGATATGAAACCAGACAGTGATATCTTTACCCTTGTCGGGTCGGGGTGTTACATTTGTACTCACAAAATCTTAATGGAGGATGACTTCAAACCAAAGATCCAAAGTCGGAGAAGGGTGAATCCTAAGATTCACGAGGTTATCAAACAAGAGGTTCTCAAACTTCTTGATGCCGGTCCGATTACCCGATCTCCGATAGTCCTTGGGTTAGCCCAATTCATTGCGTTCCAAAAGGGTGGCATTCATGTTGTCACGAATGAAGAAAAACGAGTTAATTCCAACTCGATTGGTTACGGGATGGCGTGTGTGCATTGACTATCGTAAGTTAAATGAAGCCACCGTAAGACCACTTTCCTCTACCCTTCATGGACCGGATGCTTGAGAGATTAGCAGGCGAATACTATTGTTTCCTTGATGGTTTCTCGGGTTACTTCAGATCCCATTGATCCGCCGGATCAAGAAAACCATTCACCCGCCCATACGGGACGTTTGCCTGAGACGTATGCCTTTTGGCTTATGCAATGCTCCCGCACGTTCCAACGTTGTATGATGGCCATTTTCCACGACATGATCGGAAACTATGGAGGTGTTTATGGATGACTTCTCGGTCATTGGGGACTCATTTCATACATGTCTCTCCCACTTAGACAAAATGCTAAAAGGTGTGAAGACACCAATCTCTGTCTAAGCGGGAGAAGAGCCACTTTATGGTCAAAGAGGGCATAGTCCTCGGCCATAAGATTTCTAAGAATGGGATTGAGGTAGATAGAGCAAAAGTTGATGTTATTGCAAAACTACCTCATCCCACTCTTGTAAAGGTGTTAGGGTTTTCTAGGTCATGCCGGGTTTTATCGTAGATTTATTCAAGATTTCTCTAAAATCGCTCGACCAATGACCCATCTTCTCGAAAAAGATGCTCCTTTCATCTTCTCTCCGAGTGCATCGAGCTTTTGAAACACTTAAGAAAAGCTTACTAAGCACCCATTCTAGTTGCCCCGGGACTTACCCTTCGAGCTTATGTGCGATGCAAGTGATTTTGCTATCGGCGCGGTCTTGGGGCAACGCAAACCAAACATTTCCAGCCAATCCACTACGCGAGCAAAACTATGGTGAAGCTCGGACCCATTACACCACTACGGAAAAGAATTATTAGCGGTGGTGTATGCGTTTGAAGTTTCGACCATATCTTATCTTGACCAAATGCGTGGTGTATACGGATCACTCGGCCCTCAAATATCTCTTTGCAAAACAAGATGCAAAGCCGAGATTGCTCCTTGGGTTCTCCTCCTACAAGAATTTGATATCATTATTCGTGATAAAAGGAGCCGAGAACACGGTCACGATCATCTTTCGATTAGAGAACCTCACCAAATGTGTTCGAGAAAAGGAAATCAATGAAACATTTCCTCTCGAAACACTCAATATGGTTTCTTTTCGGAGACTCATCTACCCCATGGTTTGCCGACTTTGCAAATTACCATGCGGGTAATTTTGTAGTGAAAGGGATGTCGTCCCAACGGAAAATAAATTCTTTAAAGATGTGAAACATTATTTCGGGACGACCCTACTTGTTTAAAATTTGTGCGGATCAAGTCATCCGTGATGTGTATACGGTCGGGAAGCCGTTGACATTCTCAAGGCTTGCCATTCGGACCCACTGGGGACATCATAGCCCCAACTACACCGCCAAGAAGGTGTTTGATTCGGGATTCTATTGGCCCACGATCTATAAGGATGCCCATGAATTGTCAAAACCGCGGCGCTTGTCAACGTCACGGAATATCTCAAAGGAATGAAATGCCGCAAAACGCCATTCAAGTGTGTGAGATATTTGACATCCGGGCATTGACTTTATGGGCCATTTCCTTCTTCCCATGGTAATAAGTACATACTCGTGGCCGTTGACTACTTGTCAAAATGGGTGGAAGCTAAAGCTTTACCCACCAACGATGCCCGAGTTGTGGTGAAATTCTTGAAATCTCTCTTTGCTAGGTTTGGAACTCCACGAGCCATCATCGGTGATCGTGGTGCGCATTCTGCAATGACCAATTTGCAAGAGTCATGCAAAAGTATGGTGTAACTCACCGTACCTCTATCGCGTATCACCCACAAACAAGTGGGCGGTGGAAGTTTCTAACCGGGATTAAAGAATCTTGGAGGACGGTTGGTGAAAACCGTGCCTCTTGGTCGAATAAGTTAGATGACGCACTGGGCCTTCCAGACGACTTATAAAACACCCATCGGTGCACTCCATACAAGCCGGTTTACGGAAGGCATGTCATCTTCCGGTTGAGCTCGAGCACAAGGCATCTTGGGCCTTGAAGCATGCTAATTCGACATTCGAGACGGTGGTGATCATCGGAAAGTTCAAATGAATGAATTAAATGAACTCCGTGATCAAGCTTACGAGAACTCTTTGATCTATAAACAAAAGACAAAGAAGATCCATGACTCAAAAATCAAGAACCGCGTTTTCAACGTTGGTGATCGAGTCCTTCTTTTCAATTCAAGATTGAAGATTTTCTGGAAAGCTCAAATCCATACCGGTGCGGACCATTTACCATCGCTAAGGTTTATCCTTATGGTACCATTGAGTTATCTCAACCCGATGGTCCTAATTTTAAAGTGAATGGTCATCGGTGAAGCATTACTTTGGAGAGGACATTCCATCCATGGTTGTCCGGATCTTCAAACTTTCCCCATGAACCAATGAATGCGGGGATCGAGTCAAGCTAGCGACTCGGTAATCAAAAACGATAGCATGCCATATGGGTTCTCACCCATATTTCGCTCTTCTTACCTCTTTCTACCACCCTAGTGTGGGGGTTGCCCACATGTTTCAAAAAAAAAAAAAAAAAATCATCTTTCTAAATAATGGCCTTAATATTTCCCTTTCACGTTCTTTGTTTCGGCATAACTGGCTGGTACTTTGAATATTGAGGGCAATATTCATTTCTAAGTGTGGGGGAATTCTCGCGAATTTTATCATATAATTATACCAATTCCCCGTTTTGGCCAAAATTTTTTTTGGAGTAAGTGTTCTACACTTTCTCATCCGTTATCGATCCGCCATGTACGTAAGACAAAAGGATTAGCTAATCCGAGAGCAAACGGCTCTTGGTAAAGATTTCTCAAAACCGTTTATACGGCTTGCAATTTGCCTAAAATTGTATGGTATTCAACTCACCATATCCTAAAAGTGAAGAGTTGGCTAGCCCATGAGGTTATGGCTTGGTAAAGGCGATGGAAAAACCATAATTGGTAATCGGCTCACCAAAGATAATATTGATAATTTATCTAAGAGTTGGCTAGTCCGTAAAGTGCGCTCACGGTAAAGACAAATCAAATACGTTGAAAGTCGGTGATTTGCTCAAAATCACATGGTTATCGGTGTACCATGGTTCTTACTTGAATCGAAACATTTGGCTACTCCGAAGTAATGGCTTTTGGTAAAGAGATTAAAATCCATTATGTTTTCTCAAATCATTGCTAGGGACTAGCAATATCTCGATGTGGGGGATTGATGAGTGTGTAAATACTCATCATTTTGTACTGATATAAGCTGCAAAATCATCCGAAAACACTCGAAACACATCAAAATGATCAAAATATCACAAATCGGTGTTTTATGTGTTTTAAATGCAAAATATCAAAATCGGATGAAAAACATATCAAATTTGCAAAATTGCGCTTTAGTCCCCAGTTTCAAAAATTGTCAAAATAGTCCACAGGCCAAAATTTCAAAAGAAAAGTCACCAAAGGTCTTTTTAAAATCATAAATTGTCATATTTAGTCCTTTGGTGGAAAATCTAAAAGTTTTGAGAAAATTACGCTTTGGTCCCCGAACTTTTAAATTGGTCAAAACTAGTCCTTGGAATTTCAAAAGTGTCAAAATTGACCATGGATTAGTAAAGTTGGCAAAAACAACCCTTTGACTACTCTTCATAAGTTACATGATTGGTCCTTGGTTTTGAAGAATTGCACAATTGGTCCTTTATGTTAATATTTCTACAAACCAAACTGGACCCTATCTTATTCCCCAAGCCCAAAACTAAACCCTTGGCCCAAAATCTTTTCCGGTCCAACCCTTGACCCGACCAACCCAACAACCCAACATTTAAATAATCAAACCCGCCCCTAAAACCTCATCCCCGACCAATATGTCTCGCAATCCCCCTCCTCCGCCCACCTAAAATCACCTCTACTACACCCTTTGTCTCCCCACTCACCTACCTACCCAAGTGCATTAAATGCACCTTCTTTCCCCGTCCAAGATATCGAAACCTTTTTTGGTGCCAAAACAAGATTAATGGCGAGGATTGATTCTAGCCATCCTAAGGTTGAGATTGCGGTGGGAAATGCTCGGAGGAGTGAGAAAGAAACTTTGGAGCATAAAAGAGCCAAGAGGAAGCATGAACCGAGTTAGTTTTAGTTTTAAAAGATGTATGTCGTTTTAATATAATTATGCTTTAATTAGTTTCTTAAGTGTATTTCCAAGCTAATTTGTACTCAACTTAGTAGTTTCATTAATATTCAAACTATTATTAAGTTTCAATTTATGCATTTGCTCAAATTTTCAATTTTATCTCAACTGCTGGAGTTTTCCATACTATATTACATTGTTAAAGTCTCAAAAGCCTCTTTATAATCTCAAACAAGTTTATAAGCTATTCATAGCTTTTACAAGCCCGAATTTAAGCTTCAATCACTTTGGGACACTGGTCAACAAAAGTCAAAGCAGAACCAAAAGGGGTGCAGAATTGGATTGGGTTGAGGCAGTGATGGAAATGGGTTAGTTTAGAGATCAGTGGGTTGGATTTATTAGGCTAGTGTTCTGGTTTCACTGATTGGCAGGCCATAGTGGCTATTGGACAAATTGTAAGTGATTTTCACAAATCTTGCATACAATGTATTGGTGCTCATAATTGGTTAAAACCTGTTCCAACAGTAGTAATTAGGTTAAGAGAATCTAGTTTGATCATTTGTGCATGCTTAATCAGGTGTTATCTCATTTAAATTTTCAAATCAATATATTAAGGGGTGTTTGGTTTGCTGTCAAAACTGTCTCACAGGTGAATGCAGTGGTAGTTTTTTGTTGGTTCATGTATATTTAGCTCTAAGAAACTCAATTGAGTCATTAAATTGTGCTTGCAACCTTTAAAGTCAAAGTTTCATAAAATCATCCTAATACTTGATCTGTTGTGATTTTGGATATGTAAAATCTTGTTTGGTGTTTAAAAGCCTTAGACAAAGGCGGTCTTAAGTTCATTTCATCAATTTACTTTAACATCACCATAAAATTGTATTCAAATCTCAAGATAGTCAACTTTCCAACTGCTTTCAAAAGTCAAAATGGTGTAAAGTTGGTTTGTGCAGAAATTGCGAGAGTCGCATGTGTTTTATTAAAGCTCTTTAGGTCCCGATTTTTGGTTTACAAGTAGTTTACTAGGTGTTCTTTAAGACCTTTTATCTGTTTTTAGTTCAAGCTTTCTGTACAAGCTTGTGCATAAGCTCAAAACTGACCTCAGTTGCCCTGCACACAACTCAGTCAATACTGAGTGATTTCTCAGTTTTTGTGCAACTTGCACAGAGTTCATAAAAGCTTTGTAAGGTCTAGTCTTTTGGTTATAAGTAGTCACCTAGGTTTAGTTTAAGTCTTAATAATTGGATTTTAGTTTGTAGCTTATTTGGGTGCTTATTTTTGGTCTGCAAGTTCGTACCTAGAATCTGTTTTAAGCTTATTCTCATAATCATCAATTTGTGTTATATTGCTATTCAGTAGTTATAGCTTGTGGATTTCTGTTTCATTTGGTCTTATTTAGTATATCATAACTTTTGTTAACAGTTGGTAGCTTGTTTGGTTCACTTAGCTTATTTTAGTGCTTATTCACAAGCACTTGTGACATCGATTTGATTTTCTTGCAAACAAGTGCCTGTTTTCCATTTTCCTAGCTTCTTAATATCATTTTAGAGTTTTCCTGAAATTTTCAGATTTTTCCTAATTGTTTTGCTATTTTTCTTGATTTTAATTAGTTTTAAGCATTTTTAATTAGTCTTTAATACAAAAATTCGAAAAAGGTTCAAAAAATAATTTTTCATTTTCTTAGGATTAGATAAATATAAAAAGTGAAAAAGTAATTTTCCAGATTTTTCCTAGTTTATTTGGTAATTTTAGCAATTTAATTAGTTTTAATAGTTTAAAATTCATAGAAAATAGAAAAATAATCGAAAAATTACAAAATAGTTTTGAAAATTCTATTTTGATATTTTAGATTTTCTAAGTCTTAATCTTATTTTTCTAGCCAAATTTCCTATTTTCTTGTATTTTAGGTAATTAATTAAAAGTTAAAATAGTTTTTAATTAGATAATTAGTTTTAAAAATAATTTTCTTTTTCCATAAATTTTCTTTTATCATTAGGATTGTAAAACATCATTTTCATATTTTTAGGGTTAATATTGCTATTAGTTTCACTTTTAATTTGTCGTCGTAGTTTTTAATTTCCGTTTTATAAAAACATAAAAACAAAAACATCATTTTAATTGTAGTGATAGCGTTTATTTAATAGATTTTATCTTTTTTAATTTCCTCTAATTTGCATTTTAGCCTTTGTATCTGTTTGATATCTCTGTAGTTATAATCATAATCTCAAATTCCCTTTATCGTTCAAATTTCTCGATCACTAGACGTTGATTGATCCATTGCATAGCTCGCTGGGACATAACGACCCGGGGAGACCCTATACTCCTCTGATCTTCATTGATTCCGTGCTTAAGCTGTTTTAAGTCTGTTACGACTTGACGGTTTCTGTGAGATCAATATTCATATTTCATATTCATTTTATGTTCATTTCATCATATTTAATAAAAACATGCAAGTCATATTGATGTTTATACCATTTTAAAGGTTTTAAGGTTTTTATATGTTATATATATAATCCATCCTATAATTACTCCTTGTTATATTTTAGTTTTGGTGATATCTAGGAAACCATGACACCCTAAGAAGGTGTATGGTAGGATTAGAATAACCGGAGTTGTTTTGAATGGGTTAGAATAAGTTTGGCGAGAAAAACTCATTTCGACACGTTTTGAAAAGGGTCTGTCCTTAAAATTAAATTCGGAAAATCCGACGGTGAACAAAAATATTTGGCCTAGATATTTAGAAAATATACTTTAAAACGAAACCGTGGCAGCTTGAGCGGATTAAAACGGAGTTATAACGAAGAAGATATGAATTTTTCAAGTTAGACGTCGAAAACTAATAATTTACGAAATTCAGCATAAAATGTCACTCTTTACGAGTCAAAATGAGTCTTAAGCTTTATAAATTGTGTCGACTTATCGAAAATATATTAGTATACTTTGACACGAAGCTAAGGGTATAGAAAACGTAGAAAATGGACTTGTAACGAGTAAATTACACGCGATAAACAAAGTTGCCGTAACTTTATTCTATTAGCAACATTAATATATTTTCTATTAAACATATACTACGGCAACTAGGGGCCATGTTGAGGGTCGTTTTAACATTGATAGGATACTCTTTATAAAAAGATGTCTTCTAGTAAGATCAAGTTCGCCAACCATATTTTTCAAAATATCCAACCGTTCGTCAAGCTTGAGTTGTAATGAATAAAATATAGTCGCTCAAAGTTTACCGAAACCACTCTTAAACACACAAGTACCATACTTAACCTATATTTTCCTTATGTTCGAGACCTCTAGGATGGAAATGTATGTACTAAAACTTTGAGATAATGGTACGAGCTTCCAAAACCGTTGAGTTCGATTCCTAACGCCGACGACACCATTTTACGACTAGCTTTTAGAGGCCGTTTTGTCACTTTCATGGAAATTTCAACGACATTATTTTACTGATTTAAAAGTTATATTCTCTTAATAAATCACTAAAAGTCTATCGTAGGATATCGTTTCAATGTAAATACATGTGAAGTAATTTAAAAATGGTCAAGACGTTAAAGATTATATTTTCGACGAGAAGTATTGTTTTCTAAAATACATAAGTGGTATAAATATCATCAGATTATGTGCATAACATTACATCATGACTTATTGCATATCATATCATTCATAATAGGTCGGTTTCGAGATTCACGCTACATTTCGTTGTAACCACTTTTGTCATCGCATCTATTCATCAAGTGAGTAATCACACCCCCTTTTTACCGTTTTACTATATTTTGGGGCGAAATGCATGAACCGCTCTTGAGCTAAATTGATTTCTACTTTTATTAACTAGTTTGACTAGAACTTGTGAACTTCAAACAAATCCTTGAACTTAATTATGAAATAATGCCTTACTTGAACTTATTGAACCGTACATGTTATGACCTTGACCTAAAGTCTCCTATGTTCGGAGCATCACTATAAAGTCTCCTATGTTCGGAGCATCACTATAAAGTCTCCTATGTTCGGAGTATATCTTTGGGAGCACAGTTGGATATGAATGATATTAGGGTTTATTGTGATGATTGAAAAGGTT
This sequence comes from Chrysanthemum lavandulifolium, assembly GCA_022545495.1. Taxonomy (NCBI): domain Eukaryota; kingdom Viridiplantae; phylum Streptophyta; class Magnoliopsida; order Asterales; family Asteraceae; genus Chrysanthemum; species Chrysanthemum lavandulifolium. The sequence goes on from CM040241.1 coordinate 161,520,596, forward strand.
AGATATTAATTAAAAGATCGTTAAAGCGGAATATATAAAAAGATAATTACTTAATATAATTTTTGTAGATATATTGTATTTAGTATAGGATTCCAATATAATTATAGGCATTTATAGATTATAATATGCAAAATAAGGAAAATGATAAAAAAAAATCGAACTTGACACTTGTTGTCATCATGTGTAGTCAACTATTTTTTTCATTGTAACACAAACCTTTGAATTTTTGTCATTGTATGTAGCCGTTAGGTGAATTTGTGTTATTGTATGTACCCAAAGCTTAGCGTTACATCGTTAGTCCTTATTTACTAACGGTCGTTAGTAAATAACTTAAAATTTCGCCTTCACGCTTTTATTCGCTTTCATCCGTTATTATACGTTTTATCCGCTTTTATACTTTTTCGTCCGCTTTATACATTTTGGTCCAATGCTTTCATCCGCTTTTTACATTTCGTTTGTTTACTTACGTTTTAACGCTTTCTTACGTTTTAGTCCGTTATTATCGTTTTCGTCCGCTTTTATATTTTTTCGTCCGCTTTATACATTTTGGTCCAATGCTTTCATCCGCTTTTTACATTTCGTTTGTTTACTTACGCTTTCACGCTTAAGTCCATTATTATCGTTTTCGTCCGTTTTACACGTTTGCTCGTTTCTTCGCTTTCATCCGCTTTTATGCGTTTTGTCCGTTTTTACGCCCATTCGTGTTATATCGTTTTCATCCGCTTTCTTCGTTTTCAAGCTGTTTTTATACATTTTCGTCTTTTTAAAGTTTCGTCTGTTTTCTAACATTTTCATCTTTTTATACACGCTTCGCTGGTTTTCTTACTTTTCGCTCATTTTCTTACTTTTCGCATTTAAAATGTATAAAACTTAAGAATACGGACAAAAGCGTATAAAATGGATGAAGGTGTAAGAAAACAGATGAAAACTTAAAAAGACTAAAACGATAAAATGTATAAAAATGCGAAAACATATAAAAGCGATTTAAAAACGTTAGAAAATCGACGAAGACATTTAAAAATGACGAAACGATAAAACGGACGAAAAATATAAACGGATGAAAACGATTGAAAACGATAAAACAGATGAAACGGACGAAACGGATGAAAACTTATAAAACGGACTAAATGTATAAAAGCGAATGAAAACGATAAAAGCGGACGAAACGTAAGAAAACGGACGAGAATGTAAGAAAATGCGATTTAAAACGTAAAAAGCGGAAAAAGCAACGGACGAAAAAGTATAAAAGCGGACAAAACGTATAATAACGGATGAAAGCGAATAAAACGTAAGAGAACGAAATTTTAAGTTATTTACTAACGATCCGTTAATATAAAAGGACTAACGATGTAACGCTAAGCTCGACCGGGTACATACAATAACACAAATTCACCTAATCGGCTACATACAATGACAAAATTCAAAAGGTTTGTGTTACAATGAAAAAAATAGTTATTACACACAATGACAATGTGTCAAGTTCGATGATTTTTTGTCATTTTCCGCAAAATAATTATCAAAATAACTTGTTACCCAAGTGGTAAACACACAAGTTGTTTATCAAAACAACCAAGGTTCAAACCTTGCAAGGAACCTTTTTATAAACAATTTTCAAAAATGCTTACAAAAATTACGAAAATTACAAAAAAATAATAAAATTCAAATTTAATAATTATTTGCTTAGTTGGACAACAAATGCTTATGTGGCATGAAAAATAATTATTTGGGCATTGAGGTGGCATTAATGTCAAATGCCTCCTCGTATATATATATATATATATATATATATATATATATATATATATATATATATATATATATATATATATATATATATATATATATATATATATATATATATATATAGGTGAGTCGTTATTGATTTTATTTCTAAGCAGTTGAACAGCCCACCGAGTCCGCGGTTGTTGGCGATTTGATCGAGCAATACATTGTCCGAGGCTAGATACGTAAGTATAATTTATTTCAAACTCGCCCACTTTAATGAAATATAATGCATCACGACTTATATATATTACTTTTCTTGCTTTTTGTAACTAAATAGAATCGATGATAAGGATTCGGAAAGAGAGCACCTCCTCGTGGACCACTATGTCCGACCGGAGATTCTCACCACGTGATTGGTGGTAAGCAACGCGTTATATTCTGGCATAGTTCGAGTGTACCCAAGGTGGTGTGAAGAGAAACCTCGGCGCCATGAGCAAGCCATCGTGTCCTCGCCAGAAACAATGTAGAAACAAGCCAAGGAGTTGAACACACGAGGGACTCAGGTGGATTTGATGATGGATTTTTGAGGTCCCAGCTGTTTGGGTCAATCGGCTAGCGAGGGACATGCCGGGGCCCTGGATTAAATGATGCTTTATAGGTGTGTCTCGAGGCATCGGGAGGGAGTGGGGTGTAGGATATGGGTCGGTTTATATTTGTTTTGGGTTATGGACATATTTGTGGAGATTTACATGGATTATTATGTGTTTTTGTGCATTATGTGTTAGGATGCCCGCTAAATGGATTATTCGTATAGTTTTGGACCATTCATGGATAGGTAGATTATGGATAGTTTTGTAGATGATCATGTGATCACGGTTTTGAACCATTTTGTGAAATTGGATTATGTTTAGCGAATTTTGATGTATATGATATTATGTTTAACGAATTTGTAGCATGAAACAGTTGTGATGTGGTATATTTTTCCGAAAAATATGAAATTACCATTTTGCATCAATATCTTTGCAAAATGGGTCACATCCTTTGGTGGAAACACGTCCTCGTCAAAAGGTCAAACAATAATCTATTGACACTCTTTGGGGGAAGTGTCCCACCAAAAGAGTTAACCTCAACACTTGGTAAGGCTTTTAGCGGGGCGTGTCCCCACAAAAAATTAACCTCAATAGTGGGTAAGACTTTTAGCGGGACGTTTCCGCCAAAATCCTAGATTAATTAATATAATCACTTGATTAGGAAATAAATCAACATTTAATAACACTTTTGGCGGGACACGTCCTCGTCGAAAGTGTTGCCATACTGACCAAGTTTGACCAAATTCAAAGGTCGTGGGTCTCTCATGTCCCGACCATAAGTGGACAATAGTCCCCGCCAAAAGATTCGAGAAGGTTGTGGCGGGGAATTTTGGCGAGGACATGTCTTCACCGAAAGTTTTTGGAAGGGACAAGCCCTCGCTTTTTGACCGCCAAGTTTTGGGCTCGATTGAATGACGAACAAAGAAAAATGATAAAATCGACTTCATGACCGCCATCCGGGACGTGGTTACGAAGTGCCCAAAAGTTTAAAAATAAAAGACTTGTGACGGCTCGGTGGGTGGAGACGGCTTGATGATTTGCCAGATAGCTTAAGTGACGTCGTCACAACCTAGAAGATGACCGCCACACTATGGCGATGGAAAGTTAATCCTAAATTGATGAAAGAACAGTTTGGTTTTGATAAACTAGGTTGGTTAGTTTTTTATGAAGAAGTGGCTTTTGATGGACTGCAGGTTTTCATTGTTTTAGATGAACCAATGAAGTTGCAACATCTTTTGTCATGAATTCTTCATCCATAAAATTATCATTGCTAGGTGAATATGCTTTCAAATGAATAGCTATGTTAGCCTTTTATTTGATGAACAAAAATTGTCTTAATCATTTTGTTTAATGAACAACAATTTTCTTTATCATTTTTTTGGTGAACAATAAATTCTCTTTTGATGAAAAAAAAACATGATGAGCATATTATTTTGATGAAAAAAAACATGCTAAGCATATTTTTAAGAAACAAAACAAAAGAAAACAAACCAGTGAACCTACTTTTACATTGTTTTTGTAATACCTTTTGGTGACGGATGTTCAACGTTTTTTCGACCTTCTTTCCGTAGTTGCAACATTTTCGTGCTCATTATTTACTCTATTACTTGTTTTGATTTTAGATTCTAAAGTCTATAACAAATATAGTTAAAATCGCTTATATAAGATAAACTAAAATCAACTGAATTTTTAACCCTAAATGATGAACTTGCCCATTAATTGTACATCTCCACCTTCATTTATTTCGTGCTCTACAAAAAATCTAAAATTTCGATTAATCATTTTCATTTGTTTGTCGCCTTAAAGCTATTAATCATACTTTTTCTTGTAGGTTCAAAATCAAATCTTTTTGTTAGTTAAACTCATATTATATTTGCATAAACTAGAATAAACTCAAAACTAAACCATAAATGATGAACTTATGATTTGCATTCATCTTTTTCAGAAGAATATATGTGTTTTCTTCAACTTTGAAACAAAAGAAATCGTAATTTAACCGTAAAGAAACTGTAATTTAACAGTACAGAAACCTTAGAAAAATCCTCAAATTTTAGAGAGAGAATTTGAGAGAATTTTTAGTAGAATTATGAAACCCGAAATGACGAATCTGAGAGTGAAGGGAACGATGAAACGTTTTGGTATCTGAATTTACATTTTTAGCCCTCTTATTGTCCTTACAAGCGTCCGAGGGTATAATCATTTTGCCTGACCGTATGATGATTGGTTGATGAAATGGACGACTAGGATTACTTTTTACACTTTTTATTTTTTATCCCCTTTGTATGGGAACGTAACATTGTTTAGATCCCGATCTTGATCCAAATATCTTATGATTTTATGATACTACAAAGAAAAATGATCCCGATACTACGTAGAATCTATGCGAGATATGATTTTAATAGAATCACATCTTGGTATAGGATCTTAAGATCTCGATGGATCCGATCTTCTTTTCTCGAAATATAAGCTAAAAACTACAAAATTATGTATTAAGTTTTGTAGAATATAAAAATAAGAGGCTAATCAGATTAAACACTTCATACTCATAATTTTGACATACATTTTCATGATATATAATATCTAATAATATGTAGATTTGCGTAATTTAACAACGCTTATTAAGATAATGACACTATAATAGAATCTAAGATCTCGATCCGATCTTACGATCAGTCACATCAAAACAAAACAATCTAGGTGGGATCCCAATTTTAAAACCTTTTCTAAAATATATAATATATTTTCTTTTCTTTTGATTATTAGCTGTTCATTTATATATAAGCATTATTGAGGAGGATGTCGGATTAACATAAGGAATAACGATCCTTTCGACCTGACATGGGTAAAAGATTAGTATATGATTTATTGAAAGTTAAATATTGATTAAAAAGATTTTCAATTAGTCTATTTTTTGACTTTATTCTATTAACCCATATGTGTTTTTACACGTATATAGTGAAAAGGATATAAAGTTGGAAAAAGTTAATCATTCGGTTTTTTTAATTTATCTATCTATTTATGGTAGCGTATTGAACTTCTTCTCGTGAATTCGAGAATTTTTTATATCAATCAGATAGAAGATGTAGCACATGAAAAGTTACATTCAAGAGAGGTAATTATTTGACAAGGAATGCTTTATTTTTATTATACAAAAACTAAGAAACACCAAAACATAGGAATTCATGTCTTCTAGTAAACAACTTCAACAGGCTCAAAACCGTTCTTAATCGAAGTTATAACTGCATCAATGACAACTTGGGTCTTTCTACTAAGGATCGGCCACTTCTTCTCTGGTTTAGCTTCACCATTGCTTATTCCCTTGACCAATTGAGCAAATTCCTTAACCATTAACGCTTCTTGAGGAAGATCAGTTGTTATCTTAAACTCACTTGGTTCAGGAACACAACCAAGTGACAATTCCGCCACCTTGAATTTGCTACTGCGTAAAGGTCCAACCTTTTCATTAAAAGGGATAACGAAGTCATGAACACGAAAGTTTCCTTTTGTTCCCAGGGCGGTTATGTCCATAGCTAAATTTGATAGGAAAGAACAATAAAATGTGGCTACTTTTCCACCTTCATTCCAGTTGAGCGAAGCACCGCATGACAAGATTACCCCTAGTTCATTGTACTCGGGGTCACGGAATGCTGTGACTGTTTTTGGAAGCTCATAATCGTTAGCCCATAAAATGGCTCGTATGCTATACCAACCTGTATCACCAAGAGCTCCTAGAGAATCGAGATCTGGATTTACCCGAATGTCATTCTTTAAGAAATCACCTTCTCCTATGTACGAAAAATTGCTATGTACCTATGAAAATCAGTATAAGATACTTATAAAAAAATGTTAACAAAAGATTGAAATAATTAATAATTATTTTTATTATGTAATGAACGTGACATTCTCATTTTTAAAACCCAACAAGATATATCACTTGGGCCAAGCCTTAACATAAAAACATAAATGATGTGACCTCTTCGTTTTTAGATACCAGACCCATACGGGTGTTTAGTGCAACTCATTTAGAAGCTTTAAGCATTGTGATTTTTAATTTTAAATCAGCAAAGAGTAATTAACTTTGCCTTTTATTTTCGTAATGTCGCTTTTTAACATTTCATGCGATTTATGAGCGTTGAGATATAAAATTATTTTATAAATTATAACTACAACTACGTTAACAAACATTTTTATTAAAAAAAAAAAAACGTGATATAAAATTAGACATAATAACATACTGACGATTTACTTTCTTACACGATAAGTTATTATTATTTTATATTATGTTATACTATTATCATTTACAAAAATAATTGTGAATCTTACAAATATTGCTCAAAAGCAATATAAAACTACGCCTATATATAATTAAATAAATACGTGAAAATTAGATTAATGTTAAATATATAAGATATTTGGTTTATTACATTTACTACTTAGAGTGTGCGGTATAATAACGTGGAAGGGAGGTTAACCCCTAACGCAATGCGTTATGGGTCATTAACCACACCCCTTTCACGTTAAGGAAGGTTAACGATGGGCGTTAGTGGCTTAACGCCACGCTAAGGTTGTTTCAATAAAATAAATAAATAAATTTTCATTTCACCCCTAAACTATTTAAAATAAATTTTCACTTACACCCCAACCTATTCACTTCAAATTTAAATTTAACTGGTTAATTCGAGCGGGATAAATGAAGTTCAAATTTGAAATTTAAAATCAAATATGAGCGATTTATTCAAGTTCAAAATCAAAATCAAATCGCTTATATATATAACTCTACGAGTTGTTTAGACACACAACTCGAACACAAGTTACACACACAAAATGTCTCGAAAGATTTCTCTCAACAATTCCCAAGTCCATCACAACTACGAAACTACCTTTCCAACTCCACCGAAGAAGTTGAAGTTTATTCAACTCACGAGAAGATGTCTTTCCGCTTTCCAACCGGAAAATATATTTGTAAACACTCCACCTCTTAACAATCCAATTGGTAACACTCCACTGTTAACAATCCACCGCTAACGGTCTACTGTGTGGACCTCGAAACAATCCATTTGGGTTTAGTGAGGCCTACCTTCGTGAACTTCGTGGGGACGAGGAAAATTATAGAGATTATGGAGCAGGAGGCGCGGAGTTCGCTCATCGTGAGCAGGAAGCCGTGAAAGCGAATATCTTAGGGAGAACTACTTTGACATCATGGAAAGAAAGTACTTTGATGGCAAGTTTAATTCCTCTTCGAGTGACGAGGGTTACAACTCAGATGATTCGTATTCTTAAGTTTTAGTAGTTTTATTTTCATCAATCTCGTTGTAGTTTTAATGTTTAAGGCTGGGCACAATCACGACTTAAACATCGGTTGGTCAACCGAAATTTCAAGTGACGACCGATCTTTACATCGGTCACCACGTTTGTGGCACTCGGTCGACACATCGGTCGAGGGACAAACAAAACCAATATCGGGCTAAAATTCAACCGATATCAAAACGTTCCATTTTCAACTTTATTTGCCCGTTTGGGTATTAAATTTAAAGAATTAAAAATTAAAAAATATAAAAATAAAATAAAAAGTTTGTGACCGTTGCATTAAAAATATATATATATATTTTAAAAACTTTACCACTCTGTAATTACTAACTCAAACACATTTCTAAAACACACAATTTCAATCAACCATTCTAACGAAATACCCACGAAACACATGATTTAATATGTCGTTCGAGCTTTTATTCGGTTCTTCTTCGTAATCTAACGATAAAGAAGTTTTAGTTAGTTTGTGGAGTTTATGGATTTTGCTTGGAATGTCTCCCGTGTATGTCTCCGTAAGTTTTGCGAGGTTATCATGGAGTTATATGGTCGTGAGTATTTGCGAAAGCCCACGATTCGACCTTGAAAGAATATATGCTCATCACGAGCATTAGCATGGCTTTCCGGGATGATAGGAAGCATTGATTGTAAAAGTTGGGAGTGGGAGAATTGCCGAATAGTGTGAGAGCTCAACATTGTAGGGGTGATCACGGGCACATCCATTCATTTTATTGAAGCGGTTGCTTCCCAAAATTTATAATTTGGCATGCGTGCTTTGGTGTCTCCTAAGAGAATGAAGTCGATAGTGACTATGACGATGGGGAAGGCGATGAAGATTTTGGTAATGTTTTTAACGTTATTTGAATAAGTTATGTAATGTTTTTAATGTTTATTTGAATTTCGTGTTGTGATGTTTATTTTAATTTTAATGAATTCTAAATTTGTTGTTTAAAATGTTTGAATTAAAAAAAATAAAAATAAAAAATAAATAAAAATAACGTCGGTCATCGATCGCGATCCCAGTCATGTCCCAGACCCGAGAGAAATGACGACGGTGGCGGTGACCGGGTCACGTGACCGCTTAATGTACTTCGTGTTTAATGTTTAATGTACTTTGTGTTTTAATGTTTAATGTTTAATGTTTTTAATAAATGAAGTGTTTATTTTAGTTTAGGGGTTGAATTTGATATTTGAGTTAAGGTTTAACCTTAAAAATGTTATGATAAAGGGTGTTTTTTTGTTAAGTTAAGGCGAAATGTTAAAGCGGATGTGACGCTAACGTGGCAAAAGACCTTAACCAGAGGGCAACATACCCTACGCTCTTAGTAGTTGTAAAATTTTTTGAAGTCAAATAATGACCCAAAAAGTGAATATGGCTTGATGGTTATCTTAGTCTATCATGAAGCAAAAGATTCAAGTTAAAATCTTCCGTCTTCAAACCTTTTTGTTTGCCTCAGTTTAATTTTTTTCTTTGGGCTGAAAAGTAAACACCATTATAAGCTGGTGTTGTTGGTATTATATTTATAAGTTAATGTATTTAGGATAGGGATCTGGTAACAACAACCCACTCGATGTTGTTTAAATATTTCACGTTTAAAAAATTAGTATTTAATAATCTCTAAACATTCTTATATATAACATCACATACTATGTTTAAAATAATTAAAAGTGTATAATGATGAAATACATAAATTCATTAAATGTGTTTTTTTATATAAAATGTTTAAACAACATCAAATTATTTGTTGTTAGCAAATCCCCTTCAAAATAGTTCTAGAAAACATGTTGCTAACTAAATAACAAGTTTGTTGTTAGCAAATCCCTTTTATTTTTGTTTATCCAAATTACTAAACTTTCAGTATTATTCTTCCTAGTTACCAAACGTTTAAAAAAATGTTTGTTATGGTTACTTTCATGACTTGTTACCGGGTGATAACTTGTTACATTACATGGATAACTCAACCCCATGTTTCAAAGTTTGAAGACTTCATATCCAAACCAGATGAACAATTCAACCAGACATCATTATCTACCACCAGATATATCAACGTAACAAATGACTAAACATCATTAACGCTAAAAGCCTTATAAATGATGATGGCTAGTGGTAGATGGAGAAATTTATATTAACACTAACTGCAAAGTTTAGTAACTTATCTATATATAATTAACTCGTTTAAATAATACCGAAAAAGGCGAGAAGTTTATAAGCTAGTATGCAGATCTTGCAAGAGACTCCTATATGTATAACGTTAAATCAGATATTCGTACCAATCATCAACTAACTAAAGACAAATCGTAAAGTTCTATCATATTTTGATGCTGTCTGGTCTAATATGACACACTTGGTCTAGCAAGATATATGAAGAAAAAAAAAGTATACCGATTTGAGCTGTCCAAATTTCTGTTGATCAGAGAGGATATCTTTCATCTTCACGGTACGTGGATGATGCATCCACATGGTAGCATCCATGAACTGAACCCCACTCGATTCACAAGCCTCAAGTATCGTATCCAGTTCCCCAACATTTAACGCTACAGGCTTCTCAAGCAAAATATGCTTCTTTTCTCAGCAGCCAGAACAGCCCACTGCAAATGGAGACTTGTTGGTAAAGGAACATAAACCGCGTCAACATCAGGGTCGTCCAATACGGCGTTGTAGCTACCATAGACCTTGGCAGATTCTGGGAAGTGGTTTCTAATGCAAAGCTGTTGCCTTATTTAGAGAACGGCTTCCAATGGCCGAGATGGTGGTGTTTGGGACAGGAGCATAGCCCGTGATACTTTACGGGCTATGTTAGCACAACCCAGGATTCCAAATCGGATTCGGGTTTCTGTCATTTTGTGTGTGTGGAAATTTTGAGTGGATAACGTACTATGGCTGCTGAGAAGGGATGTGTATATCTCTAGCTACTATATATAAAGAGAAACCGTTTTTTTAATAAAATTGCTCAGGTGGTTCCAATCAAGCCATGACATAACTAAATGGGATAGGTTATACAAACCCCTTTTCTATAACCCCACCCCACCCCACCCCTCTCGCTTTTTGCCTTTTTCTTTTTTTTGTTTTTATATATAATTTTGTTTATATCAAAAAACTATAAATCTGAAAGTACGGAACATAAAATGTAAAGTTTAATAAGTCAAACATTTAAAACTGTCATGAAATTCGAAACAGATAAACTGTGTTATACTGAAAATAAATATGGGACAATTTTTTTTACTAAACCCTCCTTATATCACATCATAAAAGGGTTTGTATAGTATATGACCCTAACTAAATAAATTGCACTAGTGAAAAGTTACTACAACATTAAAATATCTTTTCTCCGTCACAAATTATAAGCCCATTTTGACTTTTTCAAATCATTTTATACCAACTTTAACTTTAATTATTTCTTTTAAGATTATATAATACTGTTGTAAAATATATAAATGGCTATGTGATTTAAATGCGATTTCGTTTGTATACTTTTCATCAAGATTATATAACACGAAAAAAATAATTAAGGTCAAACTCAAAGAAAGACTTTGCAAAGTTAAAATGGATTTATAATTGAGACGGATGGAGTAATTAATTGTTGGGGCATATCATATAATGAACCTCGCTACAGCCATTTTTTAGCGAGAGGTAAGCTTCAAAATAACTGCATTTTTATGGGTATTTTGTAAGAAATATAGATTTAGGTCAGTTCTTAATTAAAGTATCATGCTATTACTTTAATAAAAATGGTATTCAAGTTTTATTTGTTGTGCAACAATGGTAACTTTTATATTTTGAGAAATGCTATAATCACTCGCAAAATTCATAAAAATTCACTCGTTGACGTGTTAGCGGTGATTGTTTAATAAAAGAGATGAGAGATAAACTGTTAGAAAATACACCAATCACCCGCTGACACGTCAGTGAATGAATTTTTTGTGTAAATTTTGTAAGTGGGTCTAGCATCGCTTTCATTTTATATAGATAGTCAAATGTTGACACGCATTACTCCCTCCGTCCCAAGTCCCAAAATATAAGTCCATGTTGACTTTTTGAATCGAACTTTGACTTTAAATATTTTTTTTGTATTACATAGCACTTGATGAAAATTATACTAAATAAAAATATATTTAAAACACAATCCATTTATATATTTTGTATCAAATATTATATAATACAAACAAAAATAATGTAATTGAGTTCGATTCAAAGAGTCATATTGACTTTATTTTGAGACGGAGAAAATAGTATCTTATTGGATAATTTGGTAAAAGTTACTTTTATTGCACAAAAGTAAAATACAAAGTGAAAAGATAAAAAATCTGAACACCATTTTCCTCATTTTGATCTATGATGACTTTATTGAAATTTGGCTTATAGTTCGATAACTTGTTTTGTTGAAACCAGGGTAGGTCACGAGGATTTTGATCGCCCAGGCAAAACCGGAAAAATGCCCCACTAAAACTATATTTTATCATGTTTTCTTAAGAAAAAAGAAAAACGACTTTTAGTTCGTTAAATAACAATGAAGTTTTGCCATACTCTCATTCTGTACATGAACTATAAATTATCCTATAAAATGTCCATGTAAAAAATGTGTATATTAAAATACTTATAGAATGATTTCTAATACTTATGCGAAAATTTATAGTTCTTTTATTAAAACGGGACTTAAAAAAGTTTGTTGTTAGTCAATCAGCAATTAATAAATTGAAACTACTTGAATAATAGTAATAAAATATATATCACGACTTATTATGTTTCTCATTCATTGTTATTTATCGTCATATGTTTAAACAAACGAAAAAGACTAAAAATTTAACATGTTCCCCGTCAAAATAGTTTACAAGACAAGATGAAATTATGTATGTAATCTTAAATTTGATACAATAAATATTTAAAGAGACATGTATGTATAATCTATGTTGTTTGATGTTTAAAGCTACAAAATGTTTAAACAAAACGCATTGCGAAATGAAAGGGGTAGAATTGTAACGTAACGTGACGGAACGCACTACTTGCTGACGGTAAATTTGAATTGAGTTTTCTTAGTTGGTTTCCTTTCACTATATGTATCGTGTAGTTTTTTATTTCCATTTCTCATGTTAAGGATACTGCACCAAGCAGAAAGGTGGGTCGCGAGAGATTTGTATGTATTTGTTTGTCATTACCTTTTGTTTCGTGATAGTAGGATCGGATCCTTTCGGAGTGATAACGAAATAGAAATTAGACTACGCATTATTGTCTTTACATCGCCGCATCATCATCATTTTACATCATCGAACCTACCACCTTTACGTGTTATGGTCACTATCAAACTCATTTAAAAAAAAATTTAATTAAAACTAAATTAAACTTTATTCATAATTGAAAACATTACATATTACAAAAAAACATAAACTTACAAAATAAAAACGTAAACTAAAAATCTAAATTATACTTCTCCTTGATCGCCTGCTTCATTCGCAACACCTTTTCGAGGCGGATTCCACTCAAGTGATCAATGGGCTCATATAGAACAATTCATCATTTTTTTGTTGTTTCTATTGTTGCAAGGCAAACATTTATTGCTTTAGTTCAAACTTCTTTTGTAGCGTTTCTATAGAAAACTAGAAAGGGGGGTTGAATAGTTTACCAATTAAAATCTTTGTTTTGAAACTTATTGAAAGATCAATTGATATTGATCTTAAATATGTTAATGAAATATGTAAGCAATATGTAAAGAGTAAATAAGGAAAGAAATGATCAAACCACAACAAGTTGTTTATAGTGGTTCGGTCTACAAGGACTCTTTCTCCTTGCCCTACTCCACTCCTCGAGTCTCACACTCAAGAGTTTAACTTCACTAGTCAACAAGCTCCTTTAACCCGTGGAGAAACCTTTACACTTTGCTTACACTATTTCTGACATTAAGCTAAATGTCAAGTTCTTTCCAAGGGTACAACCACTCCCACACACAATGTATTTTGAGGACTAAAATACTAACCACTCACACTCACAAGATTATGATAGTTTAGTACAACAATGAAGTATGAATCAACACAAGATCATACAACACTAAACAAACAAGACTTACAACTTCTCGTTGAAGCTTGAATGTGACTTGATCTTCTTTGCTACAAAGAGATCACTAATATGATATGAAACCGAGTTAGAAAGGTTAGAGAAGATATGTATGAGAGTATGATAGAAAGGGATGAAAAACTACTTAGTTTGGCTTTGCTATTTATAAAAAACCATCGCCAGCACCCCCAAAAGGGTTCCGCCGGTTATAGCTTTTGTGCATTGAGGTCCGACAAGATATCAAGATCTTGCCAAAGTCAACCATATCTATGCAAGATTGTGTAAGATATGAAGAGTCCAAATCTACACAAAATATCTAATGAAATCTTCCAATGATTTCCATGATACATCACATGATGTCATGTGTTGTTTTTCTATTTTAGAAATATGCAAATACATAAGTAATGTTTAGTTTTAAGATACTAAAACATTCTAAAACTACTATCATACATTATGGTTAGAGTCATATTAAGATATGATTAATCACAATGTAAATGCTTGAGTGATGAAGATATTGTTTGAAAAAGCTTGTTTTAATATCTATTAAACTTGACAAGCTTTAAGCTTTATAAAAATTAAATTTACTTTTGTCGTTAACAAAACTTAGGTAAAGATCAAAAATATAAAGAACGTTTAATGACGATATTTTTATTAACAGTTTCCATTTCCTGCCTCTTGATCTCCAAAAAAGTGTCGATAGTCTGTTTTTTCCACTGCCATAAACGACTATATTTGAATTGTAAATTCGTTGACAACAACATAGCCAACTCTTCATCACTGCCAGCTGCTGACGATGCCGACGGAACAGATAATGGCGACGCTTTCTTGTTCGCTATGTCCCTGCCCATTGGTCAAACTTCCTGCACCTCCTCTTCCTCCTCGTCTCCAGCTATTTGATTTAGATTAAAACTACCCTCTGCTGACTGCGATGTGTTGAACTCAGTAGACCCCGATGACTTATATCTCTTGGATTTTTCCTATTTCGCTTCATCAATTCATGGAATTTCCACATTCTTCACTCCATACTCAACACGATATTCGTCAAGTTCCTGTTGGACGTAATCCTCGTCTCCGGCTCCACTATGCATCCTTAGACATACATTATCGTACACTCCACAAAAGTGAGCCACTTTAGGAAGTAAACTCTTCCATTTCTTGTTTAGAGAATCGTAGGTTCGTACACCTGATATCTTCGTATCTTTCTCAAGGTAACCTAAAACCTCCATCCAAAACCCATTAAATTTCTTCATATTACCTTTCGCGCTATCTTTGAACCCAACATTTGCACAGTGCAATGTCTTATCTAATGTAACATGGAATGTTAGGATGCTCATCCTCGTCATTTTTAGACATATTTTTTACGGCTTCTTCTTTGGGGCACGACTTCTTCAACGGAGACTCATCATCAATGGATTAGACATAGACGAAGAAATTTGAGGTTCAGATATTGGCAAATCATCATCACCGAATGGATGAATGGGATAAATAGGTGGAGATGGTGATGAAGAACCGCCATTATTTTGTTGTGATGATTGATCTAGTTGATACATTTTCGGTTGGTACATTTATTCGTGACAAGATGACTAGGAAATTAGGGTTTCGTATTTTTTAATTTGCTTGAGATTGTGACACGTGTTGCGTTTTTGATCGCTAATATTCTTTCGCGACCAACCGTCCAATTTGGTAAAATACAAAATTTGGATCTCGCTTATCACAACTCTCCGACAGGTCCATCTGAGTAATTTTCGCTTTATTAAAATCATGTATGGTGTTACCTACCATCTTATGTGATGTGTTTGAATCGTCGCACTCGCGTTTCCGCCTTAGACGGGGTGTGATAGTATCCAATAATTAAAAGTCACTCATCATTTAGACCTGATAAAGCTACATAGATGTTAGTTTTTAGCAAAATTTAATATGCCTTAAAACGCATTTTAAGACTTATAGTAGAAGATAAACTAAAATTGCACGTTTGCAACATCACAAGTGATACAAAATCAATAAACCGAAATTTTAAAGTAGGATAGGCAGTAGTAAAAAAAGAGCTTTTAAAACACGTATGCAAAATGTGTTGGACTTTTAGTCTTTTGGATCTGTTTTAGGCATACCATGATCGTATAAGCTTTAGCTATTGGGCTAAAACTTCGATATGCTATCGATCATAATGTCAACATTTCCAATGACGATATTTACTAAGTTTGTTCAAAGCCTTTCACATTTTATTTAATTTTGGCAAGCATGGTTTGTGAGTATACGAGTTTGAGCCTACAACCTCACACATTCGAATCGAGTAAAACTAGCGCTCTTTTTTTGGGAGGTTGACATGGCTAACCAGCTCACACATTTTAGCAAGGATAGTTGGATGATGTTTATTTATTAAGAGGCTCTGAATCTGATTCACACATCTGAATCTGAATATGCGGTAGAAAAGTCTGAATTTGATTCCCATCTTAATATGAATATGTGGTTAAGAAATTTGAATCTGACTAAAATAAAACTGTTTTTTGTAAAAATGTCTGAATGTGTTAAACTATCAGGTTTTATAATATAAATATAAACTATTGCAGTCGCACAATATATAAAACTTATTAAATATAAGAAACCAAATTCTATAATATAATAATCAATTTAAAGTTAAAAATATTTTAAACAAAACATGCAATTTCATGTTTATTTGACAAAAATAAACGTGTCGAAATTTAAATTGAACTTTTAAAACGATTAACTATATGGCTCGCGTTAGAGCTGAGATATATGAGTCTCAAAACAGAACCCTTCAACTTGAAAAAATATGAATTGTCACATATCATTTTATACATTATTTATCTAACAAAACATATACAATAATTATATATAATACTTTTAATACGAAAAACAAAAATGAAACAAGAAAAAAAAATAATGGAAAAACATAAGAAAAAAATAATAATAGAAAAAAGATATTAAGAGGTATTAAGATATCCCCTTCACATCTAGTTCAATAGAATGTTTATGTCTTTTACTGCCTCTTAATGGTCAGAAAAAACAAATGCTCTTAACATAGATAGTCTTTTACCGCTTCTGAATGACATGAAAAAAATAAAAAATCTTAATAACTCAAATGTCTAACCGCATCTAAATGAGTCAGATTAAGATATCGTTAAAAAAAAAATTGAAAAACAAACACCACCTACAATTTTTTACCATTTGACCGTAATGAATGGTTGATTAAAGCGTTCTTTAGATTATTTTGACATGAAACAAATATCTATTCTCTCTTGGCTGCTCCCAAAAGGAAAAATATTGCTATGTCATCTTCACAATTAAAAGAGGTTCTTCTGTGCTGTTCTAATAATCTGAATCTCCGCAATACTTGAATATTTAGCATCAAGTTGAATAATGGATGACAATATACGGCAACATCCCACAATAATCGCAATCCGGCCTCGTGTTTATATGACAACCACTGTTGCGTCTGCAATACCATGTTTATATGTTCACATCCAAAATTTCCCAATAACTAACATTTTATTTCAAAGGAAGAGTTGTATCGAACAATGATGTATTTTTAAGTTTTATTTGAAACAAACATCGAAACAACATAAAGACATAAAGTAGACAACTTCTAGTACACAACTTCAACAGGCTCATAACCTTTCTTAATGGAGGCTACAACTGCATCAATTATTGCTTGTGTCTTTCTACTAATCATCGGCCACTTTTTCTCTGGTTTAGCCTTACCAAAACAAATTCCTCCAACGAAACGAGCAAATTCCTCCACCATTAGCACTTCTTGAGGAAGAACAGTTGGGATCCTAAACTCACTCGGTTCAGGCTCACACCCAAGTCCTGTCCACTTAGAATCTGATACTGCAAAATAAGGCCCCACTCTAGCATTAAACGGGACGATAAAGTCATGAACAAGTAAAGTTCCCTTAGTTCCGGTGGCAATAATGTCCATGGATAAATTTGAAAGCAATGAACAATAGAAAGTGACTATTTTCTTATCATTTGTTCAATTCAAAGAAGCACTACATGACAAGTAGGGTGTCAAATGGGTCGACCGACCGGCCGAACCCCATAAGGCCTATAAGGTCGGGTTGATTCGGTCCATCTTAAACTATCGGGTTTATCGGTCAACCCGATAAACCCGATAATTTATAGGGGTCGGGTCAACCCGATAAACCCGATAGCCTATAGGCTTGTTATTGGTGTACAACCCGACCCGACCCGATAAGACCGAACCCGATAACCCGATTGCTTATAGGGTCGGGTTGCGGGTTATATTTCTAAAGGTCAAACCCGATTCAACCCGACCCGATAGAGGCTTATCGGGTCGGGTTGACCCGATTGACACCCCTTTGACAAGATCACCCCCGACTCGTTGAACTCAGTATCTTGGAGAGCAGTCACAGTGTTTGGAAGTTCATATTCGTGAGCCCATAATATGGCTCGTATGCTATACCAACCTGCATCTCCAAGTGCTCCAAGGGAATCAAGATTCGGGTTTACACGAATATTATTCTTTTGGAAATTCTCATCTCCTATGTATGAAAATGTACTGTGGACCTGTGATACCAGTGTTATGTAAAACTTAGACGACAAAACATATTACAGTTAGTATTGAATATCATTTACAAAATGCTAAATATGGATACAACATATATATCAATATATGTCTTTATCTTTTACTAGTTATATAATTCACTAACAAGGTCATCTATCCCTCACCAAAAAAAAGGAATAACCGAAAAGTTAAAAAGACAATATCAGCATAAGTATTGTCTCCAAAAGGTGAAGATCGCCCACTAGAGCCTGCAAGTCTACAACCCAGCCAACATAACCAAACAGACCGTAAATAGCTAAGAAGCAAATGATATAGTAGGCCTCCTCAAAGCCCACTTAAGTAGCAATATATACCAACAGGGATGAAGCTAGGGGGTTCATGGATTTTTTCGATGTAGTGTTAATTTTAAAAAAAACACTGGTTTTTTCTAAATACATCTTAAATACACCCGGTCCATCGAAATGTGTTTCCCGTATTACGGTTCAAAAGATTTTGTGCACCCGGTAATATTTTATTTGATCATGGCTCCGTCCCTGAAGATCGGTGGGATCACCCTGGTCCTATGCATCCTATGGATGTCACGGACCTCCCAAGGACCCGACCAAGAATGAATGAGCACTGTTACAGTGATCAGTCTTATCGTGAGGTGACTTTAAACCTCGCCCATTTTCTCCAATAGGCCCCTCGTTGACAATCTGAGCATTTGCATTTGCAATTGAGGATGGTACCAAATGATTTTTAGTGCCATGGAAGAGGTTTGAACCCGGTTCTACTAACCCAAGCCCAAAAACTTTTACCAATGGACTAAAGCATCATTGTATTAGATGAATAATATCATCATTCTCTCTCTCAGCATAAAGTATTGTACTAGATGAATAATATCATCAATTCAATATCTATTCAACATAATGCAACATTCATTTTCAAACATTCAGTCGGACCAAGTACTTACTGTCCTGAAGATTATAATGCTAACAGATCTTTATCAATGCCTTACTAAAAATAGTGTTTTTTTTTTCAACATTTAGGCTATATGGTTTAGATGTACAAATACAAGCTTATTGCTTCAAGTGTCGATAAAAACGTACCGACTTGATTTGTCCAAACTTCTGTTGATCAGAGAGGAACTCTTTCATCTTTGCGGTTCGTGGATGATGCATCCACATAGTAGCATCCATGAACTGTGCCCCACTTGATTCACACGCCTCTAGTATGGTATCCAGCTCACCTACATTTAGTGCAACCGGCTTCTCTAGCAATATGTGTTTCTTCTTCTGGGCAGCCAGAACAGCCCACTGCAGATGAAGGCCTCTCGGTAAGGGAACATAAACAGCGTCAACATCAGGGTCGTCTAATGGTTTCGAATACAAAGTAAGAAAGGTTCTGTATATTGAAGTAAAACAATAATAACATATTTGATATAAACTAATGATACTTTATTGATAATTGTATATTTGTTACAGACTCTAGACATATATATACATAATGAATCGTTGCCTTTTTGTGGCAGTTATACCGATTCAATAATACTAAACGACACAACCTAAATAACCGTTATATCTATAACAACCCAAACGACCCATATTGACCCAAATTTATAACCCAATTGTTTTTACAGGCTTTACATAAAACTTAATAAATAATATACACTAACTATCCTTATCTTTGCTTCTATAACATTAACGGTCCAACATTCACCCCCTAATGTTATAGACGACAAAGTTTTCAATTCTTCAAAGTTCTTTTATAGCAATGGTTCATCATCTTCGTACTGAATCAGGTTTGCTTCCATCTTTGGATATTCGCCTTTGTAGTGTCCAAGTTCTTTGCACTTGTAACATCTTATCTGACTCAGGTCTTGATCAGCATCTTTTTTCTTCCATGGTTTCCAATTCTTGTCTTGCCCACGTCCTGGTCTTCCTTGACTTGAATTCTCATGACCGCAACGTTCACACTTGTGTTCCTTGGTCTTCTCCTTTTCATCTACTTTGCTGAAAAGTAGGCCACTGGATCCATCTTCTTCTTTGACTGCCTTTTTCATTCGTTCTTCGAAAGCTTTTAATCTCCCAATGGCTTCTTGAAATGGCATCGTATTAAGATCTGCAAACTGCTCTATTGCTGCAACAATTTGCATAAACTTCTTTGGTACAGAACTTAAAAGTTTCCTAACCAGCCTTTTATCATCCATCGTATGCCACAAACTGCTTGCATGTCTTGCAATCTCACTTATCTTCTCGGCATACACATCTAGCGACTCATTGTCTTTCATCTTCAATTGTTCAAACTCTGACTCTAGTGTTTGAACACGCGCCTCCTTAACTCTATCAACTCCAACATGTCGAATTTTCAGCGCATCCCAAATCTCCTTTGCCGATTTAAGGTTAGCAACTTGCAATACCATACTTTCTGGAATTGCCGATATAGCATTGCAATTGCCGAGTTATCTTTCTCATTGATCGACTTCAGCCTTGCGTTGGTTCACCGCTTCCCAAATTCCATGGACATTAAAGATTGCTCTAATCTTTCATTCCCAAATTGTATAATTCGTTGAGTTGAGAACCGGGCATTGGAACGTCATTGATGTTCCATTATCCTTTGTAGGCTCGTTCTTATTTTTATCGCCTGTCATTTGCTTTTTCTTCCTTCCTTTTCCAATCTTGATCCGATTGAAAATTTCACTTTCTACTCGGGTTTTTCAAACTACTAATCCTGGTTTCTTATTAACCAACTATCCTTTATCCTCCTGGTTTCACCACAAAACCAACGCGACTTTTTGGTTTCACCACAAAACCAACACGACTTCCTGGTTTCACCACAAAACCAAAACAACTTCCTGATACAAATCTACTATTCTAATCTTTTCTAATCATAACAATTCTTAATTCCAACACTAGATACTCACAATTCGAAATTGACAAAATAATACTTATCTCACTATGTTTGGTTTCTTGTTTCTGCCTTTGGTTCCTCTTCTGCGAATCTTTTCAAAAACGAAATTCTGGGTTTTCTTTTCCAATCGATGGCCACTTGCACTTGTTCTTCCCTGGATCGATTAACACTTGCTCGATGCCAATTAATGGTTTCGAATACAAAGTAACAAAGGTTACGTATATTGAAGTAAAACATTAATAATGATTTGATATAAACTAATGATACTTTATTGATAATTGTATATTTGTTACAGACTCTAGACATATATATACATAATGAATCGTTGCCTTTTTGTGGCAGTTATACCGATTCAACAATACTAAACGACACAACCTAAATAACCATTATATCTATAACAACCCAAACGACCCATACTGACCCAACCCATAACCCAATTATTTTTACAGGCTTTACATAAAATTTAATAAATAATATACACTAAGTATCCTTATCTTTGCTTCTATAACATTAATGGTCCAACATTCACCCCCTAATGTTATAGACAGCAAAGTTTTCAATTCTTCAAAGTTCTTTATAGCAATGGTTCATCATCTTCGTCTTGAATCGGGTTTGCTTCCATCTTTGGACATTCGCCTTTGTAGTGTCCAAGTTCTTTGCACTTGTAACATCTTATCTGACTCAGGTCTTGATCACCATCTTTTTTCTTCCATGGTTTCCAATTCTTGTCTTGCCCACGTCCTGGTCTTCCTTGACTTGAATTCTCATGACCGCAACATTCACACTTGTGTTCCTTGGTCTTCTCCTTTTCATCTACTTTGCTGAAAAGTAGGCCACTGGATCCATCTTCTTCTTTGACTGCCTTTTTCTTTCGTTCTTCGAAATCTTTTAATCTCCCAATGGCTTCTTGAAATGGCATCGTATTAAGATCTGCAAACTGCTCTATTGCTGCAACAATTTGCATAAACTTCTTTGGTACAGAACTTAAAAGTTTCCTAACCAGCCTTTTATCATCCATCGTATGCCCCAAACTGCTTGCATGTCTTGCAATCTCACTTATCTTCCCGGCATACACATCTAGCGACTCATTGTCTTTCATCTTCAATTATTCAAACTCTGACTCTAGTGTTTGAACACGCGCCTCCTTAACTCTATCAACTCCAACATGTCGAATTTTCAACGCATCCCAAATCTCCTTTGCCGATTTAAGGTTAGTGTTAATACAAATAATCCGTGAAAACGTTTATTTATATTTTACGATCTTCTAATGTTTTGTCGATAACAAATATAAAATCATTTTAACGAAACAAATAGAGTACGTAAATAGTTTGAGTCAATAGTTTTCTAACACACTTACGCTTTCACATAAAAAACTAAAACAAGTATAAGTGATTTTATGATTTAGATACATATGTACAACAACTAGTGTTTACATATTGGGATAAACATATACTTAAACTAAGTATACTAAAATGGGTAAAAACTAAGTGTATGCTAAATTGGGTAAATACAAGTATATACTAAATGGGTAAATACTAGCAAATGGTTTTGACCCATAACCCATGGTTTTATATATACCACTTAACCAAGTTCATTGTATCTTTAAGATACATTGTATCTAGAAAGAAAACCATGGATCAACCCATAACCCATGACCCATGACCCTTAACCAAAAATACCCATGGGCAAAGAGGAGTGGACCACGGATCCCTAGCTTTGTGCTAGCCGGATCCCTTGTGGTAGGGATCCGTGGGATCCGGGAAACAAGAGAATTTCTCTATAAATGAGAGCCATTTCTTCCTCTCTATGTGTGCTTTTTATATATACTTCTCCAAAGTATTCTAACCTCTAACCTCGATCTAAGTGATCTATGTAGTTTGTCTTTTGTTTTAGTGTGATCTACTAGGTTCCTCCTAAAGGAAAGATCACCACCTTGAAGACGCAAGCTCAAAGTCCATGAGTTGCCATGCCGTCATCATCAAGACTACTAAGGTTATCTTGTTGATAGTTCTTCCTTTCTCCATAGATGTTCGGTTGAAGGCATTAGTGAAGAATGCCGAAAGTGTCAAGATGAAAGCATTAGTGAAAGGTGCTCTTCATCCGTGTCAAAGCATTAGTGAAGGATGCTAAAGGTGTCAAGACGAAGTCATTAGCGAAGGGTGCCAAGGTTGTGTCAAAGGCATTAGTGAAAGATGCCAAAGAATCAAATCAAGTAGCATTTGGGAAGAATGCCTAGGTCGTATAATCGATGAGTTGCATCGTTATACATATATGTATTTGTTTATATACAAGGATGGTGATATCCTTGATGGTGTTGGAACAAGGAGTAGATCTCCTTGAGATTAGGTGTTGTGTCGTGAAGGTGTAGTTCACCTAAGGTGTGAAAGAACTAGGTACCTAGCCTAGTACCTAATAAAGGGTAGGCGACGTTGTGAAGGATTAGTTCTCCTAAGGTGTGAAGGAACTCGGTGGTTAGCCTAGCACCGTATAAAGGGTAGGCGACGTTGTGTTAGGTGTGGTTCGCCTTGGTGTGAAAGAACTCGGTATTTAGCCTTGTACCGGAAAAAGGTTAAGCGGCGTTGTGAAGGCTTCTCCGCCATAAGGAGTTGGTGTAGTGTTTACGAACTCGAGTAGGTGACTCGGGAGTGGAGTAGGGCAAGGAAGGTGTCCTTGTAGCGAACCACTATAAATACTTGTGTCGTGGTGATGTGCTTCTTACTCTTTATCTTTCATTACACGCTTATATATCTATCTATCAACGTCCAACATAAACAATCAAATAGATTGATATAAGTCGATCTAAATAATTAAAAGGAAGTTTTAAATTGGTAAACTATTCAACCCCCTTCTAGTTTTCCACAATTGGCATCGAGCTTAGTTACCAAGTTTCTTAAAGTATGTTGTACTTTAAAGACTTGATACAATCCGTGTATGTTTGAAAACTACAAAGAAGGATTTTTTTGGGGTCATACTTTTCTTAAAAATCATTTTGTTGGATATTGATAGATGACTCTAACAACTTTTGTTCCTAAGAAATCTTCATGCTAGAATCTCTCCAAAATCTTCATTCAAAGAATAATGAAGTCAACATTCAAGGAAGGATCTAAAGGTAATCACAACTCACGACATCAAGTACAAAGGATTACTTTAAAAGCTCATGAAGTATCTTTGGCATTATGCCAAACCAAGAAGCATAGAGGTATGTTTTACTTTTCATTAGATAGGTTACATGAGTTCAATTTATTTTTCATAAGTTTTCCTTGCTTATTTATCTCTAACATCATTAGAAGTCTCTTTCGTCACTTTTCCGCTTTTTTCATCATCGGAATAATACTCCTTTGATTCGTCAAACTAACGCCGTCATCACATATGAACCTTCGATATGTGATTCATCAAAAGCCGCCATCCAAAACAATCTTCATCTAATACCTCCGAACTATCTTTTAATAAGCTAATATAATGTCAACAACCCCTTTTCTCGTCCACGAGAGCTGGATCCCCTAGTTGTACTAGCGGATCCCAAAC
This sequence comes from Chrysanthemum lavandulifolium, assembly GCA_022545495.1. NCBI lineage: Eukaryota > Viridiplantae > Streptophyta > Magnoliopsida > Asterales > Asteraceae > Chrysanthemum > Chrysanthemum lavandulifolium. The sequence continues at coordinate 161,545,224 of CM040241.1, forward strand.
ATAAAGGATCCGGGGAACTGTGGAATGAACTCAGCTATACGCTTTCAAAAATTCACCACCGATTGTTTTTCCTCTACTCACACAAAAACAAAACGACCAAGCTACAAAACTCATCCTCATTGGCTTCCATACTTTCAAGTATCCTCCTAGAATACCATTGTAAGTAATTACATTAACTTGTTGTAACTTTCATCATCCTCATCCTAGGGTTTATGGTTTCTTAATATTTAATCAATTAACTCAATTAGGTTTTTTCAAACTAATCATGAAAAGGGGGATGCTAACAAATCACTTTGTGTTCACAACATTGTTAATACAAATCAAAACCATAAACCCATTCCAACTAATTTATCTTAATTGAAAATTTGTATTTTTAGGAACAACCATGCCCAAAGCCACTCAACAAGATCACCAAGACACCGTCCATTACCTTACTCACTACTATCGTTAAAGGGGATTGACCAAAACCAACCGTAAAATATTCAAAAGCCTTGTAAACGACTTATCCAAAGGTCGTGTAGTCAAGGAATGTTTCCTTGAAGATACCGATATTCGTCAAGTTTTCTCGACAATCAATTTTGATTGTCTCCTTGACATAGATGAACAAATTTGTCCGGTCTTCATTTTGAATTTTACAAAGCTTTAGGATCATTAGAAACACCGACAATAGCATCTCAATCGCCTTCATCATCAACAAACAAAACTTTATTTTCCTCTCAACACCTTTGCTCAAATTCTTCGCGTTCCTTGTGACGGAATTTGTATGTACTCTCAAGATTGGGCAATTAACTCTCAAAACCATGCACTTGATCCCAAGCCTCTATAACACTCCTCTCGACGATCCCGAAACCATTCGTGATACTATCTTTAAAATTAGGACCGACCAATCCGTTACAATCGTAACAAAAGCTCATTCACCGTGATCCTTTTAAATGGAACTTTTCAAATGCATCCCATGTTTAGAAAATGGGAAGAAATCCTTAGGAAAACATCATTAGCCTAGTTGAAACAAAGATCATCCAAACGCATGTCTTGTGCAAATGATCTATTGTCTTACCCACCAAAGGCCATTTAATCTTGCCTACTACATGGTAAGGAGAATGGTGGGGTATTCAAAGCTTCCAACATGGTACTCCCATATGGTATGCTCCTAACATGACTTTGTAAGTATGTTAGGGCATTGCAACCATCCCCTATCAACGATGATCATTACCTCTCCGATCACGTCATGGTACCTCTTACTAAACAACCTCTAAACGGTTCATGGTCAATGGAAAGAAACACGAAGTTCTCTCGACCCTCGGTCGGAGAAGAAGAAGAAGATGAGGAAGACATCGACCCGTATCCAACATCAAATTGGAAATCCTTGAATACCACGAACAACTTCCAACCATTCCAAACGAGACCGCGGAATTTAAACAAATAAGAGGCATGATTCAAAACCTCGCTGACAACCTCACTAAGCCGTAAAAGGAAAAAGAAGAATTGACGAAAGAGACAATAGGAATGGGCTTAGTTTCATTTATTTTATGTTTGAATGACTTCTCTTTAGTATTTTTAGTTTATGGTATTTTGGATATTATTACTTTACCTTGTAAGTGATGTTTTATGATAACTTGATTGTTCCTATTTGCTTGTTTTATAGATTTAATAGTGTACAAAATCTGCACATCATTTTCTGTGTAGGTTCTGTGTTGGTTCTGATCTGCAGATGCCGGATCCCTAGGATTAGCCTAGCCGGATCCTTCCCTTGAAGGAACCGTGGGATCCGTGACATCAGATCAACAATGCAACATTCAGCACATCAAAACTGCTTTCTAGATAACATCACATTAGCTTGGCATATGTTTTTAGAACCCAACTAAGTCCACTTCAAGGATGAGAAAGGCTTAGACTCACTAAAGGCTTACTTAAGATCTTAGTCTGATTTTATCAACACATCTAAAACTCACCATATTTCCGCTTCAACTACTCACAAACTATTTCTCACCTCTCAAAACACTTTAAGAAAGCAAGCTAAACAATTTTAGGAAATTGCTTCTAGTCTTTTATATCTCAAGGTAAGACAAAAATTAGTTTTTCAATTCTTAAAATTTTTAAGAATTTTTCTTAATATTACCTCAAGCTAAAACCTGATCACTAGGATCATTTATTATGACTTAACACCCTCATAACTTTTAGTGTTATCCTTGGACATCTATTGGTAGTCTTCTTGTCCCATCCCTCTTCCATAAAAAGCAATCATTTGCTATAACACCTATTACCTCTAATCATTCAAATACCCTTTCATCCTAAACCCTTAGGAGAATCAAACATTCAAATGAGATAAGCTTTAGCTCCCGTAAACCTCATTACAAACTGCATAACTCATCGAGAGCCGGATCCCTAGGATTAGCCTAGCGGATCCCTTCAAGGAGGGAACCGTGGATCCGGTGACAATTTATGCCAAACATAGCTAAAACAATCATTTCAACTCAGCTTCCTAACTCAAACACTTCAACTCATCTTAAATAAGTTCCTAGATCAATGAAACTCTGAATCTCAACCTTGTGCATGTCAATCATCACATTTCTAAGAACATTAGTGGATTAAGTCTTAAATGCAATTACAAAGTTCTTCCCTTTATAACTCACATTGTCAAGAATACTTTAGTCATCAAACATTTAGTTAGACTACCCAAAGCCAAATTTTCTTAATCAAAACCATGATTAGGCACAATTACTTGTTAGGATTAAGGATTTGAGATATCCAACAGCTAAAGACTTCAAAATTAAGTCTATCCATGATTAAACTAATAATTTCACCTAGTCCTTGTCTGACAACCAGATCCCTGGTCTTCAACCAGGCGGATCCCTATGGAAAGGGATCCGTGGGATCCGTAAATACAGAGAGCATAAACCAGCTCCATATTTGAATTCAAGTCACCTTTTGGGTCTCCAACCACCTTTAGCATTCATTGATTATCCTCATAGAACTTATCAAAACCCCAAAAGCATGCCTAGCCCTTCAAATGGCCAAGAATTTAATCTCCTAATTCAAATTACCCTTTATAAACCAAACAAACTTAGAGTTAAGGTACCACTCTCAAATCACATCTCAAAATCAAGAACTAAAAGAGTTCTTACTAGCACCATCACTATGACTAAGGCTCCTAGTGCTAACTCATCCACTCAAGAACCACCCAAGAAACTTGCTAGAATCATGCATGAAGTTTCCTCAACCAAATCACCTTCGGTAAGTCCACTAAAACTAGGATCTCTCCACACTAAGAAAACCAATCAAACTAATTCACAAGAAGAGTGCTTCCACTAGGACTTCATCACATAATTCTACTAAACCCACCACACAATCATTTGAAGATCCTCAACCCACTTCACTTGAACCTCCACTTCAAGAAACTCAAAACCATGACAAAGAGCGATCATTGCAAACATGTTGAAAGAATGAAACATGAACCGGATGTATTAATACATGACCTAAGCTCAAACCGAGAATGTTTAGAAACCTTTCATCCTTGATCATCATTAAGCTTTTAGTCGAATCTTAAATTTGGGTTAACTTATTAGCATTAGTGGCACCTATTTGGCTAGTTCATTCTCTTAGTTTTAGAGATTTGGTTGTGTATCTCTTGTTTTATTGAATGAATACTTATATGCTATGATTATTATGTGTGTTGTGCTTGTTATATCGTACATATATCTCATTCCTCAAATAGTATTCCTTGACATTTCTTCACCTTTGAAGAAATCAGAAGCAGATGGCCGGATCCCTTCCAGATAACTAGACGGATCCTCCTTGAAGGAATCGTGGATTCGTGGTACAGAGGACAAATTTATGCTAACTTGAGTCTCTTTTGCAGGAAATTATGCACTATACTCTTCTTTTCTAACCTTTGTTTTGTAGTTATTCAAAATACATGAAAATATTGACACCATAAAGCTAGGGGAGCTTTGTGTCAAACGACATTGCAAAATCATTTGCAAACTTAATCCTATTTTGGGTTACACTTCATGACACCCCATTGCAACATTGCAATATTTAAGGGGAGCACGTTCTCGTCACTTAGATTTAACCATTTGCAAACTTAATTGCAAACACAATTAGTTTATTTTACGTTATGTCCTTGACGCCTTTTCAAAGGGATGGACTCGTCAAGGGGAGTTAAGACGAGTACCATTCCCGCCACTTGCTCTCTTTACGCTTTTACATTTTTTTATAAAAAAATTGTGTTAGTTTCTTTTAACACTTTTGTTTCGACAAAAGGGGAGAAGAAAGTAAAAACTACAAATTCAAACTTTTACTTAATTTTAGATTTTTCCTTAAAATAATTTTATGTTTTGTCATCAACAAAAGGGAGATTGTTAATACAAATAAGCCGTGAAAACGTTTATTTATATTTTACGATCTTCAATGTTTTGTCGATAACAAATATAAAATCATTTTAACAAAACAAATAGAGTACGTAAATAGTTTGAGTCAATAGTTTTCTAACACACTTATGCTTTCACATAAAACACTAAAACAAGTATAAGTGATTTTATGATTTAGATACATATGTACAACAACTAGTGTTTATATATTGGGTTAAACATATACTTAAACTAAGTATACTAAAATGGGTAAAAACTAAGTGTATGCTAAATTGGGTAAATACAAGTATATACTAAATTGGTAAATACTAGCAAATGGTTTTGACCCATAACCCATGGTTTTATATATACCACTTAACCAAGTTCATTGTATCCTTAAGATACATTGTATCTAGAAAGAAACCATGGATCAACCCATAACCCATGACCCATGACCCTTAACCAAAAATACCCATGGGCAAAGAGGAGCGGACCACGGATCCCTAGCTTTGTGCTAGCCGGATCCTTGTGGTAGGGATCCGTGGGATCCGGGAAATGTAAGAGAATTTCCTCTATAAATAGAGAGCCATTTCTTCCTCTCTATGTGCTTTTTATATATACTTCCCAAAGTATTCTAACCCTCTAACCTCGGATCTAAGTTGTCACAATTCTCAATTTCCAGTCATTTCTCTAAACAATTCACATTTCACAATTTCATCATTTATCGTAAACTAGGTTTACGTGTTCCAAATTCGCATAACCTTGGTGGTTTAGCGGCGAATTCATAATCATATCATCACGAACATTTCATATGGACTAAGTTTAGTCTACATTTCATTAGCATCATTTACATCATGTTAGTTCATTCATGATTTTACATTTCACATTTAACGCGTAAATTTTATATTAAATAAACGTTATCGCGTAAATTATTATTTTGAACATTTAATCCAATACTTCCAAAAATGATCCCAATATATTTTTATACTTACATTTAGTTTATAAAAACTATATTTTTAGTTTACCTAGTGTTTTAAATTTATTTTGTATATAAATCGTTAAAGTTATATTATTACGACGTTTTTCTTAAAAACTACTCGGTAATTTTTATATCACTCAAATTTCACAAGAAATGTATTTTTACAATTTTTATAACTACAATATACTTTATTTTGATCCCCTAAAACTTATTTTAATCCATATGACTTTAACTTCACACCTATGTACAAGTTACATTTTCCTACATTTATATTATTTACTTACACAAGTTTAAAAAAAAAAAAGATATTTTGTGGACATATCTCCCCCAAAACCGGTTCTAGGGGGAGAGTATGCATTTAATGTTGAGTATGGTTCTTTGATTGCTTATGTTTTTACTCTACTAAAAGTCTTACTTCATTATTTCATCACATAACTCATTCAAGTGTTAGCAAAAACAAATTCTCTCTTGGTTCTTCTACTCCTTAACCGGCCATCATAGAGCTCTCAAAGGGATCATCAAATTTTGCAAGTTCAAGCATAAATACAATCTAGTATACACTCTTGTATAGGTTTTGAAATAAAAACCTAGGGTGTTTAGGTTAATCCTTGGTTCTAATCACCTCATCATATCACTAGTAAGCATCTCATGTTTGTTTTTCATTTTACATATTCCTTTCATGCTCATCTCATCATTTTTGAGCAAAAACATGCAAGACTTGTGTTGTTTATACCATTTTTTCATTGATTTTAGATATATATATATATATATAAAAGTCATCCTATAATTATTCCCTTGGTATATTTTGGTCTTGATGATGTTTAGGAACCCATGACACCCTAAGAAGGTGTATGGTAGGATTAGATTAGCTTTGGAGTTGATTTGAAGGGATTGGAATAGGTTTAGTACGAGAAAAACTATTTTCGATAAGTATTAAAAGTGGTCTGTCCTTATTTTGGTTTTCTGGAAAATCCGACAGTAGGTACGAAATTTTGGCCTTGATATTTAGAAAATATACTTTAAAACGAATCCGTGGCCGCTTGAACGGAATAAAACGGAGTTATAACGAAGAAGTTATGAATTTTTAAAGTTTGACGATATATATATATTTTTCGAAATTTCAAAGATACTATTTTTATCTTGTACGAGTCAAAAACGAGTCCTAAGATTTACAAATTATTTCGATTTATCAAAATATATTAGTATACTTTGATACGGCTAAGGACGTATTATACGTAGAAAACGGATTTGAAACGACAAAGATATGCACGTTTTCATAAAATTGCCGTAACTATTATTTTCGAAAAACTATATTATTTTTACGAGACAAGTGTTACGGTAACTAAAACGACCATGTTGGAGGTGTTTTAACCATGATGTGGAACTTTTTGTAACGAGATGTCTTCTAATAAAATCGAGTTCACCAAGCATATTTTCTAAAACGACCAACCGTTTGTATAGCGGAGTTGTAATAAATTATTTATGGATGTTTAAACTTGGCCGAAACTCATTTTTTTACCAACAATTAGACAAAATCACCATCTTTAACCCTTATTATCTTTATGTTCGAGACCTTTATGACGAAAACTCCTGAACTGAAACTTCTAGATTTCGATACAAACTTTCCAAAACCGTCAAGTTCGTTCTCTAACGTTCGACGTACACTATTTTACGACTAGTTTTTCAAAGCCATTTTTGTCACTTTCAAGGAATTCCCGACGACATTGTTTTACGACGAAAAGTGAAAATTTCACCATAAATCATTACGAAACCATTGTAGGATGACATTTTGACGTAAATACTTATAAAGTGATTTAAGAATGGTCAAGACGTCAAAAGAGTATTTTTCAACGATAAGTATTATTTTCAAAACTCACAAATGGTATAAATAACATACTGAAATGCATGCATAACATAACATTATAACTAATTACATATCATAACATTCATTCTAGGTCGCGATAGTTTCGAGCCTCACTTTCGATGCACTTTATTTTGTTAGCATATCAATCACACCGGTGAGTTCATACCCCACTTTTACTCGCTTAAATTCTTATAAACTATTTGGGGCGATACATGCTTATTTATCAAAACATTTAAACTCTATTGCCAAACAATATTACTTATACTTTAGACTTGGTGCGTGTTGCGACTAGACTTAAACAAACATCCCAATATTTATATGTTGGAAGGCCATTAATTTGGATACACCCACAGTGAGTCGTTGGAGGAACATCCCAAGATTTATATGTTGGAAGGCCATTTTATGGATACATCCCAACGTGAGCGTTGAGGAACATCCCAACACGAGTTGTTGGAAGACCCTTGGGTGACATTTATACTTTTAACTACATTAATGCGTATATTCATGATTGTCATTCTATTTTAGGCAATGGGTTGTGAACACACAGTTGCAAGTTTTGTATGGGCGAACTTGGGCCGAGTGGATTTACAATGCCTTTGTCAGAACATTTCTCAAAGGATTTCATATCATTCTATTACAAAATTATGAACTCACCAACCTTTGTGTTGACACTTTTTAGCATGTTTATCTCAGGTCTTAAGGTGATAGCATTTCATGGAGCTTTTGGGTCACACGGCATACTTTGGAGTCTTGGACTTTTAACAATTACCATTCGACATGTTTTGTAAACTCTTTATGTATTATCAAACCTTGTGATTTCTTGTCGTGTAAACTTTAACTTATTTATCGAATGGTAAACTTTTCAAAACGTCTCATTATAGAGGTCGTTTTCTGTATCCATACTTTGTGCTATGACGTTATACCCCAATGACACTATCGTTCAACTGCGATATTTTGGGGTGTGACAGATTAGTATCGAGCCTTGGTTATAGAGAACTAGGTTGCATTTTAGTTCCTAGACTATAACCGCTCTCACGTCGATCCTTTCTTTTCCTATCACCTTACACACTTTTCGCGGCGCTTATGTTTTCTTAAGCATTCCTTCTAGAACCACCTCATTAGATAGCGTAGTTTCCTTGTACCAATAGGGAGTCCCAAAATCTAGTTGGGTCATCAAAGATATGGAGCTCGAGAATGAGCACTTATCTAACTTGATCTCGTGATGGTTCTTGTTTGATGAGATGCGAGATCGAGCTAAATAAGTGTTACTATAAAGTTGGATAGATTTGATGATTTTGCCCGAGGATGGGAGTTCTCTCGAGGATACTTTGGGAACCTACATGCGACCAAACCTCGTAGTGACTTTAGCACCTAACGGAATTTCCTATACACCAGTGCGACTCTTCCTAGATACCTACCCTAAATCCCTCCTTCACTGCTTAGAATCGGATGATAGATCGCTACCTATTTAAGTAACACCAATCATTGGGACATGTATGCTTGGTGGTATGTACACGTGTGAAATGAGGCAATTATAATTATGGTGGCCAACATAATTATAAATGCGTCACAACTCACGTGGACATATGCAACCACGATACGAGATCGATGGACACCTTAGGAACCAATTTGTGGCGTGATATTATGTTTGAGGACGTTAGGCATAGACATTGAGAATTCAACGGTTCTTTCCTTGCAGGTAATGGCACCAAAGAGAGTAACACGCGATCGGGCCGAGGTGGTGCGGCACCAAGAGGTGGAATGACGGTGGGCGTGAGGTAGAGAAGGTGGTAACGACATGGGTAACATCGACAACAACGTCATGGCGAAACCCCGATTTTGCCGCCATCATCGCCAACAACTTCAAATCTTGCTTCCCACTATTGTCACACAAGTTGGAAATCATATGAATAACTCGGGAAACCATAGGAACGGAACGATCGGGCGACACCAACAATGTAGTCGGCAAAGAACAACAACAACAACACCAACAACAACAACAATGTAATTAGATGCACATATAAGGAATTTTCGCATGCAAACCTGTGGAGTTTGATGGTATAGGAGTGCTTTGGCTTATACTCGATGGGTAGAGAAGACAGAGTCGATGATCGACATCGACAATTGTGCCACAAATCGTAGGGTGAAGTATGTTGCTTGTTTGCTATCGTGGAAGGCATTGACATGGTGGAATACACAACCACAGTGCTAGGGGCGGCGACTATAGGCATGACATGGGACGAATTTAAGGAGTTATTGAAAGAGGAATACCGCCCGGACAATGAAATGCGAAACTAGAGGATGAATTTTATCACCACTCCATGATAGGGTGGTCACGCACCTACATGCACCGATTTCATGAGTTAGCTAGACTAGTTCCTCATCTAGTTACCCCCGAGTCCAAGAGAATCTCGAGGTACATATATGGTCTTGTCCCAAATCCGTGGGCCGTGAAAACAACCGAGCCGTCTACAATACAAAGTGCGATCATCGAGGCGGGAACCCCGACCGACGAGATGGTTAGAAATGGTACGTTGAAGAGCAAAGATAAGAGAAAGGAAGCAAGTGGGTCGAATAAGCGATAGACGTGGTAGCGATGCGGCAAAAGGCGAGAGTTTTTGTGGCAACGGTACCGAACAAAGAGAGTATGCGGTACACATCCTAAATGTGCTAAATGTGCTTATCATCACCCAAAGTCCAAGCCACGCCGCTTATGTACAATATGCAATCGGTCGAATCATTTTTCAAGCCGTGTAGAGAGCGTGAAAGACCAATAACAACGTTAATACAGCAACATGAGGAATAACCAAAGGACTTGCTACGAGTGCAACAAATTAATCACTACCGGAATAATTGTCCTCGGTTGAATAAGCCACCGATGCAAGCTCCTCTAGGCAGTGGCAATTGAAGGAAATAACCCAAACCATGACTTAATATCACCCCCCCGAGGTCGAGCATTCTATATAGGGACCGAGGAAGCCCGCAATGCGAATCGGCACGCTTTTTCCTAGACCATTAAGTGATCCACCGTATTATTCAGATTCAGTGAGTCTCCTTAGATAAGAAACCTAGACGCGTAAGTTTTGGCATGAGCACTTTGACCATACATTCTGATTTCTCTAAACCTTAGGGTAGAACCTTATGTATCATCGATTGAATCGCGAGGACGCGATTCCTCTAACAGGGGAAGAATGTCACAATTCTCAATTTCCAGTCATTTCTCTAAACAATTCACGTTTCACAATTTCATCATTTATCGTAAACTAGGTTTACGTGTTCCAAATTCGCATAACCTTGGTGGTTTAGCGGCGAATTCATAATCATATCATCACGAACATTTCATATGGACTAAGTTTAGTCTACATTTCATTAGCATCATTTACATCATGTTAGTTCATTCATGATTTTACATTTCACATTTAACGCCAAATTTTATATTAAATAAACGTTATCGCGTAAATTATTATTTTGAACATTTAATCCAATACTTCCAAAATGATTCCAATATATTTTTATACTTACATTTAGTTTATAAAACTATATTTTAGTTTACCTAGTGTTTTAAATTTATTTTGTATATAAATCGTTAAAGTTATATTATTACGACGTTTTCTTAAAACTACTCTGTAATTTTATATCACTCAAATTTCACAAGAAATGTATTTTTACAATTTTATAACTACAATATACTTTATTTTGATCCCCTAAAACTTATTTTAATCCATATGACTTTAACTTCACACCTATGTACAAGTTACATTTTCCTACATTTATATTATTTACTTACACAAGTTTAAAAAAAAAAAAGATATTTTGTGGACATATCTCCCCCAAAACCGGTTCTAGGGGGAGAGTATGCATTTAATGTTGAGTATGGTTCTTTGATTGCTTATGTTTTTACTCTACTAAAGTCTTACTTCATTATTTCATCACATAACTCATTCAAGTGTTAGCAAAACAAATTCTCTTGGTTCTTCTACTCCTTAACCGCCATCATAGAGCTCTCAAAGGATCATCAAATTTTGCAAGTTCAAGCATAAATACAATCTAGTATACACTCTTGTATAGGTTTTGAAATAAAACCTTGGGTGTTTAGGTTAATCCTTGGTTCTAATCACCTCATCATATCACTAGTAAGCATCTCATGTTTGTTTTTCATTTTACATATTCCTTTCATGCTCATCTCATCATTTTGAGCAAAAACATGCAAGACTTGTGTTGTTTATACCATTTTCCATTGATTTTAGAGATATATATATATATATATATATATATATATATATATATACTAGTTGGTACCGCGCTTAACGGCAGCGGTGTCTAGTGATAAATTATATTTGCAGGTGCTGGAATCATTCTGTGAACTTTTCTTCCAACCGCGGATAAATTATACTTGCATAATGTTGTAGTCGTGCATAGCGGCGACGACGAATATTCATCGATAAACAACTCCTTAAGAAATTATGTTTTCTAGTTTTTCGTATCAGTAGAAAATGAAAACCCACTCTTAGGGCATCAATTGCGCACACTCATTTTTGGGTGGTGTTGGATTTTACTATTACTTTTTTTTGGGATAAATTGACATTGTTCTCGACTTGTTTGATCTTAAAAAATGTAATATGCTAACTTTGCTAGAAAATATTTCCTTGTTCTTTATTATAAAAAGTGTTCAATCAAACAAAATAATGATTCCTTTTTATATTGCAAAATATGGTCTTTAAGGCGGCCCATAATGCATCAGTTGAATGACTTGGTCGACCAGCAATGCGTCCTAGCCAAACTCATTTTACCGATATAGCCTTTGTAACGGTTTAATTTTATATTAATATGCTTAAATTACTAATTCATCAAATAGCTTTAGAAAAATACAAGATTTAAATTTCTACTTATAATCTAACTTCTGCTCCAACCCACACTCATTTCACCGACATTGCGTTTGTAACGTGTTTAATATGAGTAATTTTGTACTCCTTCCGTCCCGAAATTATAGTCATGAAAGAGAAAACACAAAGTTTAATAAAAGTGGGGTCATATTAATTTTCAACCACTTGAATAGAATATTCTCTCACTATATTCTCTAGTTTTTATTTAAAAAGGAAAGTGGACAATTAAATTGGAACAACCCAAAAAGAAAATGTGGACTATAAATATGAGACGGAGGGAGTATCATATTTCTTTTGATTATTATTTAATGGCTATCAAAATTGTAAAGATGTTTTAACTTTTCTTTTTCTCTACTTAGCAACTTTTATACGTTATGTTTTGTTTTTAATTTTTATTCTCACAAGTCTAGTTGTTGTACTCACTAAAAGTTGATTTTTTACACCTTTCAATAACAAAACTTTTTGGCTTCTAGTTTAGTCTTCTCACCTATCTTATCTACTTTCCTTTTATCATAAGTAGGTAATAGCTTTTTTTTTCTCTTGCAAATTTAGAACGGAGCTCGATGATTCAATTCCCTTTAACTTTTCAAATTTCATTCATTTATTTATGTATCTCGAGACACACAAAAGATGCTTACAAAAAGCATGTTTTTTTCGAGACACTGAGTTGTCATATACTATTATTTATCTTTTTGTTAGTTTTTTAAACCGCTTGTTATCACGTGACCCAGAATATTTGGAGTGTAGCAATATTTCAAATTTCAAAAGCATCACACTTCCACAATTTTCAAACGTCAAGAAATTTTTACACTCATAATATTTGAAATTTGAAATATTTTAAGTTGAATGTTTAAAATTATTAAAACTTCAGCCACAAAAATCTGAAAGTCCAAAAACTTCCAAAAAATCACATTTAAAAAAAATCTAAATCTAAATGAATTTTCACTGTTTAATAGCTTGCATACCTACAAAACTTGCACCACAACAAAAAATTAAATAAAATATATCATAACAAAATTTAGCAGCAAACTATATCTAAATTACAACAAATTTAATAAAGACTACACAAACTTTATAAAAAGGTTCACTTCAAGTCCTCAAATCTATAACAGAAAATATAGATAAACATACAAAATAATTTACACAAAAAAAATACACAAGAAACATTATAACATAAATTTACAAATGAACTCCTAAAAATATACACCTTACCGGTGACATTAGCAAGTTTCGGTGGCAGCACCGGCGTCGGCAGCGCAAGTTTCGGCGACATTAGCAAGTAAACTTACCAACAAATTTACGCGTAGATCTAACAAAGAAAAATACTAACAAACTTATGAATTATAAAAATAATTATACAATAAATATTCAACAAATATAAAATAGAAGCAAGAAACTTTATAATTGAACCACAAGTTTTCCGACAACAACGAGATGGCGGCACCAGCAGTTTCCGGCGACCTCAGTAACTATTTCCGGTGGCAGTAGAACCTCTTTCCGGCGACAGCGGCGGCGGCAACTCTTCCCGGCGAAATAGCAGCGCGGATTGTGACGTTAAGGCCTGCTGTAACCAAAAAAAAAAACTAAAATATTAAAAAATGTAGTTCTAAAAAAACTATGCATAGATCTACAAATAAAATCAATGGATCTACAAAAAAAAAGTTATAGATCTAAAACAAAAACCTTCAAAAATTAATAAATATGCATAGATCTATTATAAACTTAAAAATACCTCAAAACTTGAAGAAACACTTACGGTGGTGCATTGGTTTCCGTGGTGGTGGAGTCCGGCAGTGGTGGTGTCGTGTGGTGACCTCAGTCGAGTGGTTTCCGCAGTGGTGGATCTCGGTGGTAAGGGTCTCGATGGGAGTGAGGCTTCGTGGTGGTAGGATTTAGTTGTGGTGTTTGAAGGGATGAGAATAAGATGATAAATGATTATGTCTGGTTGTGTGTTTTTTTTTTGTGAGAGAAATGATAATGAATGGGTGGGGGTGGGTAGTATTTGTTTGTAAAGTGAGGCTTGTATTTTTATTAGGTTTGAAATATTTTAGGGTTGTATGTTGGTTGGGTGTGTGTAAATTTAGGCTCGGAGTTTAGTTAGGTTGGCTGAATCTTAAAATATAGGTTCGGGTTTAGGTTGTGTTTATTGCTCCATTATAAGGGAGTATAGATATATATATATATATATATATATAAGTCATCCTATAATTATTCCCTTGGTATATTTTGGTCTTGATGATGTTTAGGAACCCATGACACCCTAAGAAGGTGTATGGTAGGATTAGATTAGCTTTGGAGTTGATTTGAAGGGATTGGAATAGGTTTAGTACGAGAAAAACTATTTTCGATAAGTATTAAAAGTGGTCTGTCCTTATTTTGGTTTTCTGGAAAATCCGACAGAGGTACGAAATTTTGGCCTTGATATTTAGAAAATATACTTTAAAACGAATCCGTGGCGCTTGAACGGAATAAAACGGAGTTATAACGAAGAAGTTATGAATTTTTAAAGTTTGACGACGATATATATATTTTTCGTAAATTTCAAGATACTATTTTTATCTTGTACGAGTCAAAACGAGTCCTAAGCTTTACAAATTATTTCGACTTATCAAAAATATATTAGTATACTTTGATACGAAGCTAAGGACTCGTTTTCATAATATGCAGAAAACGGATTTGAAACGACAAAGATATGCACGTTTTCATAAAATTGCCGTAACTATTATTTTCTGAAAAACTATATTATTTTTACGAGACAAGTGTTACGGTAACTAAAACGACCATGTTGGAGGCTGTTTTTAACCATGATGTGGAACTTTTTGTAACGAGATGTCTTCTAATAAAATCGAGTTCACCAAGCATATTTTCTAAAACGACCAACCGTTTGTATAGCGGAGTTGTAATAAATTATTTATGGATGTTTAAACTTGGCCGAAACTCATTTTTTTACCAACAATTAGACAAAATCACCATCTTTAACCCTTATTATCTTTATGTTCGAAACCTTTATGACGCAAACTCCTGAACTGAAACTTCTAGATTTCGATACAAACTTTCCAAAACCGTCAAGTTCGTTCTCTAACGTTCGACGTACACTATTTTACGACTAGTTTTTCAAAGCCATTTTTGTCACTTTCAAGGAATTCCCGACGACATTGTTTTACGACGAAAAGTGAAAATTTCACCATAAATCATTACGAAACCATTGTAGGATGACATTTTGACGTAAATACTTATAAAGTGATTTAAGAATGGTCAAGACGTCAAAAGAGTATTTTTCGACGATAAGTATTATTTTCAAAACTCACAAATGGTATAAATAACATACGAAATGCATGCATAACATAACATTATAACTAATTACATATCATAACATTCATTCTAGGTCGCGGATAGTTTCCGAGCCTCACTTTCGTGCACTTTATTTTGTTAGCATATCAATCACACCAGGTGAGTTCATACCCCACTTTTACTCGTTTAAATTCTTATAAACTATTTGAAGTAGATACATGCTTATTTATCAAAACATTTAAACTCTATTGCCAAACAATATTACTTATACTTTAGACTTGGTGCGTGTTATGACTAGACTTAAACAAACATCCCAATATTTATATGTTGGAAGGCCATTAATTTGGATACACCAACGTGAGTCGTTGGAGGAACATCCCAAAGATTTATATGTTGGAAGGCCATTTATGGATACATCCCAACGCGGCGTTGAGGAACATCCAACACGAGTTGTTGGAAGACCCTTGGGGTGACATTTATACTTTTAACTACATTAATGCGTATATTCATGATTGTCATTCTATTTTAGGCAATGGGTTGTGAACACACAAGTTGCAAGTTTTGTATGGGCGAACTTGGGCCGAGTGGATTTACAATGCCTTTCTTTGTGTGAACATTTCTCAAAGGATTTCATATCATTCTATTACAAACTTATGAACTCACCAACCTTTGTGTTGACACTTTTAGCATGTTTATCTCGGTCTTAAGGTGATAGCATTTCATGGAGCTTTTGGGTCACACTAAGATACTTTGGAGTCTTGGACTTTAACAATTACCATTCGACATGTTTTGTAAACTCTTTATGTATTATCAAACCTTGTGATTTCTTGTCGGTAAACTTTAACTTATTTATCGAATGGTAAACTTTTCAAAACGTCTCATTATAGAGGTCGTTTTCTGTATCCATACTTTGTGCTATGACGTTATACCCCAATGACACTATCGTTCCGCTGCGATATTTTGGGGGTGTGACATAAGTGATCTATGTAGTTTGTCTTTTGTTTTAGTGTGACCTACTAGGTTCCTCCTAAAGGAAAGATAACCACCTCTTGAAGACGTGCAAGCTCAAAGTTCATGAGTTGCCATGCTTCGTCATCATCAAGACTACTAAGGTTATCTTGTTGACAGTTCTTCCTTTCTCCATAGATGTTCGGTTGAAGGCATTAGTGAAGAATGCCGAAAGTGTCAAGATGAAAGCATTAGTGAAAGGTGCTCTTCATCCGTGTCAAAGCATTAGTGAAGGATGCTAAAGGTGTCAAGACGAAGGCATTAGTGAAGGGTGCCAAGCGTTGTGTCAAAGGCATTAGTGAAGGATGTCAAAGAATCAAATCAAGTAGCATTTGGGAAGAATGCCTAGGTCGTATAATCGATGAGGTGCATCGTTATACATATATGTATTTGTTTATATACAAGGATGGTGATATCCTTGATGGTGTTGTAACAAGGAGTAGATCTCCTTGAGATTAGGTGTTGTGTCGTGAAGGTGTAGTTCACCCAAGGTGTGAAAGAACCAGGTACCCAGCCTAGTACCTAATAAAGGGTAGGCTACGTTGTGAAGGATTAGTTCTCCTAAGGTGTGAAAGAACCGGTGGTTAGCCTAGCACCGTATAAAGGGTAGGCGACGTTGTGTTAGGTGTGGTTCGCCTTGGTGTGAAAGAACTCGGTATTTAGCTTTGTACCGGAAAAAGGTTAAGCGACGTTGTGAAGGCTTTTCCGCCATAAGGAGTTGGTGTAGTGTTTACGAACTCTCGAGTAGGTGACTCGGGAGTGGAGTAGGCAAGGAAGGTGTCCTTGTAGCCGAACCACTATAAATACTTGTGTCGTGGTGATGTGCTTCTTACTCTTTATCTTTCATTACACGTTTATATATCTATCTATCAACGTCCAACATAAACAATCAAATAGATTGACATAAGTCGATCTAAATAATTAAAAGGAAGTTTTAAATTGGTAAAACTATTCAATCCCCCTTCTAGTTTTCCACAGTTAGCAACTTGCAATACCATACTTTCTGGAATTGCTTGATATAGCATTTCAATTTCCGAGTTATCTTTCTTTTGATCGACTTCAGTTCCTTGCGTTGGTTCAACCGCTTCCCAAATTCCATGGACATTAAAGATTGCTCTAATCTTTACATTTCAAATTGTATAATTCGTTGAATTAAGAACCGGCATTGGAACGTCATTGATGTTCCATTATCCTTGTAGGCTCGTTCTTATTTTTATCGCCCGCCATTTGCTTTTTCTTCCTTCCTTTTCCAATCTTGATCCGATTGAAAATTCACTTTCTACTCGGTTTTCAAACTACTAATCCCGGTTTCTTATTAACCAACTATCCTTTATCCTCCCGGTTTCACCACAAAACCAACACGACTTCTGGTTTCACCACAAAACCAAAACAACTTCCTGATACAAATCTACTATTCTAATATTTTCTAATCATAACAATTCTTAATTCCAACACTAGATACTCACAATTCGAAATTGACAAAATAATACTTATCTCACTGTGTTTGGTTTCTTGTTTCTGCCTTTGGTTCCTCTTCTGCGAATCTTTTCAAAAACGAAATTCTGGGTTTTCTTTTCCAATCGATGGCCACTTGCACTTGTTCTTCCCTGGATCGATTAACACTTGCTCTGATGCCAATTAATGGTTTCGAATACAAAGTAACAAAGGTTCTGTATATTGCAGTAAAACAATAATAACAGATTTGATATAAACTAATGATACTTTATTGATAATTGTATATTTGTTACAAACTCTAGACATATATATACATAATGAATCGTTGCCTTTTGTGGCGGTTATACCGATTCAACAATACTAAACGACACAACCTAAATAACCGTTATATCTATAACAACCCAAACGACCCATATTGACCAAATTTCATAACCCAATTGTTTTTACAGGCTTTACATAAAACTTAATAAATAATGTACACTAACTATCCTTATCTTTGCTTCTATAACATTAATGGTCCAACATCGTCCAATACAGCGTCACAGCTGCCATAAACCTTTGCAGATTCTGGGAAGTGGTTTTCCAAAGCAAAAGCAATTGCCTTATCGAGAGAGCGGCTAGCAATGGCCGAGATGGTGGAGTTAGGAGAGAGGAGAATAGCCCTTGATATCTTTCGGGCTATGTTAGTGTTGGTTTGAGGGAGTCTTAAAACACGACAAAACAACTAAACGTGTATGAGCCGATGGGGGCACACGCGATAAACACGAGTATACTTGTTGAACGTAACTAATACTTGAATTGTAATTTACCCGTTATGCATGCAATTGACCCGATCACTAAATTGACCCGTGGGCTTTTATTGGTTCATGTTTGGGTCGTTTGGGTGAAGCCTTGGGCCATGAATGATCCAAACCGATCGGGTACAAGGCTGGAGTGGGTTTGGGTTTGTTTGAGACTTGTCGACCAATCCATGTAAACCTAATAGGGTTCGACATGCACCCTATATAAACACCCCTCTACCTCTTGCATTCCAACGCATAACTTCAGCTTCTAAACCCTAAAACCGATCTCCAAATCCCCGCTTATTTCTTCTTGATCGATTGGTAATACAAGTCGACAAGGAGGGTTCTTGTTTTGGTCCTAAACTTGTATTTGCAACAAGTGTTTAGGTGTGTTGGTTACTTATTGCTTCTGGTCTCCTAGTCGACATAATCAGAGCAGCAACAAGGGTTTTAGCTGCTTCTGCTCGCAGCTTTGTTTGTCGGACAGAAGTCAAGGATATCGGATAAGGCGTGTCCGATATCGGGTAAGCTTTTGCAATCTGTTTTTCCAGCTTGTTTCTTGGACAGAATTTGGCAACTTGGTTCCTTGGTGTTTTCTGATTCGTGGGTTATTCAAGAGACAACAAGGGTTGTTTGGTTTTTTAGTTTACGTTCTCGACTAGCTATATCGAACGTATAAGTGAATCGGGTTTGTGTGTGATACACTTCGAGGTATCTATTTTAGATACTTAAGGTTTCGTTAAGGTTTCTTGTTCCGTTAATAGAGATCAATTGCCAAGCAAGGTTAGCTTTTCTTAATCCCTTTTAATTAATTAATATTGTATTAATTATACGTTTATTAATTACATGGTAACATAATTGTATTAACTAGATCCAATATCCGAAGCGTACTCGTAGAGGTTACTGGTTAACTGCTTCTAAAATCCCAACAGTGGTATCAGAGAAGTCAACTCCTTTTTGCGATTATGGGTTTGACATTTCTGATATTAATAAACATGTTTTAAAAGGGCTGCATGAAACCTAGTTTCGTTATTTAGTTTTATTTTAATTTTGACAATTTCATGCAATACTTGTCAATTTTTAATAAATAATAACTAGTCACACACAAATTAAAATTATATTGATAATTAGAATTAATTTGTTAATTTGAATTTAATTTACATGTGAATTATAATTACCTTGTTAATTAAAATTAAATTGTTAATTAAGAATTACATGTTAAATTAAAATTACTTGCTAATTAGAATTAAAAGTTAATTTGTATTTATTAATTGTTAATTAGAATTATTATGATAATTAGAATTACATATTGATTTATAAATACATATATTGCGAATTACTTGATAATTGGGATTGCCATGCTTTTATGTGTTTTTTTGGCCACATGACCCACTCAATTGCTTTTCTAAGTGATGTATGGGGCGATCTAGGTATTGCATCCTAGTGACGGTCTTATGGTTCTCCGTTTGGGGAAGACTCGCAAGAGGACTCGGAACAATATGTGGTTATTTAATATTGATGTTTATGCTTGTATGTTTGTGATTCCTATATGTGCATTATTACTTGCTTTGACACCTAATTGTATGCAATATGGAATAATACATATCGTAACCATAACATTAATATTGGTTTTTATTTACATGCCTAAATACCATGCTCATTGTGACCTGCTATTTGATTCGTGGAAAATTGTTTTTGTAAGATAAAGTGACCTAATATATGAAACACGCCAAGAATTTAAAACTAGACGCTATGGACAAAGCTAAATCACTCAAGCCACGCCACTTGTGAATGGCGCACCGTAATCGACTTAAAACGCTCAAGCACGAATGCAATGAAGATCCGGGAGTATAGTGTTTCCGGTCGTTATGTCCCAAATGAGCTATGCAATGGATTATCAAACGAAAGTGATCGAGAAATTTGAACGAAAAAGGATTTGATTATGATTATAACTACGTAAAAAGCCAACAAATTACAACGGCTTAAATGCAAATTAAAGGAAATTAAAAGATAAAAATAGGGTCTATTAAATAAACGCTATCACTATATTTAAAATGATGTTTTGTTTTTAAGTTTTTATAAAAATATTAAATTAAAACTACGTACGACGTACAAATAAAAAGTGAAACTTAATCAATATAAATCCTAAAAATATGAAAATACATTTTACAATCCTAATGATAAAAGAAAATATTTAGAAAAAGAAAATTATTTTATAACTAATTAATTAATTATTATTAATTAAAAACTATTTTTAACTATTAAATAATAGCCTAAAATACAAGAAATTAGGAAATAAAGCTAGAAAAATAAAATTAAGACTTAGAAAATCTAAAATATCAAAAGAGAATTTTCAAAACTATTTTTGTATTTTTCGATTATTTTTGGATTTTCTAGGAATTAAAAACTATTAAAAACTAATTAAATTATTTAAAAATACAAATTTAACTAAGAAAATCTGGAAAAATATTTTTTGGCTTTTATATTTATCTTAACTTAAGAAAAATGAAAATTATTTTTTGAACCTTTTCTTAATTATTTGTATTTAAAGCTAATTAAAATGCTTAAAACTAATTTAAATTAAGAAAAATAGCAAACAAACTTGGAAAAATCTGAAAATTTCAGGAAAAGTCTAAAATAATATTAGGAATATAGGAAAATGGAAAACAGGGGCTTGTGTGGAAGATATTGAAATCGATGAGGAAGTGCTTATTGAAATAAGCACTTGAATAAGCAAATGGAATCCAAAAGCACCAAACCAAAACAGAAGCTATAATATACTAAAAGAACTAAAATGGAACAAGTAACAACAAGCCTAACCTCGATAACAATTACAATGATTTGATGAAATGAGCTTTAAGCTAAAAACAGTTTCGGGTGCTACTTTGGACTTAGAAATAAGCACAAGAATAAGCTAAAACCTAAAACAGAAAAAGGAACCTAAAGAGACCTGGGTGGAACATGCAAACCAAATATCAGACCTAGTGGAGCTATGATGAGCTCATGCACAAGCTCTGCAAAACTGCACAAAACCATGCAGTTAATCGGTGCCCGCATGTGGCACTTAGCACCATATTGATAAGCTAGTTAAGAGCTTAAAGAAAATTTGCAAAATTATGAAAAAATCACAACCATAAACTAGACCAAGAGAGGTTTTAAAAGCCACAAGATTCACTTGATTTGACCAAGAAATGAGTACAATAAAAATCACCCTAGTTGAGCTCAAAACTGAGTTTTACTATTTTGACTTTTGATGAAGAAAAGAAAGTTGACTATATTGAACTTTGAATCAAATTTAAGGACTGATTATGAACTTAATAGATGAAATAAGACTAATGCTAGCTATATCTATGTATTTGGAAACACAAAACAAATTTTGATTTGCAAAATTCCAACAAGGAACAATTAGACAGTTGAGAGTTTGATTTTGACTTTGAGGGTTTGCAGCACAAGATAAAGACGAAATGAGTTAGCTATGGACTAAACAAGCATGAACCAACAATTTCCTAATCCACTAAACATACCTAAAAGACAGTTAAACAATTGATCCAAACACCCTTGTATGGACCGATTTGAAATTTAAATGAACTAACTCATCAACCTAGCATGTTCAAGGATCAAACTATATTATAAGACCTAAATACAACTATATAAACACATTTAACTTATTGGTGACCACAGATATAAGTACAAGCATGAAATGCAAAATGGCTTGAAAATGAAAATTGAGAAATTCACTACCATGTGTCCAAATGATATGCAGCCTAAACCAAACCCAAACCTATTCTAACCTAAGCTAATAAAACCCAATTCAACTCTCGCAACACCCATTATCCATTTCCAAGAATCTCAGTTTGACTTTTATTGACCATGGAATAAAATTGCTTAAAATGATTAGCATGCTTATCAAAGGTTATATAAGCTTAAATAAGCTTATTTGATTTTAACAAAAGCTTATGAGAAGCTTGGATTAGAATTTGAAACTTGAAAATTTCAACAAGAAACACTAAACATGAAATTTAATTAAACTTAAAATTGATACTCAAAATACAATACAAAGATGGTTTAACTTAAATTTGATACAAAAAAACTTAAATTACAACATTTTATTTTAACTAAGACATTTTTAAAAAATACGACATTAAAGAAAATTATAAAAACTAGCTACTCCTCTTTCTTGCTTCTTTCTTCCTTCTTTTATACCCCAAGTTGTTTCTCTCAAATGAGCGAGCAAATCCCACCTCCAATTTTGACCCTTGGATGATTTGAGTTAATCTTGGCCATTGATTGTGTTTTGGCGGAAATGGGGTTTTGACAATTGGAGGTTGAGTGTGATGAGGGGAGGTAATTAAATTTTTGGAGTGTTATGTTTGGAGGGGACAAGGTAAGTGGATAAGGTGAGGAGGGGGATGGTGGAGATGTGTTGCGGGTGAATGGCGAAGCAAGGGAGAGAAGGAAAAAGGCGCCAAGGCCAAGTTTTGACTATTTGGATTGACCGGGTATTAATAATCAAGGGGTTCAAAATGCTTAGGCAGGGGTCACAATTGGATTTGAGGTCCAAAAGGGTTTAAAGGGTTTAATTAATACAAGGACTAGTTTGTAAAATCTAAAAATAAGGGACCAATCTCGCCAATTCACAAAGTTGTTCCAAGGGCTAAAAGTGACAATCTTCAAAAGTACAAGGACCAAACTTGCCATTTTCAAATTTTCCAGGGCCATTTTTGCCAATTTTCAAACTTGAAGGACCAAACTTGTAATTTTCTCAAACTTTTGATATTTTTCACCAAAGGACTAAATTTGACAAGTTATGATTTAAAAGGACCTTTGGTGATTTTTCTTTGAAATTTTGACTCGGGACTATTTTTGACAATTTTAGAAACTTGGGGACTAAACGCCAATTATGCAAACTTTGCTCATTTTTCATCCGATTTTAAACATTTTGCATCCGAAACATATAAAATGCAATTTTGGATATTTTCAAGATTTTGATGCATTTCGAGCATTTTAAACGCTTTGCGCTCAGATTGATTAAAATGATGAGTATTTACACACTCATCAATCCCCACACTAAACTATTGCTAGTCCCTAGCAATCTTTTGAGAAAAACTTAATGGATTTGAATCTCTTTACCAAAAGCCATTACTTCGGAGTAGCCAAATGTTTCAGTTCAAGTAAGAACCATGGTACACCGATAACCATGTGATTTTGAGCAAACCACCGACTTTCAACGGATTTGATTTGTCTTTACCGTGCCGCTTGCTCGGACTAGCCAACTCTTAGATAAATTATCAATATTATCTTTGGTGAGTGATTACCAATTATGGTTTTTCCATCGCCTTTACCACAAGCCATAAACTTGCGGGCTAGCCAACTCTTCACTTTTTAGGATATGGTGAATGAATACCATACAATTTTGGGCAAATTGCAAGCCGTCAACGGATTTGAGATATCTTTACCAAGAGCCGTTTGCTCTGGATTAGCCAATCCTTTTGTTTATTAGACAAGGCGGATCGATAACCAATTGAGTAAGTGTAAAACACTTACTCCAAAAAAATTTTGGCCAAAACGGGAATTGGTATAATTATATGATAAAATTCGTGAGAATTCCCCACACTTAGAAATGAATATTGCCCTCAATATTCAAAGTACCGCGGTTATGCCGAAACAAAGAACGTAAAAGGGAAATACTACGCCATTATTTAGAAAGAAGATTTTTTTTTTTTTTTTTTTTTTTTTTATATATATATATATATATATATATATGGGCATCACCCCACACTAGGTGGTACAAAGGGTAAGAAGTCGAAATATGGGTGAAAACCCATGTTTAGCTATCGTTTTGATTACCGAGTCGCTAGCTTGACTCGACCCAAATTCATTGGTTCATGGGAAGCAAAGTGGAAGAAACAATCTCCATCGGACTTTCATTCAAGATGTTTGGACAAACATTTGAAGCACGTGAAAGTTCCACACCGATGAGATATACATAGAACCGCTCAAAAATGATATATGAAAATGCCGGGATCAAAGATAATGTCTTCATTCCCGAAGGAGTGAAGAACAGAGAAGTCACGGATAGGTGAAGAAGAGATAGAAAATCATGATAAACATCATGACTAACTCATCATCATCGGAAGGAGAATTCATAATTTCGTGATTATGAATCTCATCATTTAAGCTTATGTGATCAAGACATATCTCGGAGTGTCTAGATCAGTAGAAGTTATCATACTCCGCGGAGATATGATATGAGTGAGTTCATCCGAGAACTCCATGAAGGTGAATGAATCATATTCGAATTGATATGAGTGGGTTCACCGCGAACTCCTCAAAAGTAAATGATTCATGATCGAGGAGAGAATTATGAGAATGAGAAGTGGTACCGCCACTAATCTTCTCTCCCATATTATCAAAACAGAGGCTTTCATTTCGGAATAGAATCATCGGAAAGAATGTCACTATCCTTAATGGGGATAGGAGATGAAATAGGTTTCTCTTTGAAAGCCTCGATTTTAGAAATGAGAAGACCGACATTCAATAATGTTGCTCAAGAGCTTCATCTTTGATTTCGATGTCAAGAACTTCATCATTCTCTTCTTCTAAGCTAACAAGCTCGGAAGGTGAATCTTCCACATAAATGATGTCTCCACAAGATAACGAATCATCATCATCGAATCGGAGAACATCTCAACATGATCATTTTGGAAGACAAGAGGAGGAGGATATCACACACATGATCAAGAATTCCTGTGACTCTCTTGGGATTGGGACAAGGTTCTCAACACTAGACTTTATGAATTCGTCCGATTCCTTTTCGTGAACAGTGTCGAGATGCTCGTCCCCATAATAAGAGAGTGAGTGTGAATCTCGGGTGTGATAGCGCTTGTTTGAGATGGAATCTCAACTGGGATATCAACCGACCGAGGAGTTGAGAAATATTATCTTTAAAAGGATAAAACTCTCCTCGTCATCGCCATAAAGAGCCGCCTTGAGAAATTGGGAACGCCTTAGAGCCGCTTGCTCTAGGATTAATAATTCTTCCCTAGATTTGCGAGCCTCTCGCTTCTTCTCGTTCTTCGCCAAGAATTCTCCTATGGTCTTTTCACCACTCACTTGATTCTTAAAGTTACTAATCATATCATCAAGTGTTTTCATTGTGGTTTCAAAATCTTGGGAGATTTCTTGAGACAACGGCTCGTGGAGTTTGAACCGTATAGTGTTTGTGGAGGTTGGAAATTGTCAAACATGTGAGAGTCATGATTGTTACAAGGAACCGGGTTCCCTATTTGACAATCGAGTGAAATGGGGACCTCCACAGACTCACAACAAGAAACTGCTGAGTCCGGAATGGTGAATCATATGGATTTTGGTTATAACCAAAGTTCGAGCATCACCGAAAACTGCTCATAGACAAACGTGTTTCCGATTGACACTCAAATCCTTGGTGAGGACCTCCACAAAATTCACAATAGAATGTTGATTATATGAAGATAAGTCGGGCTGTGGTGGGTAATTGAAAAATTTGAGGGTCGTTAAATGAGTTCGATTAGGATCATAATCAAATGAATTCCTCGAACCACAAAACAAACAACTCCGTTATGGATATCATTACCACATTGTACACAAGTACACCAACGATGTGGTGAACCATAAAGAGGCTCACCACAACCGACACAAGGAATAAACGATTGCATTTGAGAGTTATGAAGAGGAATCGGTTTATTCAAAGAATCAACAAAACCAACATGGTGATCCGAATGACTATCAAGTCTCAAGAACATTCGAAAAATCGGGAGGTGGGACAAGTGGTGTGCTCGAGAGCTAGCAATTTCCACCACTTCCGTTATGGTCTCCGGTTTTGGTTCTTGAGAAACGTGAAGATTAGGCAAGTCATTCTTGCTAGTCACCGTGTTTGAACGGGTTCATCGTAATCAATTCTAATTCTCGACCTTTTTCATCGGCTTGAATTTGTTCGATTAGATTACGGGCTCTATCTTCAAAGAAAGTGTCCTCGTAATCCTCGGTGGGTGCTTGGGGTAGCTCCGACGCTTGAACCGGTTTGTCAAGATTAGAATGTATTTCGGGTTGTGGCGGGTGGTCGAAATAACTTTGAAAAGAATTTTGATGGATAATTCGCACGAATTGCAAAATTCGCTTGAACTAGGCCCTCCACACCGCTCACACACATTTGTGACGATGATGTTGACGATTGTCGACATAAGAATTAAACATATAGAGGATTAAGAAGAGAATCAAATGGTTGAGAGGATACGAAGAATAGAATTAAACCAAGAAAAGAGGGTAAGAGAAATAGAATCAACGAATAAGAGGAATGAGAAGAATATTTTGTATTTTGGATAAGAAAATATAAACATATACGATGGATGGTATGAACAAAGAGTGAATATCCAAATCACTAATCGCTAGACGTAAGATAATCAAGACACCCCAAGAATGGCGCCAAAATTTGATGCGTGCCAAACAATCAAGCTAAATCACTCAAGCCCGCCACTTGTGAATGGCGCACCGTAATCAGCTTAAACCGCTCAAGCACGAATGCAATGAAGATCCGAGGAGTATAGTGTTTCCCGGTCGTTATGTCCCAAATGAGCTATGCAATGGATTATCAAACGAAAGTGATCGAGAAATTTGAACGGAAAAGGAGATTTGATATGATTATAACTACGTAAAAAGCCAACAAATTACAACGGCTTAAATGCAAATTAAAGGAAATTAAAAGATAAAAATATTAAATAAACGCTATCACTATATTTAAAATGATGTTTTTGTTTTATGTTTTTATAAAACTTAAATTAAAAACTACGTAACGTACAAATAAAAAAGTGAAACTTAATCAATATAAATCCTAAAAATATGAAAAATACATTTTACAATCCTAATGATAAAAGAAAATATTTAGAAAAGAAAATTATTTTTATAACTACTTAATTAATTATTATTAATTAAAAACTATTTTTAACTATTAAATAATAGCCTAAAATACAAGAAATTAGGAAATAAAGCTAGAAAAATAAAATTAAGACTTAGAAAAATCTAAAATATCAAAATAGAATTTTCAAAACTATTTTTGTATTTTTCTGATTATTTTTCTATTTTCTAGGAATTAAAAACTATTAAAAACTAATTAAATTATTTAAAAATACAAATTTAACTAAGAAAAATCTAGAAAAATATTTTTTGGCTTTTTATATTTATCTTAACTTAAGAAAATGAAAATTATTTTTTGAACCTTTTCTTAATTATTTGTATTTAAAGCTAATTAAAATGCTTAAAACTAATTTAAATTAAGAAAAATAGCAAACAAACTTGGAAAAATCTGAAAATTTCAGGAAAAGTCTAAAATAATATTAGGAAGCTAGGAAAATGGGAAAACAGGGGCTTGTGTGGAGGAAATTGAATCGATGTACAAGTGCTTATTGAAATAAGCACTTGAATAAGCAAATGGAATCCAAAAGGCACCAAACCAAAACACAAGCTATAATATACTAAAATAACTAAAATGCAACAAGTAACAACAAGCCTAATCACCTCTGATTGCAAGCTGACAACAGATTTGATGAAATGAGCTTTAAGCTAAAAACAGTTTCGGGTGCCACTTTGGACTTAGAAATAAGCACAAAAATAAGCTAAATGACTAGAAAAACTAAAAAGGGAACCTAAAGAAGACCTGGGTGAGATCTATAAACCAAATATCGACCCTAGTGGAGCTATGATGAGCTCATGCAAGCTCATGCAAAATCTGCACAAGCCTGTGCAGAACTTGATGCCTGCATGACAGGCACTTAGCACCATTTTGACAAGCTAGTTAAGAGCTTAAAAAAATTTGCAAAATTACACAAAATCACAATAAGAAACTAGACCAAGAGAGGTTTTAAAACCACAAGATTCACTTGATTTGACCAAGAAATGAGTACAATAAAATTCACCTCGTTGAGCTCAAAACCGAGTTTTACACAATTGACTTTTGAGCAAAACTGAAAAGTTGACTTATATGAACTTTGAACCTAATTTAAGGACTGATTATGAACTTAATAGATGAAATAAACCTAATGCAAGCTATATCTATGGTATTTTGAACACAAAACAAGAATTTGATTTGCAAAATTCCAACAGTTAAGCAATTAAGACAGATTGAAGTTTGATTTTGACTTTGAGGGTTTGCAGCACAAGATTAAAGACAGAAATGAGTTAGCTAGAACTAAACAAACATGAACCAACAATTTAACCACTTAACAAGCCTCAAAGACAGTTAAAGCATTGAATCCAAACACCCTTTATATCACCGATTTGAACTTTAAAATGAAACTAACCATCACACTAGCTAATTTATGATCAAACCGAGTTTATAAGACCTAAATACAACTATATAAACACATTAAAAGCAATTGGTGACCACATATATTCATATAAGCATAAAATGCAAAATGGCTTGAAAATGAAAATGAGAAATCACTCACCACTTGTCCAATTGATATGCAGCTAAAACCAAACCCAAACCTATTCTAACCTAAGCTAATAAAACCCAATTCAACTCATCGCATCACCCCATTATCCATTTCCAAGACCAATTTGCACTTGACTTTTATTGACCATGGACCAAAATTGCTTAAAATGATTTAGCATGCTTATCAAAGGTTAGATAAGCTTAAATAAGCTTATTTGATTTTAACAAAAGCTTATGAGAAGCTTAAACATAAAATTTGAAACTTGAAAATTTCAACAAGAACACTAAACATGAAATTTAATTAAACTTAAAATTGATACTCAAAATACAATACAAAGATGGTTTAACTTGAATTTGATACAAAAAAACTTAAACTACAACATTTTAAACTTAACTAATACATTTTTAAAAAATACGACATTAAAGAAAATTATAAAACTAGCTACTCCTCTTTGCTTCTTCTCTTCTTCTTTTTATACCCCAAGACACTTTCTCTCATGTCCGAGCAAATCCCACTTGATTTCTGACCCTTGGATGATTTGGAAGTTAATCTTGGCCATTGATTGTGTTTTGGCGGAAATGGGTTTTTGACCAGATTGGAGGTTGAGTGTGATGAGGGGAGATGTAATTAATGATTTTTGGATTGTTAGGAGTGGAGGGGAACAAGGAAGTGGATAAGTGAGGAGGATGGATGGGAGGAGAGGTGTTGCAGGTGAAAGCAAGGTGGGAGAAGAGAAAAAAGCGCCAAGGCCAAGTTTGACCGGTGATATTTGACCGACCGGATATTAATAATCAAAGGGGTTCAAAATGCTTAGGTGGCAGGGTCACTTAGGTTTGACAAGGGTCCAAAAGGGTTTTAAAGGTTTAATTAATACAAGGACTTAGTTTGTAAATTCGAAAATTAAGGGACCAATGCGCCAATTCACAAAGTTGTTCCAAGGGCTAAAAGTGACAATCTTCAAAAGTACAAGGACCAAACTTGCCATTTTCAAACTTCCAGGGCCATTTTGCCAAATTTCAAACTTGGAGGACCAAACTTGTAATTTTCTCAAACTTTTGATATTTTTCACCAAAGGACTAAATTTGACAAGTTATGATTTAAAAGGACCTTTGGTGATTTTTCTTTTGAAATTTTGACTCGTGGACTATTTTGACAATTTTAGAAACTTGGGGACCGAAGCGCCAATTATGCAAACTTTGCTCATTTTTCATCCGATTTTAAACATTTTGCATCCGAAACATATAAAATGCAATTTTGGAATATTTTCAATCTTTTGATGCATTTCGAGCATTTTAAACGTTTGCGCTTCAGATTGACTTAAAATGATGAGTATTTACACACTCATCAAGCTAGTTCTTCGTGTTTTTTCACTATAGAACTCTACTCTTTCCTAAATCATCCTTAGTATATGACACCGGGTGGTACTCACATCCGTAATAATACTCGTGGTCTAAGGCGATGGGAAGTCAAGCCGTGAGCTTTAAGTCCATGACGTGGGCAATGGTCAATGGGTAGAAGTTGAAGCTATTGGAAGTTATCATTTATCACTCCCTAGTGGATTAGTTATTGTTTTAAAAGATTGTCATTATGCTCCCTCTATTACTAGGGGATTATTTCAGCTTTCGCTTGTATGACGATGGTTTTATTAACTATTTTGAATCGAATAATTATATTTCAGTTTCTAAGAATAACGTTGTTTATTTTACTGCTATTCCTCATGATGATGTTTATGAAATTGAAATGTCTTATTCAAATAATAATGAAAGTTCTATGTTTGTTGTAAGCAATAAAAGAGCCAAGACTAACTTGGACTCTGCTCTCTTGTGGCATGGTCGTCTTGGACACATTAGCAAGAGACGCATGGAGAAGTTGCAACACGATGGACTTCTCAACTCATCTGACATTAAGTCTCTTGAAAAGTGTGTTGCTTGTATGTCTGGTAAGATGGCTAGAAAACCTTATTCACATCAAATGGAAAGGGCTAAAGATTTACTTGGACTTATACACTCAGATGTATGTGGCCCATTTAGAATCACATCTAGACAAGGAGCAAATTACTTCGTGACTTTCACTAACGACTATAGTCGGTATGGTTATATTTACTTGCTGAAACATAAACATGAAGTGTTTGAAACATTGAAAGTGTTTCAAAAGGAAGTAGAAAATCAACTGAAGACCATAAAATCACTACGCTACGATCGTGGAGGTGAATATATGAGTCAAGAGTTTTGGATCATCTTAAGGAGCATGGGATTATTGCCCATCGAACTCCTCCTTATACTCCACAACACAATGGTGTATCCGAGAGGAGAAATCGAACCCCGCTTGACATGGTGCATTCTATGATGAAACAAACTACTCTTCCAAAGTCCTTTGGGATTATGCCCTTGAGTCACCGCACGCATTCTCAATATGGTTCCAACTAAGAAGGTTGATTAGATACCATACGGTATGGCATGGCAAGCCCCTGTCGCCTTACTTAAAAGTCTGGGTTGTGAGACACTTGCTAAGCGTGATACACTTACCAAACCTGACAAACTTGAACCTAGAGCTATTAAGTGTATCTTTGTAGGATACCCTAAGGAAACTATGGGATATTCTTTCTATCTTCCATCTGAGAACAAAGTTTTTGTTGCTCGAAATGCTGAGTTCTTTGAGAGTAATCTTATGGATCTTAAAGAAAGTGGGAGTATGGATGATCTTGAATTACTTCAAGAAGAAGATACAAATCCTTCTTTAGACACTAGCATTCATCATGATGAGGATGATCAAGAAATCAAGAACCTCAAAGTGATATTGTTCCCATTCGAAAGTCCAATAGGACACGCCGTGTGTCTCTCGACCGTATGTGTTTATACATTGACGCCGAGGAACATGAGTTAGGGGATCTTGGTGAACCCAATAACTATAAAGGCGCATTGTCGGATCCTCGAATCCAAGAAATGGCTTGATGCAATGAATATGGAAATGCAATCCATGAAAGACAATGATGTCTCGGGTCTTAGTTGAGCTTCCTCCTAATTGCAAGACGGTTGGCAGCAAGTGGCTCTTCAAGAAGAAGACTGACATGGATGGTAAGGTATACACCTTTAAAGCTCGTCTCGTAGCAACGGACTTCACTCAAACCTACGGGATTGATTATGAAGAAGCATTTTCTCCTGTAGCAGACATTAGAGCTATAAGGATTCTCATAGTCATAGCTACATACTATGACTTTGAGATATGGCAAATGGACGTAAAAACCTCCTTCCTCAATGGACATCTTTACGAAGAGGTCTATATGGAGAAACCTGAGGGTTTTGTTGATCCAAAATATCCTAACTGTGTATGCAAGCTCAAGCGTTCCATTTATGGACTTAAGCAAGCATCGAGGCAATTGAATAAGCGTTTTGATGATGAGATAAAGAAATTTGGATTTTCTCAACATCAAGATGAGCCATGTGTATATCAGAAAGCTAGTGGGAGTTATGTCACTTTCCTAATTCTATATGTTGATGACATATTGATTATGGGAAACAATATTCCAATGTTACAAGATGTAAAAGCCTATCTTGGAAGATGTTTCGCCATGAAAGATTTAGGAGAAGCTGCATATATTCTTGGAATTAAGATCTATCGAGACAGATCTAGACGATTGATTGGTTTGAGTCAAAGTGCTTATATTGAGAAAATCTTGAAAAGATTTTGTATGGATAACTCCAAACGTGGCGCGATCCCAATGCAAGAGAAGCCTAAATTAAGTAAGTCACAAGGTGCTAAAACACATGCTCAGAAAGAGCGCATGCAAAGAATTCCTTATGCTTCGGCTATAGGTTCTATTATGTATGTTGTGAGATGTACTCGTCTAATGTTGCGATCGCACGTAATGTGACAAGCCGATTCCAATGTAATCCGTGTGAACTTCATCGGACTGTGTGAAAAATATTCTTAAGTTTTTACGCAATACTAAGGATATGTTTCGATTTATGGAGGAAAGATGAACAAGAGCTCGTGGTTTCTTGCTACGATCGATGTCGGATATCCGATGACAATCTTGACGACTTAAAATCTCGAATCGGATATGTATTTATTCTTAATGGAGGTGTCATTGATTGAAAAGAACTAAACAAAGTATTTTTGCTACTTCATCCACTAAAGCCGAGTATATTGCTGCTTGTGATATATCAAAACGCTTTGGATTTCCCTAAGCATTCTAAATTGACTAGAGATATAGGTTTGGTACCTGCTAGTAGTCTCATGTAAACTGAGTGTTAATTAGTATTTGGATAATTTGGAGTTGTAAGACAGTTATTATTTTCTGATTAATAAGATACGAGGTATTTGTTATTATATCCATATAATCTGTTATTCCATTTTTGCATGTTTAATCCATGAAATGATTTATCATTCAAAATATGTCCATTGTCGGTTAACAATGTGGGAATATTGTTATGATAAGGCAAATGTGAGTATTGGTTACAATTCTAACGAGAATTCGGATTGTTCCCGCCAAACTCATATGTATTCACTAGAGATGCATATTGGATTCCCCAACTTTCAAACATTTACTTTTGGATCCTTGTCATAAGTAAAATATTAAAAATGTTTTGTTATCTTCGTCCTTAGCCTTGAGATACAAGTAAGTTCTGTTATGTGTGGATATCACTTTTTGTAAGTATATGCAAAACGCTATCTGAATAAGGTAGTTATAAAAGCTATATTTCGGAGTGATGTGAGCGGCATCCACAACGCTTGTAGTCAATAAAGGATTTGTTACTCCACTTAATATGTGCGTAAAGATACCATGGCGCCTCTCCAGATTTAATCGATAAGCTGTTCGGCGGACCCAAAGGGTAATGCAAGATGATTCTTGATTACATTTGGTATATCCGAATTAAAATCTATAACGAGATTCTAAATGGTTAAACTATATGGAATGATTAAAGATCTATAATCCATGGTTTAACGGTATCTATAACAAAGGATGATTAAAGCAAGCCATTGAATGACCATGCTATCTTGAGAAACTTTTACGAAACTATTCTTTCGTATACACTTTTAGTTAAAAAGCGAGTGAGCGTTTGCTAGGCGCTTCCGTCGTTAGTTTTGTGTGCCATTCGACACACCAACTCCCAGTGGGGCTGTTGGTTTGTGGGAGTCTTAAAACACGACAAAACAACTAAACGTGTATGAGCCGATGGGGCCACACGCGATAAACACGAGTATACGTGTTGAACGTAACTAATACTTGAATTGTAATTTACCCGTTATGCATGCAATTGACCCGATCACTGAATTGACCCGTGGGTTTTTATTGGTTTATGTTTGGGTCGTTTGGGTGGAGCCTTGGGCCATGAATGATCCACACCGATCGGGTACAAGGTTGGAGTGGGTTTGGGTTTGTTTGAGACTTGTCGACCAAGCCATGTAAACCTAATAGGGTTCGACATGCACCCTATATAAACACCCTCTACCTCTTGCGATCCAACGCATAACTTCAGCTTCTAAACCCTAAAACCGATCTCCAAATCCCCGCTACTTTCTTCTTGATCGATTGGTAATACAAGTCGACAAGGAGGGTTCTTGTTTTGGTCCTAACCTTGTATTTGCAACAAGTGTTTAGGTGTGTTGGTTACTTATTGCTTCTGGTCTCCTAGTCGACATAATCACAGCAACAACAAGGGTTTTAGCTGCTTCTGCTCGCAGCTTTGTTTCTCGGACATAAAAGGCGTGTCCGATATCGGGTAAGCTTTTGCAATCTGTTTTTCCAGCTTGTTTCTTGGACAGAATTTGGCAACTTGGTTCCTTGGTGTTTTCTGATTCGTGGGTTATTCAAGAGACAACAAGGGTTGTTTGGTTTTTTAGTTTACATTCTCGACTAGCTATATCGAACGTATCGTGAATCGGGTTTGTGTGATACATTTCGAGGTATCTATTTTAGATACTTAAGGTTTCGATTAAGGTTTCTTGTTCCGTTAATAGAGATCAATTGCCAAGCAAGGTTAGCTTTTCTTAATCCCTTTTAATTAATTAATACTGTATTAATTATATGTTTATTAATTACGTGGTAACATAATTGTATTAACTAGATCCAATATCCGCTGCGTACTCGTAGAGGTTACTGGTTAACTGCTTCTAAAATCCCAACAGTTAGCACATCCAAGGATACCAAATCGGATATTGGTTTCTGCCATTTTCTATGTTTTGACTTTTGAGTGTGGACAGCTGCTGACGCAAATGAAATGATGTAGATGACTAATTTTGTGCCTAACTTATGTGTCATTACCTCATTGGATTGTGAAGAAGTGAGTCTGGTTGATACAACTAATGAATTGTTGCCACACATGTTTAGGCACAAAATTAGGCATAACTTTTAGGTATGTCAATCACTTCTCTATAGCAAGTGGCTCGTACCATAAACCTTAATATATTTTCTTTTAAAGGACCGTAAATTGTACTTAGGTAATTTACTTAGGGCACGACACGAACTCGATACGAAGTTAAACAGGTTTGGGTTGAGGATAAACAGGT
This sequence comes from Chrysanthemum lavandulifolium, assembly GCA_022545495.1. Taxonomy (NCBI): domain Eukaryota; kingdom Viridiplantae; phylum Streptophyta; class Magnoliopsida; order Asterales; family Asteraceae; genus Chrysanthemum; species Chrysanthemum lavandulifolium. The sequence goes on from CM040241.1 coordinate 161,580,811, forward strand.
TGGGTAAAAAACAGGTCAATCCGTCGAACTCGTTTAATAAACGGGTCGTGTTTAGGTTGAGTAAGTATTAAACAGGTCAACCCGTGAACCCGCTTAAGTATATAAGATCTTAAAAAGAAAACATATAACCTGGTTTTTATGTTGGATGTGGATTAAATGCATTTTGTTATATACTTAGTATGAGTGAATTATGATTATACCTTAGATATCATGAAAATTGACGCTTAAAATTCAAAAATTGTCGCACACTTATTTGCATTTATTCTTATCATATTTTAGATCCTAATATCATTTTTGGCATTTAAACTAGTTAAATCGACAAACCACCAACTTTATTCACTGCTTGACCAATTTACTTAAATGGGTTAAACGGGTCACAAATGGGGTTACATGTATTATGCAAGTTTGAGTTAGAGTTGAACTTCTTGACACGATTAATAATTGGGTTGTGTTTGGGTAAAAGCTATACTAACCCACCAACACGCAAATCCAAATAAGTTAATACGAACACGACTGATTCTTGCCTTAATTGTACTCACTCCGTTTCACAATATATTTGTAAGAGCAAAACAAAAACGAATAATTACCACAATATTTAACTAATTTCGTACGTGCAGCCAATTTTTTTTTTTTTTTTCCTTCTATTATAACATCAAAGTTTTGCGTATTTGTAACTATTTTATCCCTATTTTACTTTTACTACCTTATTGACACCGAAGATTAGATTAATCAATAGACAAAATACACATAAAAATTCAAATTTAAAACTTTTATATATAATAGCAAAATAGAAAGATAAATACATAAAACTCGAAAAAGTGTCAAATTATTTATACTTTTAGATAATTATCCAAACAAAAGCACACAATTTAGAATAAGTGTAATTATTACATTTACAGTTTCTAAAACTTTTTTTGTGACAATCTAAAAGAAAATGTAGACAACTAAGCTAAGACACCAGTGGAGAAAAGAAATAAGAAAACTAAAAGAAATGGAATTAGATTAACTTCTATCAATTGTAGAAAGAAATAAAAAAGTAAAGAAATAAAGAGAAATTAGTGGAGAAATTAAAATAAATGGGTAGTGTAAGTTGGCTAGTTTCATTTTTATAAGTTTGACGGAGAAATCGAAGAAATGGATTTTCTTTTTTAAATGTTTTTTTTTTTTCCTTTTAATTTTATTCTTTACTTTATAATTGCTTCCAAATTTAATTGTTTTAAATAATAAGGCCGGTTTGACCTAACCCAACCTCAATAAGCCTTATATGATTATGTAAACAAATTACGTGCAACATTTGGTGTTTGGAACATTTTGAAAAGAAAATTTTGGTGACATTATTATAGTACAGTTCTTTTTTATTTAGATTTTCTTTTTAAGAAAAATAAATTTTCGTGATCAATTTTTATTGTATCCTTTGGATTCTTTGATTAAAAAAATTAAATTAAGTAAAGTTGCTCGGCACAAGGCTGTAATCGAGTCAAGCCGAGCTCGAGCTGAAAGTCAGGCTTGAAATGCTTGAAATTGTAAGATTGGCGATGATAGCGATGAAAGCTTTAATCATCCGGGCTTAAGGCTCGAGCTCGAGCTCGGCTAGAAAAGCTTGAAGTTATTAATAAACATTAAGTTCGATAGCCAAACTCTTCAATAAGTTCCAGAAAATACCGCTATGAACTCAAAAAAGCAACGAACTTATATAAAACATTAAGGAGAAATAGTGTATTTAATTATTAAACAATATTCAAGTTAGCCTTCAGGTTATTTATATAAACGAGGTGGTCGACGATCCGTCGCGTTCAATGATACATTTCACGATATGTGTGACTTTTAATCGATCGCAAAATAAAAAAAAAAAAAAAAAAAAAAACCCTCCGACTTACTCGCGACCAATAACCATATCAAGCTCGATCGACACACGAGTCGGTCGACTGACTCGACCGAGACTTTTTTCCCTTGCTACGCCCAGCCTAATAGCATGGTGTGAACGTGAAATTAAGATAACTGAGACAATCTCTTAAAATTTTGTCATTCAATAAATATGCATGTGAACGTGAATAAAATAAAATGATTGATATATTTCCTCTAAAGAACATAATTATCACAGCTGGCAAACTTTCGATGATTATCAATAAAGCTCGGTACAAACAATTCCAAATGGGTGTTTATTTGCCCAACTCTGTTTTCTCGCATGACCAACTTTATGTTGCTTTGTTTAGAGGATATCACGTAAAACTGAAAGGTGTTAATGAAGCCGCTTAAAGAGTTCGGTCGAGAAGAGTCAGCACCTCAAATGTCTTCTACCAAGAAGTTTCTACGACGAGTAACGCGTTGTTAATTCTTATCTCATAATTGATGTAATGTTTTCTTTTCGGTCTCACTAAATATTTTTATATGTCATTTGATACGTATTAAGAATTTTTGCTTGAGTTGAATTATCACACGTATACAAACCATTCGCAATTACATTTGATCTTTTCACGCTCTATTTTAAATGTTATCTGAACATCGCCACAATATCGCATATCGCTAATTCTCTCGCTTTTAAAACCGTTGTCATTTGAATCGGGTCTTTACCAAGTATTTCCAAATGCATATTTCAAGCCCATGCCAACATTTCAACATTCCAAACGTATGGCTAGTTTGATTTTTTTCTTTTTTTTTTTAATATTTAACATTTCACTTGACTATTTTCATTTTATATGTAGTTAAGATAAAATAATAAAAAAAGGATGCATGATACTTAAAAGTGTGACCAACAAAATTAAAGTGTAGAACTTAAATTGTTTAGGAAACATATTGAAGTACAAAACTATAAATGAACCATGAAAAACTTAAAAAACGATAAAAGTTGACTCTCATTATCCATAAGGAGTGTTTAGAACAAAAACAAATGGCAGTTGACTATGCGATAATAAACCCAGCAAATTTCCCATTCCCAACCGATGTGGGACTAAGAAACTAATTCGTACACTCCTTCAATAGAGTTTCGGCAACACCACGTTGGTTTGTTCAACATGTCATTGTGTTGTCACTAAGGTTTGGGTTCTTAGTTAGTCGATAACCGTCAACAAAGAAGCAAAGAAGCTAGACTTTAGAAAATGATAAAACGTTTTCATCATGTAACAAGGTTTCAATCCCATTTCAGTTTGGTGAAGTTTTAAGAACCTTAAAAAACAAATCTAAAACCCAACAAACCACACATTGCATTATGTCTTGTACAATAGATTTATTCACAATCATTCCATTAACATGGAGTCCCGGCTCCTGTATTATTACACACGACATACCTAAAAACCAGTAGAATCAAGTCAAATAAGAATCACGGGCTCACCACCTTTGTCAACCGAAGTCTTAACTGCATCCAACACATACTGCGTTTTCCGACTTATAGTAGGCCACTTTTTCTCAGCCACCGCACCATCATTCTTGATACTTTTTACCAGCCTTGAGAATTCAGTAACCATAAGAACTTCCTGTGGAAGATCTGTCATGACAGTATGCTTACTAGGCAATGGGACCCATCCGGTCACCAACTCGGTAAACCCAGATTCTGTTGCTGTTGAAAAGGAAGCTTGCTTCTCTTCAAAAGGGATAACAAAGTCATTTATATACAAGCTACCTTTTGTACCGCTAGCGGTTATGCTCATTGTCAGGTTTGCAAGAAATGAGCAATGGAAGGTTGCAACTTTCCCATCTTCCCATTGTAAAGCAGCACCACATGATATAATGACTCCGGCCTTGTTGAATACAGTCCCGGGAAGTGCAGTCACGGATTTGGGTAAGTTGAAATCGGCTGCCCATAGGATTGACCGAGTACAGTACCATCCAGCATCTCCAAGTGCGCCCAAAGCATCAAGGTCAGGCTTTACACGGATGTCATTCTCTAGGAAGTCAGGATCAGCAGCAAAGGTAAAGATAGCATTCATCTAGAAGAATGTACACAACTATCAGTCTCACGAGTGAATATGGAAAATACAATGAGATTAATATTCAAATGTCATATCATAACAACACAAGAAACTCACGAGATAAATGTAAGAATAAAAAATAAGATAAGAAAATTGTCATGTAAGAGCGCTCAGGTCCATGGACAGTCTAAGTTAGGCTTCCTATCCAGCATCATTACATCACTACTCCAAGTTATATATTGACGAAGTTGTGCTTGCTACATTTTGATGCAGCAATTGCGCGTCCGATTTATGTACAAATGAGTCGATTTGGGATATATTTTTCCCAAAACGATAATGGAAAACTTAGAACACATAGCTACAATGCAAACAGATAAACAGGGGAAGCTTCATCCGTAGTGGATTCAAATTGTACAAAACCTCAAAAATCATAGAACCACAAAAAATTAGAATATTATGTTAATGATATTTTTATGATGTTTATTACACTAAATGTTAACAAACTTAACAAAGACAAAAAAGAAGTATTTTTAGTTTAGCCCAACCCAACTGATCTGTTAACCTGTGCTACAATTTAACCGACTATATTAATGACTAGAGCTCGTTTTGACCTATCAACTAACCCACCCAACCCCGTCCAGGGGTTTGCCGTCTCTATGATATACCATTGAGATTTCCAGGCATTTTACCGTTCTTCAACTTTCATTAACACAGTGGGTACTTTTATTACTGACTTAGAACGCATGATATCTTAGAAGTAAATATTGAACCAAAATACATCTTCTATATCCTCTATGAACTCATCCACATCTGAAATAAAAAAATAATGACTTATGACCGACCAACAAGCAGTCTAATCAGTTATGTATGCGACTTCGTATTATGTCCTGTCTTTTTTTTAATCATGCCCAAAAAAAAAGTAAGCTCTATGATGTAGGTGAAGCAAGATTGCTAACCAGGGAAAGCGCTAGTAAAGGAAAAAAAAAAGCTTTAAGGGATTGTACTACAATAAGATTCTACCGCCGTATGAACGGCGACTTCTTTATAGCAACTGTACCGGTCTTTTCATTTTAATTGCGCTTCAAGAGCCCGAATTCTCTTACTATTAGACGAGACACACTTCATTTTAAACCTGATTTCATCAGTCCCTAACCCAACGAATACACAACCACCCTTGGGTAATCTGCCTTTATTCCCTAAGCCACCACCTACTAAATATCCCATCCGTCGTTTATCACATGCTGAAAAACAAGAAAGGCATGCTCGGGGTCTTTGTTACAAATGTAACGAATTCTATAAGCCAGATCACCGCTGCAAACAGAATGAATATCTCATCTTAGAACTTGAAATTATGGCTTCCCCTGACCCTAACTCATCAAACAATCGTACACTTTATTTGAAGCTACTGATACCATTTTTTATTCCCACCACTCTTATGCAAACACCAGATTACATACCGGGACCTTCACAACTACCGGTACCATCCTCGTTTTTAACCCATCCTCGTTTTTAACCCATCCCACTACCATACCTGACCCTCTAACATGTTCGACTATCCAACGAGGCTTTCTAGGTTTTACCCTCTCTACATACATTACGCTTATTGGGATCTATCAATGGTCATCATGTGTCGATTTTGGTCGATTTAGGGAGTTCTCAGAATATCATACAACCAAGGATTTAGCAACTGTAGCCAATATAGCAACTTCAACCTTAAATCATGTAGTAGAACATACTATAGCTACTTAAAAACTTTTACGTATACCTCAAGATCCAAGATACTTAATAGCAAAATGTCATCAAACAGCAAAACTTTTTGTTGGTGTGTGCCACTAGAATCCTATATCATGTTAGTACAGCTTATGGATCATGTTTAATTACATATCACTTTAAAGGGACACTTCATATAGCTGTGCAACTACATGTTGGTGAAAATCATGTAAAACTAATATCTAAATTCCCTCAAATCAAATATTATCAGACATCTATTATTCCCAAACTCTGAGCCCCATCACTACTGGGCATTCTTTAGCCCCATGACTCAATGTACTTCAACTACATCAAATTTGGTTAAACCATTCCAAAAAGGCATATGTCACATTGTCACTAAACAAATAGTCAAATCCCCAATTTATTTACCCAAAAATATGAGAGCAACAACGAATATTGAAATTACCTAACGCAAATGAAACGAAAATAGACATTTGACTAAATACATACTAGTAAAAAAAACAAACAGTCTTGATTTGAGTATGCAATTATAATTTTTCATTAGAGCTAACTAAGACGAGAAACCTCATCCGTACAATTAGTGCTCATCTTTCTATTTCAGGTTCTTCCAAAATTGTTATGCTCACTTCTAATTCCAAGCAATCAAAAAGAATTTCAAAGGTAAAGATAAAATTTTATTGGTGACAAACTACAATATTCGTTCTTTTCTTAAACTATGTGTTGTTTTTTTTTTCGGCAGACAATAATTTTGAGACGAACTAAAAAAACAAGCAATATATAAAAATTATACCGATTTCAATTCACCGAATTTATTAGCATCACTCAAAAACTCCTTCATCTTAGTCGCTCTAGGATGATGCATCCACATAGTAGAATCCATCAACTGAACACCATTTTTCTCACACGCATCCAATATCACATCAAACTCACCAACGTTCAATGCAACAGGCTTCTCAAGCAACACATGTTTCTTTTTCTCAGCAGCAAGAACAGCCCACTTCACATGCAAACTAGTTGGCAAAGGAATGTAAACTACGTCCACGTTCTGGTCGTTTAGTACGTCGTCGTAGGAGCCGTAGATTTTTGCTGAGGGTGGGAAGTTGTTTGAGGCTGCGAAGGTGGTGGCTTTTTGTAAAGAGCGGCTGCCTATGGCGTAAAGAGTGGCGTGTGGTGAGAGTGTTATGGCGCGTGAGAGTTTGCGAGCTATGTCTGCGCAGCCTAGGATTCCGAAACGGATCTTTTGGGTTTCTGACATTTTTTGAGGTTGTTGTTTGGAGAGTGAAGTGGCTGTGGGAGTGTGTTATTTTATCACCGAATGAAAAGTGATGAGTGGTTGTGATGTTGTTGTCGTGAACATATGATATGATTGTTGTCAATTTGTCATCATGTTAAATAGAATAGTTTATTCCATCAACGCCCTCGTTCATGGCTTATTTTTTATAAGCCCTAATTTTATAAATTATTTTGAGATTGAAACTTTTATAAGTTTATCATATCACGATAAACTTATATAAACCGACAATCTCGAAATAAGTCATGAAATGGAACATAAAAATAAAGTTCTCAAATCGACTTATGTTAAATAAAACATAAACAAGTGCGCTTGTGACAAAAACATACTCACAAGATTCAATCTTATTTTAGACCGACTTCTTTTTTTTTGGGTAAAAGACGCATCCTTTTAGGGAGTTGTAGTGGGAAGAACGCATCTCCCGATGAGATGACCATCCATTACGGATGATCTTAGATTTGTTAGCTCAACAATTTGAAATAAGATAAAAGTATATCATACACCGACACATTAGATAGATGAGCTATCACTTAACCCGTTTAATCTATAGGTCATGTTGAGGACGACGCAGATTTGACAAGTCACCAACTTTTATACAAAATCGTGAGAATGACCTCGTACGAACTTATGAACAAACATTAAAAGTTATTTGGCAAAAAAATCGGCAGAAACACACTAAAACCTTCATACCGATTTGATGAAACACCTTTCATGATGTTTTTAAATAATGAAATTTTAGTTTTAGTATTTATTAGTTTTGTTAAACAGAAAAAAATGAGTTTGTCGACGTTTTTGGTTGTCACCACTATGTTTGCTTGGTGTTGGGCCGAATGGTGATGTGTCGCTAATGTAGAGGTTGTCGGTCTGGTGACCATTACGCTTGTCTTAAAGTATTACAGTTGTGATAGCAAACCTACAATTGCTAACTTACATTGATTGTACTTCAGGTCAAGTTAGGTTAAAATGGGTTACACATGTTAACGGCTTAACACAATCAAGGCTTCCTAACATTCTTGGGAATACGTATCTTCTTTCGTGAAATCGACTAAGTCTTTTTACGTCGGTGTAAGTAGATTTTCGCAAAAAAAAGTCTTCTCCGTGTATTTCTAGAATATAATTACAAAAAAGCTAAAGAGAATCACGGGAAGTTTTTCATCCATTTTCAAAAATTTATCTAGGGCATCAAGATTCAGTCTGTAAGTCGATTGACGGTTAGCGGATGTGCACTTTATCAATTAGGAAATCCCCATTTTCCACATACGATCAATATTTTTGCGACAATATTCACAATGATTAGTTAAATCTTCAACTACGCTTGTGAATAGTTTTAAAGTCATTCAGAACCTTTTTCAAGAATGTATATGCGGGGTAGGTCGAGTGTTGACAAAAGTGAGCGGTCACGTAATAATCATGAGCACCATAACGATCTCTACTTACGAAGTTTCTTGTACTTCGTGAACTTTCACATTGTCTGTTAGGAATTGGAAATTCCATGAGGAAGTGTCGGTCACCCCAATTATAGTCTAGCATATGTTAGCTCGTAGACTTGGCGTTATTTACGTTATTTAGTAGTTAATTAGTTAGTTAGTAGCGTAGATTAGTTTAGAGTAACACCGTGGAGGGCGGATGGGTCTTTACCCACTCGTATGCCCGATCCACAATCCAAGGAGGACGTTTAGTATGTAACTATAAATACCCTCACCTCCCAGGTGAGGGTTGGACCTTCACTTAATCTAACATTTCTTTCTTTTGTTTACTTTCTCTCTCTAGAAAGGCTCCCATTCTACTTTCTCTCTCTAAGTTACTTCATATCATTCGAACCTTATTAGTGCTTGATTGTGTGTGTATGAAAACCAATATGCTACAATTGGTATCAAGAGCCATGGTTTGATCACTCATCTTTCATGTTCTTGGATTTCTAGTGGTTTTCATAAGGTTTTTGGGTTTGAATGAGTTTAGACTAGTTTACATCATTTGGATCATTTCTTGTGTTAAAGTTTGGATTTTGATTGTAATTTTGTGTTTAGAATCATTATAAGTGTTTATGTTTTGGTTTAGAAGGTTTGAATCAATGTGGTTGAGTTGTTTTTGGATTGAAAAGTGGTGTTTTTGAAAATTTGTTGGATGCGAGTTGTGTCTCGGATTGTTGTTCTTTGATGCGAGTTGTCCTAGATTTGATGCGAGTTGTCTATTCTGAGCTTGCTTATAGAAGCGAGTTGTCCTATATGCGAGTTTTCTATTGAGACAAAACAACAAGAAATGACAAAGTAGTGGGTGTACCTGTGTACTATGCGAGTTGTCAGCTTATGCGAGTTGTGCTTTATGCGAGTTGTCTGTTAAGCGAGTTGTCGTTTAAGCGAGTTGTCTAGGGTGCAAGTTGTCTTGGCTGCGAGTTGTCTAGAGTGCGAGTTATCTTGGCTGCAAGCTGTCTAGGGTGCGAGTTGTCTTGGCTGCGAGTTGTCTGGGGTGCGATTTGACTAAAGTGCGGTTTGACCATTTCATCAGTGCGTTTTGTTGACTTTTCCCGACAAAACTTCAAACATCCATAACTTTTGAACCGTAACTCCGTTTTCAGCGTTCTACCCATCAAAACGACCGTAAGAACGAGGAGAATGACTCGCCAAATAAATTTAGGTCAACCTTCGAGGCCTGAATCCGCTCCGAACAGAAGTTATTGAGGTTTTTAAGTTTTTAGACCTAAATTTCTCCGTAAAATCATGCATCAACCAATCCAAATCTCAACCAAACAACATCTCAGCTAATCCTACAATCAATCATAAGTCCTATCACACAATTGTCTATCATTGTGTCGATCCATCAGTCATCTTAACACGTTCTACTGGTAATTGCTTAACGGTTTCTTCTTGATTTTGTAAAATCCCGCGAAAGATTCTATTTCTCAGTTTAAATCATAGATTTGTAAAATACCGTGCACGTCAACATCATGCCTAACGATTCAGATTCAGTTGTATCTAAGATACTCAGTTTATATGACGTGATCAATGAACAGAAGATACCCAACAATGTACAACAGACTATCGTGTTTGAGTCGGATAATGCTAAAATGGACTCTTGGTGCTCAAATTCACAAGAGAGAGAGTCGCACCAACCAAAACAATGCAAGTTAATGCAAAGGAACGCTCCATGGAAGCTTCGGATGTACCCAAGAGAGATGCACCACCACAACCTTTGTAACGTTAATGCAGAGGAAAGGCGCAAGGAAGTTTCTGTACCTAGTACCTATCTTCTACTCAAAATGATGATTATGAGTTGCATGAGTACTCTGCATTTATCCTTGATGACTCCACCACTAAGCTTAACATATATAAGGATCAAGTTGCCATCTATGAACAATGCTAAATTTGGTGACCACACGTGGCGGAAATGGATTGCCAAATGAAAACATTAATCGAAAAAGTAACTTAAGGAAGAAGCATTAAAACAAGAGTTAAATTCCTTACAAGAGAAACTTAATAAAGCATTAAGCAAAAGCAAGAACTTCAAGGAAATGGAAAAGTGCTTAGTAGGAGTTCAAACAAAAGGAATCAAAACTTTTAAATGATTTTTTAACCTTAAAACTTTGAAGAACAAACTTGAAAACAAGTTGTATGTACAAGGCAACACCATTGATTTCGCTCACATGATCACTAAGCATAGAGTATTAGCGATAAGCATAGTATTGGCCTTGTAGAAGAACCCAATCACGAGTATGGTAAGAAAGCAAAAGTCTCTCAAAAGTGATCTATGATGGTAATGAAATCCTTAAGCCTAGACAAAAGCCTACTTGTTTAGAGTGCAATTTGAAGAATATAGAGAGTTAGAAGATGCCTCAGAGAGAAAATGGAAAAGAAACTAAAAGATCCTTGGTGTATAGATCATAATATAACGTTCAAAACTCCCAATTACACTAAGGATAGATGGATTGCCTTAAACAAGTTTAGACCTCAAACTCAATTAACCCCTGAACAAGTGTTATGGAAGTTAGATATGGAAAAGAAAAAAATCTGATGAGCTTGTTGAAAAGAATCCTCCCCATAGGAAATTGCCTCCAGTCACTGTGTATCCACCCAATACACCAATGCATTTAGTGCCTAGAACTCTTCCCACTCAAAGCAAGACCTTAATCAACCTATATGTAGTTTACAAACTATTCGTTGACTTTGAGAAAACATGTGAAGAGAATCACTCCAACGGAATTCTTGAAGGGAAAGGGTTTTGAGCAAACAAAAGAATGTTATCTAATCGAGGTCATGCCTTTCTTTAAACAATTAAAGATCAATTTGAAAGTCTTCAAAGGCTATAGATACTGAAGTTAAAGAAATGAAAAGAATGTTTAATGAAATGGAAAGCGAGGTTAGAATATATCAATGTGAGCTTAAGAGCAATGAGATTGATAGGAAGAATATTCACATCCTGAATGATAATTTGATTTCTATATGTATTGCTCAAGATGTGTTCTACATCATTACGAATTATTCCATTACTGCTTCTCAATTTCATGAATTGTCTATTGCTTTAAAAGTCTCCCAAGATCGTGCCATTGAGCTTGAAACAAAAAATTCAAAATTGCATGACAAAATAGAAAAGGATGATCATTATAACATGTTCAGGCATTTTTCTAAATTAGAAGTAGATTATCTTGATTTACAATTAAAATATCAACATCTTAAAGAAAGTGTTAAAACCTCAAATGCCAAGACATCTTCAGATGCTCCTGAGTTTGATGCGGTTTTTGAAATAAACAAACGTGATGAACAAATTCAAGCTCATTGTAACACGATCAAAAAGTTGAAAGCTCAAATTTCAAAATTGAAGGGTGAAAAGAATGAAGTAACTGGCTCCCGTATGCCTCCACCTTTAGATTCTCAGAATTTCCAACTTCAAAACATGATTAATAAACTGCAAAAGGAAAATGAATGTTTTCAAGTTGAAATCTCAAAAGTTAATGCTCAAAACAAAGAATTATGTGATTCACTCAAGGTTAATCATGATAATAACAGTGAAAAGGTAACTTCTTTGCTTAACGAAATTGAGAATCTGAAGCGTGTAGTAAAAGGGAAAATGCCAATCACCACTGGTGAGAATGTTGCACCAAAGGTGCCTGCTTGTTCTAAATATGTTGTAAGTGTGAAATATATTCCCCCTCATCTTCGAAACAATGAATTTGCATATCAAACATATCTTTCGTACCTCAAGGATAGTCTAAAGTGCCTCCGTGCGATTGTTGAAGATGATAAGATAGAGAAACCACTTGATAATGCTGTTAGGCATGCATGCTTATATGCCAAATGATCTCAGGAACTCTTAGAATGTGTGATTGCAACATGTCCTAAATATGGTACTAGGAAAGATAAAGAAGTTATGCCTTGTTCTATGCCTTAAGTCAAGCATGTGACCTTTGATGTGCCTCTGAAAACCTCAGAACCCAGCACTTCTAGACCAGAAAATCAAATGGCAGTAAAACAAACTAAGGCTCCCATCAACACTCCTACAGATGTTAAAATTGACACTAAAGTTAGCGGGTCAAAACCTAGAACCAATGCAAAGAAGGATAGGATTACGCAAACTAAAAGTGATCATGAAAAGGAAGTGAAAGAACACCATAGGGACAATAAGTTTGACTTGAACAAAAAGGATTGTGTTGGTTCTAGTATTAGCTCTAAGCTTACTGAAATTAATCCGATGTCTTATGCTGTCTGCAAAACATGTAATGAATGCCTATTTTCTGGTAATCATGATAAATGTGGTGTGTTATTTACGAGGTCTAAGAATCAAAACCCGCTTAAGAAAGTTTGGAAAGCGAAGCAGTTAAGCAATCACGAAACCTACGGGAAGGTTTTACCAATATAGGATTTCGTTGGAAGCCCGGGTCGAATATTCACGCATGGCAAACCTTGCTCCTTAACTAGATCCACTATGCCTAGAGTAGTGCTGTTAAGGTTTGGAAGCCAACCGGTAGAATAATACCATTAGGCACACAATGCCCTTTAACTAAGTCTGATGATTCTACTAGTTTAGCTCCTAGTGATAATGCCATAGCAACTAGGGTTTCTACTGATTCAAAGATTGTTTGCGTTAACCAAAAGGAACCCATTTTCACATGGGGATCCAATGTTTTCAAATGTCCACCTTTGTATGTGTTCCAATGCAGGCCGTACAAATCATCTATTGGTACTTGGATTAAGGTTGCTCTAAACAGATGAGGGGAAATGACTATGACGTTTGAACACAACAGTTCAAGCCTCATACTCTAAAGAAAAGAAATGTGTATGCTTCAGTGCGCATTATCTTTTGAAGAAGAGAAATCTTCTAATGATGTTTGAACACAACAGTTCTAGCCTCGTACCTCAAAGAAAATAAAAGTGTACGCTTCAATACGCTTTATCTTCTGAAGAAGAGAAATCTTCTCAATTATGACCATTCTCATCAACATGCTTCATGCTTTTTCCATGCGTGCTAATTCATCAAGTGAACTGAACTATTGTTGATTGTTTTCTTATTCCACTTTCTCAATTATAATGACGATGGCGACATCATATGCTTCTTTTGAGGGGGAGAAGTGTGAATAGAATACATTTGGATGATTTTCACTTATTCAATCAAGAATGGCAACTCCGTATGCAATTCTTGAGGGGGAGAAGAAGTGTGAATCTTTGCATGGTTGATTGATATCACGAATAAATGGTCAAACGACTCCAAACTCATGTAAGAACCGAGCTTCTTCTTACCGGGTCATCTTCACATGGAGTTTTCTTCGAAGAGCTGTTGGTTAACATCTTCACACGGGCTGATTTGATTAATGACAAAGTGCTTCCAATTACGGGGCTGATTTCCTTAATGAACATCTTTCTTTTCTTGTTTGACTGGGAGGGATTTGAGTTAAGGGATTTGCTATTTGTAAGTTAACGGGAATGCATTTTGTGAGTTGAAGATGCTGACTTTCTATTCCCCAATTGGACAATCTTGAAGAAGGTCGAGTCTACAGTCAGTTCTACATTCTATGCTATATGTTAGAAGACTAAAGACGAGTTGCATTTGATTATCTAAAGACTTCTTCTTAATATGGGCATTTATCAAACAGATTGTCGGTTTAGGGGAGAGCACTAATTGGGGAGAGTGAAATGTCGAATTTAATCCCCAATTAGACTTGCTCATATTCTTCAGCAAGTTGATTCTCACAAGATTTCAAGTGTTCTTCTCAATAGATTTCTAGTATACGGGCTTATTATGTGTTGCTGATTCTGAAGCATCAAAACCAGCAAGGGGGAAGGAAACACGTATCTAAACGCGAGTAAACTTGATAAACTTAATACTTCTAAGTGAATGAAGATATCCCGGAAAGACTATTGTCATTACCGCAGAGAAACTCAATATTTGACTCATGGCGTTTAGTGTTCTTATTCCAACTATATGGGAGAAGAGATGGAAGAGTTAGTTTAGATACACAAGTGTGTGATGATTTCGATGTTATCGCAATCATCAGAGGAGAGAGATTGTGTACATTGGGGACGCTTAGTTGTTTCACTTGAGATCTTAATCAGTGATTTTGTGATAATCACTTATGCCGGAGTTGACATCCGCAGAGATAATCAGTGATTCAGCATGCGTCTACAATGTTATCGGTTATTCTTTCTTTGGACATTTGGGTACTTTGGGTTCTTGAGCTTCATACACGTTCTTCAAGGGAAAGAAAAGTATACTTCGGGGTTATTCTTTGCATATCAGACTTAATCTGCTACTTCGATGTTATAAGTTTCTCTGTCTTTGGGTATATGTGTATTCGGGTTCTTGAGCTTTTTCCAAGAGGCTGACTGCATCAATTCAACTACTTGATGGAATTGTTCTCTTGACACCTTTTGTAATGGATCGCTTTAGTCTTCAGTGGAAAAGGAATTTGAGAAGATTCATTCAAGCGTGGGATGATACATTGAAGTTCTATTGGATGATATAACCTCGAACGAAGAATCACGATGATTATTCTTAAAAAGAGTAGCAAGATCGATGATAATGGTGTGCTTCTTTGTGCACCTGGCTAAGGCAAGCTTGAAATAGAGCTTTGAATCTGCTCAACAAAAGAATTTTTGGTTCGGGGGGAAGCTGCCAAAGTCTCACTTTCAGATGGTTTAATTTCTCTCAATTCAGGAGCCTCGAAAGCTTTGGTGGTGAATGTTTAAGAGATGATGACTTCTATCTTCTACAACGGGGCTGCTCGATATCCTTATCTCGGTACTCGTATCATCATCCTCTTAAACTATATCATCTACTGTGTCTTTGTAAATATTTATCAAAAGCAAAATACAAAATATAAAACAAACAAAAGAAAATAGAAAAATATAAAACCTACAAAATCCATAAAAATCGAAAATTTGAAAAATACAAAAATATTGTTTTCTCAAGACATGTCTTCAGTATCGATAACATCTACGGTCTTAGAAATGTCATTCAACAATGGCACGGGACCATAGATGAAGTTCGAAAGAAGGTGTAAATATTCTTTTCTAAACATGTCTCAAAATATGGCTTGCGCTTACTTGATCAGTAACCCGTGCTTAAACCATGGTTTGCTATTATTTCAGATGGCAACCCGATCTTCAAGAAAGGAAAGTGTTGCGCTAAACCAATTTTTTAATATTTTGTGCACTTATCCTAAAACAAAATGAGGAAAGTATGTCGAAGGACTGCTGTTCCTACTCAAATATTTTTCTTTCTAAAATTCTTCAGAAAAATATTTGTTTTAACAAAATGGTGGTAAAGGAGTTGCTTCAAAATCAATCAGAATCAAGTTTTCATAAATTTGCAAAACCCAATCAATGACTTCATCTTACTTAAAACTTATGATAGAATGAGTCATTGATTGAGGGGGAGAATGTGTTTCAAATTTACATCATCTAACGGGCTTTCTTAATCATCCTACGTGCTTATCAGAAAAAAGAATATTTGCCTATGTTGAAGGACTAGGAATTTAGGATATGATTGTTAGGATTAGATGATTAGAGTTTGATGTACACATAAATCCCATGCCTTATATGAACTGATTGATATGTTGGATTGACTTTAATTAGTCGATTGCTGTTTGGGTGATGTCGACCACCATATATCTGTTTGTGTCCACTAACATATGCAGATATCATGGTTCATAAGATTGTTCCCGATTCAGATCCCACTAATGATGATGACTGGATGCTGAAAGGAAAGGGTAACTATATCTTGGGTCGACAAAAGAAGAAACGAAGCTTAATTAGATCTCGATTAAGAGTTGGCATGATATATGCAACGTCAGAGGTCTCACCGCATCAAGAATGGTTTTCTTCAAGCCCTACAACAACAACTGAAGCAGCTTGTGTTTTACTCCACCTAACGTATCTTTGTGCAGGACAAGTAGTGAATAATACCATTTTTCAACAAATTTGATAAAAAAAATGTTTTGAAAATGGAAAAAGATTGTTTTGAAAATAATCTGAACTCAAATTTTGGAAATCAACCGGACTTTATTTTAAACATAAGTCACTCAATCAACGACTACGGTCATTAATTGAGGGGGAGAGTGATTTCAAACTTAAGTATTTTCAAATGATATTTCTTCATAAAATTACGTTTGTACGAATTAATGTGGTGATCTAAAGATTTAATGTTATGTCATAGTATGATTTTCTTTAAAATAAAAAGATCTTTCAAAATGAAATTTTTTCTGTTCTTGTTTGATTGTGAAATTGTTTTATTTTACCTAAAGATTTCTTAAAATCATCATAACTAACACTAACAATCTTTAATGTCTAAAATTGATCCTTATCAGTTAATTTCAAAATTAAATCATGCCACGTCTTTCCCCAAAATTTTCTAAATGATTTAAATTAATTAGGATCACAAATCTCAATTGGTTTGAAATTTTTGATCGGGGGAGATATCGTGATTTAAATCTCAAATCGGTTTTAAAGGGTGATTGTTTCAAAAGCACTCCTTCCTTCATGTACCAAACGATTTTGAAATCCATAATGCACATGAGTGTGGAGGAGCATTTAACCATAAACCAGAAGAGCTTTTAAATCAGGCACATTTTCTCTCATGTTTTCTAAACCTTATTAAATCACTTGGGATCCAAAATCTCAAAGAGTTTGATATTTTTGATCGGGGGAGAATTTGTGATTTAATAATGAAATTTGATAAAAGGTGATCATTTTGATTCAAATGTGCATACTACTCTCCTATATGTGCTAAACGCTTTCGAATCTCGAAGCACATATTGAGGGGGGGGGCATTTTAAAAAGAAAATAAACTTTCAAGGTACAAAGATTTCTATGTTTCAACATAAGTACCTTGATTGATTTAATAATGGTTTCTCAATGGCAAATGTGATCGTGGACGTTCTTCGAAAACCTCCTTCCTCTATGTGTTAAATGATTTCAAATAACCAACGCACATTTTGAGGGGGAGAATTTACCAAGAAAATCAAATGGCTTTTTCCACGGAAATTGTGATCAAGAAATTATTTCAAAGTCCTCTTGCCTCCATGTGCTAAACAATTTCAAAATCAGAATGCACATGTTGAGGGGGAGCATTTCTAAATGATCAAAACAATTAAGGTACAAAATGCTTTGATTTTATATCACAAGTACCTTGATTGATTTTCCAAATGATTTTTCAATTGGTTTCATGAAGGAAAGAACTGTACCAAAATGACTGACCAATTTACTTTATGCATGGTGTTATAAGGATGGTTAAGCTAGGTATTCATTCCCACGATCCCCCCAGAGCTGGAGGAATCTACCCAGGGACAATCCACTAGATAGTGTAGAAGTCCTTAGATATGATGAAAAAAAGGAGAAAAGTGAGAATAAGGGAAGAGTGCCGACTGAGATAGAGCTAGAACTGGAATAAACCCAACAAGGTTCTAGTTATGAAGTCTCGGTAAGCACTCAAGGAGTTGAAGAATGAAAAGAAATGAAATGAGAAAGGGTGAAAAGAAATATCCTCCATAATTCAACCTTAGAGGCGAAACGGTTCAATTCATATGCTCGGTGGTTACCAAGGTAACACCGGTATTGAAGACAAGACGTCATGGACCCGGTGGACGCACCGCACTAAACCTCCCAAGCTACTCAAGTTCCTCTTAAAAGGACTTGTTTCATTCTCACGGGGAACCTACATAATCTATCGACTTTATCTTAGAGATTGTTGATATTGAAGAAGGAGGCCCTCTCCCTAGTCTCCGGCATAGGAAATCAAATGTGCACAATTGAGTCTAGAGCCAAGAGATCATCCACAATATCTCATTAGGACACAAAATTAATGAAGACTTGCTGTTTCACGCAATGTGGAAAGTAAGTATTTATATTGAGAGTCCTACGCATTATCCTTGTGGTATTGCCAGAACATCCGAGTAATATGTTAACTATTCACAATGGAGACGGAAATCCTTCTAAAGCCAACATCAAACAAGCTCTTGGTGGGTGACATGTGAGATCTTTTCAAAAGATCAAGCTTGTGACAATTGGACAAAAACGATGGGGCGATTCACTCTTGAATCAACCTTGGTCCAGGAAATGAATTGACGAATACTTTTGGAAAAACCGTTCGATGTGCAAATCTCTTCTTTTCTCTAGCACATCGAATGTGTATTCTCTTTCAAATACAAAAAGTACGTATGATTGAAAATTTATTTCCTCTTCTAAACCTTCGTCAGTTACAAAATTCTTTCTCTTAAGCAATACGCGATTGTTTTTCAAATCATTTTCTATCAATCAAGAAATCTCAATTTCTTGGGTTCACTCACTCCGTGTTGTCTACTTTGGGACGCTACGGTTTGAGAACGGCTAGAATAGTTTGCGAAACCCCGTCAAGGAGATTCTTAGGAATCCTACCGATCACATGCGATTTATATCTTGATCAACGGGAACCGTGGTTCTTGCAACTATATTCAACGAAAGTGAACAAAGACACTTTCGTATGTTTTAGTGCTAACTGTTTTTTACAGGAACATTTGGACGGTTGCAGTTGATCGATATTGAGAAGTCAATTCACAACCGCATGCTCACAGCATTCGCACTTAATTGAAGAAAAATCATGATCATCAAAGACATACAAAAGATTCTTCCGCTACTCTGATGAAAAGATGTCATGATCCATAAAGTGTGAGCATGTCGGTCCAAAAGTCACAACATCACATGAAGGCAACACTACAGAGGGTGATCCAGAGATTTACTGTGGCTGATGATCTCAATGAAAGCTCGAAGATCATCAAGATGTGAATCAGTTCAAAGACCTCCACTTAGAGTACAAAAAAATCAGACTATGAAGAGTCACTACTAAAGCACAAAGAATGCGGAAATTGAAGAATTGAAGTATACGAGCTCAGAACTAATGACAAAGATAGAATGCTAGGATGAAAAATGTATTTTATGGGGTGACCTCCCTTAGGGGGAGATTGTTAGGAATTGGAAATTCCATGAGGAAGTGTCGGTCACCCCAATTATAGTCTAGCATATGTTAGCTCGTAGACTTGTCGTTATTTACGTTATTTAGTAGTTAATTAGTTAGTTAGTAGTGTAGATTAGTTTAGAGTAACACCGTGGAGGACGGACGGGTCTTTACCCACTGTATGCCTGATCCACAGTCCGAAGGAGGACGTTTAGTATGTAACTATAAATACCCTCTACCTCCCAAGGTAGAGGGTTGGACCTTTCACTTAATCTAACATTTCTTTCTTTTATTTACTTTCTCTCTCTAGAAAGGCTCCCATTCTACTTTCTCTCTCTAAGTTAGTTCATATCATTTGACCTTATTAGTGCTTGATTGTGTGTGTATGAAAACCAATATGCTACATTGTCGTTTCTTATAAAACTACGTCGCACGTTGTAAAAACTCCAAGTTCATGTTATTATTTATTCTTCTTCTGATGAGTCAGTAAACATAAATGTTTCAAAATATATTTGGATGATGAGAAATGATAAATATTTATTAACTTAGATGTTCGGATAATGAGAAATATGATAGTTAGAATTGTGATGATGAGGCATTGAAGTAATTATAGGTACATATAACGATATGATTTTAAGTAAAATTTTTGGATTTATGATCAATGACCGAAGTTTTTTTTTTCTCTTTTTTTTCCTGGTGGTATTGCCTTGCACATTGTCAAGTGATCACCACCGCCAAACCGATCCGAAAGTGGGGTCACCACGTGTGATTGCGGCACATCCGTAATAACCAATTGCGCGCGGTGGGCAACCACTTCGGGTGGTGAATAACACCATTACACGCAGTATAACATCCTTCAGATGCAGAAAACAAAGTACATATTATATGTACATTTGTGACATGAGTAAACATGGTCAAAATATATAAGGTTAGTCACTATGTGAGTTGTTGGACTGTTAGGTCACCATAACGTAACACAAGCATCAATATGTAAGAAATAGTTAAAGAAGTGAGCGGATGAACACACAAACACAACACACACGTATGATAATAGAAGGTATTAGTGAAATGTGAACAACCAACCTTTAAATGAAGGTTTACAAGTCTATTTATAAGGAAGGGACTAGGGAAACACTACAAGTCCCTTTCCTTCCTTATTGGATATGGGCCAAGGCTTATGGGCTTTCTACATAAGCCTTGCCATTAATACTAACATAAAAGCCTAATTAAGAAACCTATTACATGTTAATTACAAACACTTGAAATATAGTTTAGGAGTGATTCCAACAATCTCCCCCTAAGTGTTGGTAATTAATGACTTAAAATAATCTTGAAACGTTGTTGGTGCTGATGTAATAGTTGTTTCGACGTCTTCTGACATTCTTCTTTCTTGTGAGAAGAAGTGTCTTGATTCTAACAATCTCCCTAGTGTGAGGATCTTGTTTTTCTTTGAAGTTTTCAGCTTTGACGTCTTCATTTATCTTTGTTCTTTGTTCTGGTGTGGATATGGTTATGTTATGTTGCGACAATCTGCATCAGGTCTGCTTCATTGCTCATGTGTCTCCACGTCCTTCTTCAACATGCTCACACGCTCTTTGATGTTGGATTTCAGTGTTGATGTAGTTCTCTTTAGTCTTTCAACGTTGTAGATTCTTTGGCTTTGACTAAGAATCATTCTAACTTGTGTATTGCCTTTTGAGAGAACTTCAATTTATGTTGTTGTTGGTATGAGCATGTGGAGAATCTGCACGATCATCTCCCAGGAGCATCCATAAGAAGAAAACATAAGAATTGGTTAGTGATAAACACCAATCGATCATTGTGGTCGTTTCTGAGAGAGATGACCACTATGATTGTTCTTTTGATGAATGTCATGATTCCATTCACCTTGGTCGGGTGAATCAGTCATCCGAATCCCATAAGGGACAGTTGGCATTACATTGAACAAGTTCAAGTAATGACCCACATTTTCGTGGACTCAATTCTTGAAAGGAATCTCCTTAGCGTGATTTCCAAGACTTACAAGTTCAAACTTGAGCGTGTTAATGGTATAGTGAGAAAACACATCTCTAATTCTAGCAAAGGTCGTTCTCGAACCGAGTCCCTCAAGTAGGATAACACGATGTACCAAGTACACCTCTGATTCGGTGAGTCGTTGAGGTACACCTAAGCATCACCCCACGATGTAGACCGTTTAAGACAACACTAAGCGTAACTCACAAGGAGTTACGAAGTAACCGCCGGGGTTATTTGATGTTGACCACAGCGAGTTTCCATTCAATCACCGAGGATCACGGTTGTGAACCCCCATAAATGTTCTCGACAGTTGCTACGATCCGTAGGACTCTAGAATGGTATCACTTGCGTCCTTATTGTTGAATGACAAGTGATGAAATGTCAAGTTTTCCTAAGAGATATTTTATGAATCTCGTGGCTCTAGACTCAATAGTGCGCTTTGGTTTTCCTAAGCGGAGACTAGGGAGAGGATCTCCTTCAATACCAGAATCTCTAAGAGAAAGCCGATAGTTTACGTAGGGTTCCCTGTGAGAATGAAACAAGCTCGCTGAGAGAAACTTGAGTGGCTAAGAAGGTTAAGTGTGACCAAGAGTATATGTATTGAACCCGATTATGCGCCTAAGTTGAATAATCTGGAGGGCTATTTCTTTTCACCCTTTTCTTTACTTTTCTTTTTAATTCTGCAACTCCTTCTTTCTCCGATTCTTATTTTCTCCTTTTTATTTTCATACCTAAGGACTTCTAAATTCTAGCTATTGGTGGTGTCCTTGGGTAGATCCCTCCGGCTCTGGCGGATCATAGGACGGTTATTTCTAACCTTAGTCACCTTATAACACCATGACTAACCTATGTTGCCATAAATCCATTTTCTTGAAAATCTCTCAAATTGTTTATGAGTAAAAACATTTTGTAACACTGTGAGAGTTTTATCATTTGAAAAAATACTCCCCCTCCACACGTGCTTAAGTGTTTTGATAAAAATCTGCATGGTGAGAGAAGAGCGCGCACTTTTGAATTGATCGACTCAAGATAGACAATTCCCCGCGAGACACGGTTACGTTGCATAGTTAAAGAGTTACATTGTCAGATTTTAGGTGACAACTAGCTCTAATAACTACCTTGAAGGTGTGGACAAACCTCGAAAGGTTGTCAAACCCGTCAAGGTTCATGTCTATCAAGAGCTTCTCGAATAGGTACAATCTACTTGGATAAGTCTTGAAAGACAAATCTTTTCGATGTATGACAGTTCAGATCTCGTCAATTCATTGGTTAAGTCTTAGCACGAAGATTCAATTACAAATTTCACAACATATTTGTATCACACAATCTTTCTCCCCCTCAAAAATGGCATATAAATGTTACTTTTGACGAAATTTTGATATTGAATATGTCCATTTTGAGATTTGTGGGAAGATTTCCACGAAGAACCATTTGTGAACAAAGATTTTAGCAAGTACTCCGCCTCAACAAGTAATACTAACTTTTGAGGTTTTTAAAACATAAGGGGAAGTACTTGTTCTTTTGAGCAAAACCTTAAAAAATAGAAAGTTTTGATATGTTTTACTCAAAAGTAAGAAGCTTTCGCTCCTTTTATAGGATTGTGGCACTGAAGTGTACCACATGGTCCTTTCATTACAAGTACGGGTTGTACACTGTTATGTGTGCACAAGCCATTGTCAAATTATATAGATAAAAAATATCCTAATATTAATCAAAGAAACAAATCAAGGAGTACCGAAGTCCGTCAATAACACGTGAGTTCTCTCTGACGTTGATACCTCGTGAGAGAAACTCTATCGTCCACCCACGAAACTCTCCAAATTCCTTATCGATCGCGACGAAACAACCTTTCATCAATCCTCGTGATGGTTTCTTCATCATCTCTTTCCCTAGAATTCCACTTCTTTGAACTGATGCCTTCATGAATCTCCTTTAACCGATATCTAACCCATCACGAACCTTCTTGTGTGATCACCAAACTTGTGAAGCTCATTGCATGCCATGAAGCAATTATGGTGAAGTTCATCGCGGTAAACTACGCCAAACTTTGGTTTCTTAAGGATGGTGTCTCGAGCAAGTTGGTTGATATCGGAAAGTTTAGTTATGGTTTGGTGAGATTAACACGTTTTGGTATGATTCCACGGCAAGTTGAAGGTCTTCAACACGTTCCTGATAACGATGCTTCCGATGAATATCGGCAAAGACTTGATGTACTGAAGTTGGATGTTGGTGGAGAACTGTCGCATTCGACCTTGTACCTTAGCAAGATACATATCTTCAATGTCATTGAGTGACAATCTTGGAAAATCCGCTTCAGTAAAATCATATTCCTGTTCGTCTTGACGTTTGACTTTGATTGCTTTCAGGAATGAGTAGTCCCACTTAGTAAACAGGCTGACATGCATTATAGCAACGATCTGTTGGTCACTGTACGCCTCTTTGTTAGATTTGAGTACCTGGCAGCTTCTGTAATAAAGTCTCCTTCGTTCAGGCCAATGATGAATTCCATACAGTGCATCGAGGTCGTAAGTTACCACATTATCAACGAACATTCGTGTGGCTTCTTCCTCGATGGCAACATTATTGGAGAAGACTGTTGCTGGGATGTTGAAGGTGAGTGAGGTAGCGTATTTCTTGCTAACATCGCTAATGTGTTGAAGAAATTTCAGGTCATTGTTGAAGAAGTACTGGTAGGGAATCCTTTGTTGATCAGGTCGACCAATGGTTGGTAGTGGCTTGGTCCAGTCAGTGTAGTATGGAGTCTTGTCAGGTTTGGTGAAGTCGATGTTTGATTCAGGGTTGAGCCAATCAATATTGTTAGACATGGCTCGTGCTATGTTGTCGAGATGATATTCGACTTTAATGGCCTTTCGGGCTGTCATAAGCGCTTGAAAGGCATCGTTCTTGATTCGTTTAGCTCTGCTTCGTCATCTTCTTCACTTTAAACTTCTCTTGAATGATCTTGACATGCTCCATGGTTTGACCATCTACCGGTTCTTGGCCTTCGGTAATTGAGGGTTGCATCCACAAGCTTGAAGAACCATTCGTATGATACGAAGGTCATCTTCATCCAACCAAGGTACAACCGTAGTAGACTTTTTCTTCGTGGCTTGGAGGATGATGCTGATTGGTGCTTGGTTGATGGTGTTGATGAGGGCTATTGTTGGGGCTCAGGAATCTCTTCTTCATCACCACCGGTGTATTCAAAATGGTCACCAGTTGTCTCCTTTGGTGGTGAAGACTCAGAGTCCTGAGGTTTGTCACTAGCAGGAGGTCTTTGTGGAGATCTTGTGGTGGTGGTGGTCCTTGGGGGTGGTGGAGGCATAGATAAGGATTAGCCAGTTTTCTTTTTGCGTTTTGGCTCAGAATCCTTGTCAGCATCATCGTCGTCTCTTGGTCGCTTAACCTTACCAGCTGACTCTTTACACGATGTCTTGAGTTGATATTCCAGCAATGCCTCAAAAAGTTTAGCTTCGTCAGAAGTGAAAGTTGCAGATCATTGAGACATTTTCATAACCAGCTTCGAGATCAATTCAGCATCAGAGACAACCGGAGACGGGACTGGTTTTATTTCCATGATCGATGGGGTATTAGCTAGTGTATGCTTTACCAATGACATGAGATATGGAAAGAGTTGTCTGGCGAACATCTCTCTTGTGACTCCAGGGACAGTGTCGAGAAGGAACTTATGAGTGTCCCTTATCGTCTTGTCCATTTCACCCTGTATATCTCGATTGAGAAATTGTTGGATCTGTTTTCTTTCCTCCGAAAACTCGTTTATCACATTCTGAAGTAGATTGACTCTGTCGGCAAGCTGATTCAGTTTCTTGTTGACAATGTTGCGTTTCCTTGCTTGTCTAACAGCTTTGACAATCTTTGTCTTGGCATATGATGCCCAAGTGTTGGTTGGTTTCTTGACTGATTTGGAGGTTGATCTGGTGGTAGCACTTTTGGATGGTGGTGATGGTGATGAATGAGATGATGAATCTAATGAAGATGATTCATGAGAAGGCTCAGGGTCTTTAGGTGGCTCAGAGGTTTCTTCCGGGTTGTGCTCAGGATTATCTAGTAGATAATTATCAGCTTCCTCTTGAGCTTTTGCCTCTTCCTCTTTAGCCCGAGCTTCTTCTTGACTCTTTCCTAGCGGCTTCCTCGATATCTTTATCGATGATCTTCTCATCCTTTTCTTGTTCCTCTTCTTCCTCAAAGGTGAATGGAACATCATAGTTCAGCTGCTGTTGCTCTGTAGATTCCTTAGCAGTGGCACCAGTTCACTTATCGGGTTGATTAACCGCATCACGAACTGGTATGGTCAGTGCACCACCACTGGAACCTCCAGGGCCTCTTGTTTTTTCACGATTGAATTCAGAAGCAGCATGCTTTAACCTTAGCTCTTTGAGAGTCTTGTGTACTGTCTGTCCTCATCCTTAGGTTCATCATCCGAGCTTTCTTCTTCTTCTTCAGCCACTGGAGTCTTACCCTTGTCTGCTTTGGGACTTTGTGGTTTGTCAGCTATTCTTAGTGATGTTGTATCATCAGTAGCAGATTCCGAATAGTGAACCACCTCATCAGACTCAGTATCCTCAGAGTCTTGGTCCTCTAATTTAGGTGCCGGTTTAGGAGTAGGAATGGCACCCTCTGATGGAACTTTTCTTTTCGGGAGGATTCTCTTGGGATACTTCGGCCACCCAAAGTGCTTGCTACACTTCCAGACCGATCTTACGGTCTTCTTGGTGGGATGGTGAAGACTTTTCATCCATGAAACCGACTTTGCCTAAGGCCATCGCTTGGTATCGTGAATACGATGGAAGACTTTAATATCATCGGTTAGAAGCGATCGGTCGAGATTACACCTTGTTTCTTTGTTGATGAGTCTTCGTCGACAACATTTAACATAGCCTCAAACAACGCAGAATGATGGTTGGGGTCATCAAGTCTCAAGGGAATGTCCCGATTATTCCTGAGAATCTTCTGGATCAACAACTTCGTGTATCTGATGAAAGGAACCTTTGTGCCAGGATTCTTGAGGTGAGACATCATGTCTTCCCAGATCAGACTTGCATAGTCGATGTGCATTTTGTTGACCATGCCCCAGAAGATTGTAGGTGCATTAGTTTAGGATGCTCATGATCGTTGTCTCTTCCGAAAACAGACTTGGCGATCATGATGTACAAAGTTCTCCACGGCTGAGGAATGCTCTTTAAATCGACCGAAGAATGCTTGGTAATGATTTCCGCAGCTTCATCATAGCCAATATCGACCATGAATTGTAGTGTAGCCTCTTGATTGGGTTAGTGCGTGCACTTAGCGGTGGGATAGCGGGAGCGGAAGAATTGCTCGTAAATCGCCAGCAATGACGGTGACTTGTTTATCGTTGAGAGTCATTGTGTGACAACATCTTGACCATCAACTTTCTTCATTGTGTGCAGGCGGTGAATATAAATCTCTAATCTGAGTTGTTGAGTTGGTGAGCATGTTGTTGTAGGGATGAGACTTAAGAATATCCACAACAATTCGGCAAGAGGACTCTGAGCAGGTGAAGTTCTCAAAGTCAACCTTGAGGTTGTTCTTTCCAAGCTTCATACTATAACCATTAGGGAATATGTCTTCCATTTTGAGCTCATTTGGTGCGTTAACATTTTCCATGGTGATGTCCATATTGTGATCTGAAAGATATTGAGACAAAAGTACCAACATATTGAAAGACATTATGTTAGTCAAAAGTTGATTTTATTGTCCAATTATTGAATTTGTTATGTTAATGAATGTTACGTGTCCAAGGTCACTTGTTTGTCCAATAGTCCAAAGTTGAAGTGATAAGTTACGTGAGTATTAATTTTGAATCTTAAAGTCCAAATTTTCACTCAATCACACAACATTTTAACAATTATAGCTTATTAGTGACAATTTGGTCTTGTGACGTTATGAGTAACTTATTTACAAGTTTGTACGCGTAACATTTCATAACTGAAGTTATAATTATGGCTTAAGCGTAGGATTGTAAGCTTATGCGTAAACAGTGTGACCTTACGCGTAAGAGTCATCCATAGGCGTAAGATAGCTTACGCGTAGGAATAAACCCTTAGCATGAAGCTTACGCGTAAGCGTAGGTTAGGAGCTTTTGCGTAAGGTTTACTCGTAAGAGTAAGCCTTATCGTAAGATACCAAGTTTACGCATATCTTTCACGGATATCGTGGTCCCAATGTAGAACCTTATGCGTATAGGTTACGCGTAAGATTACTCTTATCGCGTGCTTGACTCATAAGGTGATCATAAGCGTAAGTCCATTTTTTACCCTTGATTACGATTTTGCCGCGTAAAACACGAAAATAAATCATTCATAACATCTTCATTAACATTTTATTCAACCTCTTTCAAAATCACATGGCATTACAAGTTGAATATGTTTACGCGTAAAATTAGCTTAAGCGTAAAGTTAAACCCTAAGGATTCAAAACCTACGCATAAACAATCTAACCATGAAAAATCTACCAAATGTTTTCTGGGATGAATTAGGAGCCATATGAGATGAAAGAAGCAAGTTTTAACATCTAACGCCTCTTGAATCAAAAATACCCAAAGTTATGAATACTTAAACCTAAAATTCAAATTATACCATTTTGTAGTTCCTGGGTGAAATTCAAAGGTTTCATTGGTTAATTAAGCATGTATCAAACATCTTTCAAGCCTCTAATTGTCCTAAAGCACTCACAATAGAGAATACCCAATTTCACGCATAAACCCTAAAATTTGAAAAGTGATAAAAAAAAACAATTTTTGGGTTGAGTTTCTTGATGACAATGGTTTTAAAACATGGTATATACTTTGAAAACACAAACCATTTCATCAAAAACAACCTAAAGTTATTATGAGTTCATACGCATATGCGTAAAAACTAAAATCACACCTAGAGGAAAATCAAACCGTTGGATTTGCATATAATTAAAAACCAATATTTGAAAACTCAAAGAAACGTTCCACACTTACAAATTACAAGATTAGAGCACGGATTTGAAGGATGAATTTTGGGCGTGGATGATGGTGGTTGTAGAATTAAATGCAAGTAATAAATGAAAAATAGTTTCAAACTTTGACAATAATAGTCCCTCCACCTCAACCATTTTCATCCACAGCCCATAAATTCCATTTTGGTTAAGCTTGAAGTAAAAGTTTGGAAAGAAACATGACAACACTCCCCCTCGATTTTAAAATTAGAGAAATTTTACAAATTTGAGTCCGAGGAGTGTTAAGAGACAAGAAACGTATCCACCATTATCAAAGAAACAACCAATATTAGGTAACATGCAAGTACAAAGTTTTATGAAATAGAAAATATTTACATTCTCCCCCTCAACACTTGACCGTGAAAATATTGAATTGTTTGAAAGAGTAAAGTGTTAACGGAAGATTTGTACTTGCAATGTCGAAAGAAATTTAGATAGAAGAATATTTTTGTTTTTATAAAATTTCATATTTTCTATTTTATTTTGATAAAATATTTACAAAAGAGGTTTTGGTGTTTGGTTGGTTTTAAGAATGTGTCAAAGTTCGTCCGGTTCTTACGAGTCAAACACCTCATACCAATCGGTGTATCAACTCAATAAACCTAGCGAGGAGCTAAGGCTTTGGTGAGAAGGTCCGCCATTGGTGTTCAATACCATAAAATATAATTCAACAGTACCCTTTTCCACATGCTCTTTTATGAAATGATATAGAAGATCTATGTGCTTGGACTTTGAATGTTGGATGAGTTCACGAGATCGCAATAGCAATTCGATTGTCGCGATACATCGGGATTCTGTCAAATCGTAACCATAGTCTTTGAGTTGTGTTCTCATCCAAATGAATTGAGCACAACACGACATATCTACATATTCGCTTCGGTTGAGGACAACGATGTACAATCCTGCTTCTTGATTGCCTTGACACCGTTTATCACCAAGAAATTGTAGTGCACACAAGTACTTTTCCGAGAATCTAAGCAACTGCGTGATCGGCGTCTGAAAAGCTATTAGTTCAAACCGGAATCCTTCGGATACAGATTCCCAAATTAATGGTTCCCTTGATGTATCGGAGGATTCTTTTAGCCTTAGAGGTGATTTTCAGTTGGTCTCGATGATAATCGGAACAAAGATATCTGACAAAGACAATGTCGGTCTCTTGGTACATTAGATACATAGAGACCAATAATACTTGGTATTTGGTAGGGTCAACCAATTTACCATGCAAATCAGTCGGTTTCTTGGTATGTGCCCTAGGTGTGGCATAGGTATCACAGTTTGCATTCCATGTTTGTTTAAAATTTCAAGAGCATATTTGGATGACTAAGGAAAATACCACGGGGTGATTGATGAACTTGCGATCCTAGAAAGAACGTAAGTTCACCCATCATGGACATTTCAAAATGTTTTTCATAAGTTTTGAAAAAGCGTTTGAGTGCTTTAGATGTGTTGACCCAAAATGATGTCATCCACATAAATTTGAGCGATTAAAATGTGTTCCCGTGATATTGTATAAACGGTGTTGGGTCGACCGATCCTTTGACAAAATGATGAGATATGAAAGGATGACAACTTATCATACCACGCTTGGGGCTTGTTTGAGACCATAGAGAGCCTTGTTCGGTTTGTAGACATGATTGGGGAACTCGGATCAACAAATCCTTACGGTGACTAACATAGACCGTTTCTTTCGGTTTACCATTCGAGCGGTTTGACATCCATATGAAGGCCGTGATGTTCATGTGAGCGCGAATGCCGAGAAAAATCCGTATAGCCTCAAGTCTAGAAACCGGTGCGAATGATTCCTCGTAGTCAATCCCTCTTCTTGTCTATAACCCTCGGCCGCGGGGACGTGACTTATTTCGATAACCGTACCTTGACATCCAACTTGTTTTCCAAATCCATTTCGGACCAATAACATAGACCCTGTTGGTTTTGCAACCAATTCCCATACTTCAAGACGTTTAAAGCGGTTAAGTTCTTCTTGCATGGATTCAATCCGGTTGTCATATGTCATGGCTTCTTTAATATTTTGGGTTCGACTTGGCGACGGTAAGTGCATAAATGCAAAGTTCACCGTCTGTCGAAGCGCTGTCTAGTTACGATGGTTGATTTGGGTTTCCAATAATGTTCACAAGAGGATAGTCTTTAGTCCAACGATGTGTGGAGGGTTGATGTTGATATACATTGTGCAGATTAGGAGGATTCAAGGCTTGTGGATGATTCCGCAACATCAGAAGTGGCAGTTTCATTAACAAAAAGGATTGAAGAACGCATTTGGATCATAATCTGCATGTGTAGGTACTTCTTGGTTCAGAAGATCATCAGTTGGTTCAGCGTCATTGGATGCGATTTGTTTGGTTGTTGTTGTAGAGTCTATTGGAGGTGCTTCTTCAACAATTGTTGTTGTTTCAGGTGTATCAGGTATTGGATTATTATCAGGTTGAGCGGCGGATATATTTGATACATCCGAAGCACGTTGATCAATATCATCACTAAATGTAGGAGCAAATAGTCGTTCTATTTGACGACGAGTGTCGTAGGCTTGGTTCGGTGATGATGGGGTTTGGGGAAGTTTAGGCGGTTATGTCCGGGTTCCAAGTTGTTTGCTTTCGAAGCCATTTCGTAAGCTCATCGAAATTTGCATGAATCGTTTCCATAATCTCCTTGTCGACTATTCTAGATTCGGTATCCTTTAGAGTTTTCACAAGATCCAACAAAGACGCCAATGTCAGCTTTAGCCTTTAGTTTACCAAAGTCATCACGATCATTATTTGGATAACAAAGAGAACCAAATACATGAAAGTGTTTTAGATTCGGTTTGCGGTAATGGATAAGCTCATAAGGTGTTTTGTTGTGGCATTTAGTAATCATTGAACGGTTCTGAGTGTAGCATGCAGTAGATATGGCTTCTGCCCACAAGTAATCTGGAAATTTTGCATTTATCAACATCGTTCTTGCGACTTCCACTAACGTACGCTTTCGTCTTTCAACAACTCTGTTTTGTTACGGTGTTCGTGCAATTGATGTTTGATGCTCAATTCCTACTTTCTCATAGTATGCACGAAGAGTTTGGTTCACAATTCGGTTCCTTTGTCTGCTTACGATATGTCCGATCGTGTTCCGGGGCCGAACTTGAATTTTCGTAAGAAAGGTGATGATCATCGTGGAGCTTGATCTTTACTTCGAAGAAAATAAACCCAAGTCCATCTTGAGTAGTCATCGACAATTACCAAAATGTAGCGTTTGCCATTAATCGTCTGCACATGCATCGGGCCACACAAATCCATGTGAAGAAGATGAAGCACATGCTTGGAGCTGTGTTCCACCTTTGAAGTAAAGTGAGCACGAGTGCTTTTCCCTTGTTCACAAGCTGAGCATAGGTGATCTTTAGAATACCGAAATCTTGGGAGACCTTCAACAAGTTTGTAACGTGCAAGATTGGTTATGCTTTGAAAGTTTAAGTGTGAGTGACGACGGTGCCATAGCCAAGATTTTGTAGATGTTGCCTTTGAAAGTAGGCAGATGGGAGATGAGGCAATCATGTCTTGCATTGAGATTGTGTAAAGACTTGATGTGTGGTTTCCAGACATAAGATCGTTTCCTTCTAGATCACGAATGAAACAAGTTTTCTCCCTAAAAGCAACTTCTAAATCTCCATCACAAAATTGACCAATAGAAAAGAGGTTGTGACCGAGACCTTCCACATAATAAACTCTGCTAATTTCGATGTTCCCATTGATGTAATCTCCGTAGCCCATCATAGTCGCTGAAGTGATCATTCCAGAACTCGACAAGATCTGATGAACTTTGAAACAAAGTTTGATAACGATTTGAGATTGCTGTCATGTGTTGGGAACATCCGCTATCAACAATCCAGGAGGATGATCATATCACACGCATTACACATGCATTTACACGGTGGAATAGAAGTAGAGGTGGAACCCGAAGATTTAGAGGGTTCATTCACGATTCTGAAGACACACACATGTTAATTATTTTAGGAATCCATTTAAATCCTGGTATGTTTTGTAACCATCTCTACCAAGTCTAACTAGTCTTTGCTTTGGTCTTAGTGAATGCACTAGGTGAGAATTTCTTCCTAGGAGGTGAAGTGTGTTCTACGGGTACATCAATGATATTTGCAGAAACACTAGAAGGCGGTTTACCTAGCACAGACTTAGAAGCATTAGTGGGCCTAGAGGTATTCCATTTCCTATTGTTCCGCTTACGAGATAAGATAGCATTAGCAACACATTTATCATGACAACAAGAAAACATGCTTTTATGACAACCAACACAAGATGCTTCAAACATAACATTCAAAGTACTTAAAGGTTCAAAGATTTGTTACATCACTTTTCTATTACATTTGTCTAACGCAATGTCTAAAGTGGTTGCAACTTGAGTCTTATTCAAAGTCCTAAGGTGTTCTTCTACTTCAGAGGTCTTTATTGTTCTTTTCTTACGTCGCAACTTCCTATTCTTCCTTGATTTACTCTTAAGCTGTGAAGTGCTAGCGTTGGGAAAGATGCAACTATTCCTGTTTCAGTGGAAGGAAGAACATTAGTATCTTGTGGTTTGTCATTAGGCGTTCTAATGTCAATTTTAAACATTCCTGGGGCATTTGTGTTACTAATCTTATCTTGCTTAAGTTTCACCAACTCTGATTTTAGATCATGGATAGTGTGTAACAAATCTTGATTTTCAAAGCGAGTGTTTCCATTTTGTCGTAAAACATATTTGGTATATGGAAGGTGATCATCAGCATCTTTAGACGCTTGAGCACGAGTCTTTTTGAGCAAATCAAATATGACACCATATTCTGTTTTGACATTGTCAATTTCTTGTTCATATTTTGAAATTTGACATTTTAAAGACACGTTTTCATCATCCAGTTGTTCTATTTTTGGATTAGAAATTTTTGAACTCAACTGGTTGATTTTGTTTTGCAAAGCAAGTTCACGATTTTGACAATCTTTATGACACCATTGAAGACGACGTTTTGCTATCAAAAGCTCGTTTAACAATCGCTCATTTTCAATTTTTAAAGACTCAATTTGTGACACAGTATCGGTATTTTTAACATTTTCAACATGTAAATCCTTTTTATCACGTATACCTTATCACTTTACCAAGCAAACCCAACACAAATACGTAACAGTTATGCGTATAATATTAAACACTAACACATACGCGTATAAGAAAGATTAAGTAAAGAAGGTGGTGACTTGAATGATATAAAGATCGTGTATATGTGTAGAGAGATAAAGGAAAGAAGATGAAAACAATAAGTTGTATATTCCAAGGAAAACACACACATACACACTTTCAAGCACACCCCTCAAATGAGACTTTGAGGGGTTTATATAGTACAAGTATCATATACCCTAATGGGCTTTCTTTGGGCTTCGTGGATATGCACTTGGGTTGGATTGGATATATGGCAAGCTTATCATAACTAGTACCCATTTAGCTTAGTCCAATCCACGAGCCCGTTGACTATTCTAGCACGATATCTAACACACGTTACAAAGTTCCTAATCGTGAATGACCATTACTTCTAATAAAACAATTAAGGCTAACAATCTCCCCCTAAGGGGTGGTCATTCAAATGATGCTCCACTTGATTAGGTCTTTACTTTCCTTGAGCTTGAACTTTGCGTGTAGATATAGAATAGTCTTGATTCATTGTTCCTTCATGCTTTGTGATCAGTTAATGTGGTTGTCTGCCGTTGTCAACTTCGTTAGTTAGGTGTCTCCACGTCTTTCTCCACCATGCTCACACTTCTGTTTGTCTTTTGGTTACCAATGATGTAGTTCTCGAGTCTTTATACTTTGTAGATTCTTTGACATTGACGAAGAATCATCTTTAACTTTGTGTTGCCTTTGATTTTGATGAGATCTTTCATGTGTTGTTGGTATGAGCAAGTGGAGAATCTGCACGATCAATCCGCTCCGGAGCTTCCATAAGAAGAAAACATAAAACAGGTTAGTAATAAGCGGATTCCGCACTTACAAGTTTGAATTTCGAGGGTGTTAACAAGATAGTGTGAAAACACGCCTCTAATTCTTCTGAGGCCGTTCTGAACTGGAGTCCCACAAGTGAGATAACACGATATATCGAAGTACATCTACGATTCGGATGAGTCGCCGAGGTACACCAAGCATCACCCCACGATCAGAGACCGTTTAAGACACACTAAGCGTAATCCACGGGAGTTACCGGTGACATCTTGTCGGTACGCTTGATGTTGACCCCGCAGGAGTTTCCATTCAATCACCGAGGATCACAATTGTGAAACCTCTCATACATGTTACGGCGATTGCTAAGACTGCGTGGGACTCTAGAATATATCACTTGTGTCCTTATTGATGAACAACAAGCGATGTCATGTAATGTGTTCCTATGAGATCTTTTGATGAATCTCGTGGCTCTAGACTCAATTAGTGCATTTTGGTTTTCCTGAGCGAAGACTAGGGAGAGGGTCTCCTTCTTCAATACCAACAATCTCTAAGAGAAAGTCAATAGATTATGTAGGGTTCCCAGTGAGAATGAAACAAATCCTTTTAAGAGGAATTGAGTGGCTAGAAGGTTTAGTGCAGGTGTGTTCTTGGGTCCATGAAGTCTTTGTCTTCAATACCGGTGTCATCTAGTGACAACCAAGAGTGAGATGAATTGAACCCGGTTTACGCCTCTAAGGTTGATTATGGAGGCTATTTCTTTTCACCCTTATTCATTAATTTTCTTTTAATTCTTCAACCACTTCTTTCTCCTTTCTCACATTACTCCTTTTTCGGTCATACCTAAGGACTTCTAATACTAACTATTTGTGATGTCCTTGGGTAGATCCCTCCGACTCTGGCGGATCATAGGACAATTTCCTATCCTTAGTCACCTTATAACTCCATGATTGTCCTATTGTTGCCATAAAACCATTTTTCTTGAAAATCTCTCGAGTGTTTATGATAGAAAACATGTTTGAGACACTCCAGAGTTTTATATTTTGAAACACTCCCCTTCACATGTGCTTATAAGTTTTGATGTAAATCGCACAGAGGGTAGAGTTCGCACTTTTTGAATTGATCGACTTTAAATGAACTAGACCAATTTGAGACACGTTTACATCACTAGAGAACTAGCTTGAAATTATTACCCGTCTGGTCAAGTCCATAGAAAGTTTCTCGAGATGGTACATGATTCCTCGTCAACTCATTGGTTTCAACTGAGTCGAGCTCATTATGAGATTCAAACAACAATCATTAAAACTTTTTGATCACATTTTAATCACGTTACTCCCCCTCAAAAATAGCATATCTATGATGTTTTTGAAACAAAATGATTAAAAGATATGTTTTTCGAAAAACATTTGGAGAGAAACTGATTTAGCATGAATTTTGGAACATTTTTGTTTTATACTCCCCTTAACGAAGCATATTTTTCATACGAAAATTTAGAATCAATTAAGGGTTTAGAGGAGTTATCTTGGTACCAAATGTGAGAGATTTTGAAAATCTTTTTGAAAATTTCGAATCAATGGTACACAAGATGAGAAGAAGATTTTGAAAATCTTTTGAAGATATTCGGAAGAATAATCTTCATTTGTTTTAGGATAAGTGCTCGATATTTATGAAAATCGATTTTGCGTAGCACTTTCCTTTCTTTAAAGATCGGGTTGCAATCTGAAGTAACTGCAAGCCATTGTGTTTTTAGGAAAAGTGCTTGAAAAATATTTTAAACCTTTAATTTTGGTTAAGCACTTTCCTTTCTTTGAAGCGCGGGTCCTGACCTGATGTGTTCAGAAGCCATTATTTTGAAGTCCGGGTTTCGTACTGAAGTATACGAAAGCCATTGATATTGATGAAATTTATTAGAAGCGACATGTTTTAGAAAACATTAAAAGAACTCCCGCTCAAGCATCTGTACATGCCCGTATCATTGTTGAATGACATTTCTAGAAACGTACAGAATATCGATTATACAAGAGACATGTCGTGAGAAGAATATTTTTGGATTTTTGATTTTATATTGTTTTTGTATTTTTGAAAGTTTTATATTTTTATATTTTGCTTTTGTTGGTTTTATAAAAGAAATGGAAAATCAAAAATAGGCGATAGAGAGAATGAAGAAGAAGAGTTTACGTAATTGGAACCCTCTCGATGAGTCGGGTTCGAGATATTTGATTCACCGCAACCAAAGAAGAAGAGTTTTCACAAATAATGAAGTGTTAGAAGTACAAGATTCCTCACGGTGAGGGTGATCACTATCAACGGTTGTAGTGGTTTCTACTTCCTTATCCCGATGAGTTTCACTATTATCCGTGTTGGTGCAAGTATCAAAAATCTTTCCAGGGAATCCATCTAAGACCTACTTTGTTGAAAACTTTTCCGTGGGAATCCACCTAAGGCAAGATCTAGGAGTTGTTTTCTTATCGATGCGTGGAAGACTCATTTTAGAAAAACTACGTCCAAGAGATCCACCTATTAGGTTTCCTTTTGATGTTCATCTTGTCAACGGGCTTGTTTCTATTTGAGTCTTAGTGGATTGTGCACGGGCACGAATTATCTTTCTTGAGATATTGTGAGACACATGCATCATGATTAGTGAAAAGACACATTTTTACATGTAGTATGCATAAATTCAATATTCTTGTTTAAAACAATGACTTTAACTTTGTCACTACGCCTTTTGAAATTTATTCTTGTTCAAAAAACTTAGAATTCTAGTGTTGTTTTCTAAGGGCATAGCATTTTCTTTGTGCAACTACTCTTAGATGCAAGCCAATCCCTAGTCTTTTGTAGAGTGTTCCTAGGTAATGGTTTACTACTAGTAGCGGTTTTGAAATCTTGTAGAATGCATCACCCTAGATGTTGCACCTAAAATTCCGTCTTTTCGAGTTTGTGCCTTTTTCTAGCTTCTTCTAGATAGTGATTGTTGACCATGTCGTTAGAACCGAGCGATTCTTTAATCGGATTTTTGGTCACATTTCGTGAACTAGTCTTAGAATAGCCATGTGTAAACACTTTTCTTTATCAAAACAGGTTTTCAAAACTTTTGACAATTCTCTTTTAATAGGCGGGGACCTGTGGAGTGGTCGTTTTGACAAATCATTTTTCTCATTGACTCTTGGAGGAGGTCGAGAAATAGACATTTTGGTTTGAAAACCGGTTTTGGAACATTTGTTTTCTCCTCGGTCAATGGTTTTGCAATCTTAGTATCCATGACCTTTCCTTTTAGACTTTCCACCGAACTCTCAAAAGATCATTTTGCTCTTGCATGTCCTTGTAGGCACGCTTCATCTGACGCTTGTCATACTTGCATTCCTCGGTTTTCGATCAAAATTTGTTTAAAATAGGACACGCTTTTCAAGTTTTCAAGAGCTTTTTCATATTTTGAAACAATTGCGGAGGTCTCGATCGAGTCTTTCATGATCTTCAACAGAATATGTTTGTAAAATAATGGACATGATATCGATAGTCATAACATCTTCAAGAGAGAATCATTTAGTTTTCCAAAACTTTGATGTGTTCAAAACATTCATTAGCGTGCTTTACTGTGGATTATGGTCCTTGACAAAGTCAAGCTGCTTCTTTAAAAATGCTTGTTCAAAATGAATTACCCTTGCACCGATGACATTTAGGCGAGGGCAATTTCGCTTCAAAAACTTTCTTTGTTCGATATCAAAACTAGAGAACCGGTTGTTAGGTGTAATAGTGGTTTTAGTTTTAACAGCCTCTTGAAGTCCCGCAATTCTAGTTTTCACATTTTCTAAAATACTTCTAGCATCACTTGTATTAAAAGGATTGTTTGAAGACATTTGTTCAATGTTCCAAAGAGATTTTGAGACAACTCGGTTTTGAAACCGATTTTGAAACGGTGTTGACTCTTTGTTTGAAACACTTGGTGTGATGGAAAACTTTGACTTTTCTTTTGATTAACAAAAGTAATTCCGTTAATTTTGTTCCATTTGTTATAATCGATTGGTTTGATTTCGGATTCTTTTGTTTCATTTTTAATCGCTTCTCTTCAATATGTTCTAATGTTGCAAGAGAATCACGAACATGTATGGGTTCATGCAAGGTTGTCCATTATTCAAAACATTCTGCTTTTTCCGAGCTTTCTTGAGGAAACAAGGAGGTGAGTTACCAAGAGCCATTTTTGTGTTGTATGAAAATACGGATTTGTTTGATTAATCGAAGATATTAGTTGATTTAGCTGAATGACCCGTTGTAACAAGCAAATTTTCCAATTTTTTGATTTTTTCATCTTTATCGAGAATTTCATCAAGAAGAGAATCTTCTCGTTTTGAAAAATAAGCAATCAACTGTTTCTTCTCTTTTTCAAGATCAGAAAACATTGTTTTTTGTTTAGAAAGTTGGTCATTTAGATCAGAAATTTCCTTTTTTAAAGATTTAATTTTCAAGTTCAAATTCACATCTAGTGTGTTATACTTGATTTGCAATTCTTTTTCTCTTAAAACAGAATCTCGATAACCAATTTCTAATTATGACTCTTTGTTTTTGTGAAATTCAAAAGCTTTTGCGTTTTCCTTGTAACTCTCAAGCTCATCGGTTAATTTCACATTCGCGGCCTTAACGTCGCGACTGACCTTTCTAACTTTCTCAATTTCGATACCACAATTATTGATTAATGATTCAAAATAAGCACGTGTTTCCTCATCATTAGCACCATTCTATTCAACTTGACCTCCATTAGGATCCATATACGGAGTTTCAGAGTTAACATTGCTATTAACTTGCTCTCCCACATATGTGTCATAATAAGGTTCGGGAGACACAGAATGTGGCTTCTCATGAGTAAACTGATTATCAACATTACTATAATTTGGTACCTCATTGAGTGAATCTGTCGAGACAGGAGTTGTATCAAAAGTACCACTTGATGTTGTGTCTCACCGGTTGATCGTATGATGAGTTTGCTTTATCTCGTCCATCCGGATTCATGAATTCGTATTCCTCATCACCAACTCAATTCCCGACTCTTCTTTCGTACTACAAAGAACATGTACTTGAGCCTTTCAAGCTTCGTCATTGGTTTGACACTAGATTCAATCAAAATAACATGAATCTTGGCTTTGAGGTTCGAAGTAGCATTCGAGCGTAAGTCATAAAACAGCTTATTCCCATTTTGATATCCCATATTCGATTCACAATCGACCTCGTGATGTCTAACAAATCGCCACGCATATTGCATCCGATTCCCCATTTGTATACCCGTAGTAAATCCATTCGATTCTAATAACATCAACCATTTGTCCTCCTTGACCCATATGCATGCTTGGTTGAGCACATCGCGGATTATACGATGAAATCCATTGGTTGTTGTTATTTGGTGTAGTTGGACTAATGTTTAGGTCATTGAAGAATGAATCAAAGAAAGCGCTTTGAGACGATCTGCCGAGTTGCCATTGAGGAAGGTATGTATGATAAAGTTGATGTAGGATCGATTCAACGATAAAGGAGTTGTGTTTGAAGAAGATTAAGCTCGGTTGTTGTAGTGAAAATTTGCTCTAAAAACTTAAAACCTCAATAACTTCGCTCGAGCGTTTTTAGGACTTTAAGGTTGATCCGTTGATTCGGCGGTCTATTCTCCTCATTCTCACGGTCGCTTTGATGGGTAGATCGTGGCGGAGTTACGGTTCAAAAGTTATAGCCGCTTGAAGTTTTGATCACAATCTTACTCAGAAACCAGTTCTTATGCGTAGAGATGAATGCTTATGCGAGGATGCTTATGCGTAGGATCTTATGCGTAGGATTCCTTATGCGTAAAGAGCTTAGGCGAGAAATCCTTATGCGTGAAATCCAAGTTACGCCGTAAACTTAAAGTTAAACGTAAGTCTTATGCGTAAACTTTAAGCGTAGAAGTAGAGTACCTTCGCGTAAGAGTTAACTTATGCGTAGAGTGCTTACTCGTAAGCTTTACGCTTATGCGTAAGAGTTGGTTTAAAACCAAAAATCCTTTACAATGTCACAACAGAAAAGATATCCGAAAGTCGGTGTTCACACACTTATCCAAGTGAGGAAGCATCGAGTCACCTTTGTTGCACGAAGATTCGCTACCAAAAGTTATGCGTGAAAACTAGGGTTTTGACTTTCTTACGCGTAAGATTAGGGTTTTGACTTACGCGTAAAAAATTTCCAACGATTCAAGCAATTTCGCTTGCACAAACAGCCTTAAAGACACTCCAATAACACAAATCTTTTGACCTTTTTCACCGAACGTGCTTTTTGTGCTTACGCGTAGAAATGAACAACGAAATCAAAACGAGTTTAAAAACGATTTAAAACACGTAAAGCTTCGAACTTTTTGCCAAAACTAGAATCTTTAACACTATATAAACTTTAGACCATAAGAATCTTGAAGATTTAAGTGCAAAAATAAAAGTTTTATGCGTGAATCTTGAGAAAGACGACTACGCGTAACACGTCAAAAGAAAATTCAACCAAAACACTCCTAAACCATTGTTAGGCGACTGATACCAATTGTAAATCCTTTTTTTCACGTATACCTTATCACTTTACCAAGCAAACCCAACACAAACACGTAACAGTTATGCGTAGAATACTAAACACTAACACATACGCGTATAATAAAGATTAAGTAAAGAAGGTGGTGACTTGAATGATATAAAGATCGTGTATACGTGTAGAGAGATAAAGGAAAGAAGATGAAAACAATAAGTTGTATATTCCAAGGAAAACACACACACACACACTTTTAGCACACCCTCAAATGAGACTTTGAGGGTTTATATAGTACAAGTATCATATACCCTAATGGGCTTTCTTTGGGCTTCGTGGATATGGACTTGGGTTGGATTGGATATATGGCAAGCTTATCATAACTAGAACCCATTTAGCTTAGTCCAATCCACGAGCCCGTTGACTATTCTAGCACGATATCTAACACACGTTACAAAGTTCCTAATCGTGAATGACCATCACTTCTAATAAAACAAATAAGGCTAACACAACATAATCAACAGAATCAAAAGCGATATAATCAAATGCATATGCAACAGAATGTAATAACACAACATTTATGGTATCAGCACACATAACATCTTCTAAGAGTCGGTCAACTTGTTTTCGTAATAGTTTCTTTTTACGTTTTGTATTGGACATAGATGTTTCTGTTTGATCGAAAACTTTTTCATAAGACCAATTTCCTTCTGAAGATCCCGTTCCCAATATATTGCACACATTTTCAAATTTCGAACATGGGGTAAAAGTCTTTTCTGAAACATATCTCTTTGATTTCGCGCATGTGGCGATTGAAAATGTTCAGCTTTTATTTCAGAGTTAACTTCAATTTCACGTTCTAAAAGTTTGATGTCATACATGAATGTAGCAAAATATTTAAGAATTTGACATTTGTCGGGTAATGATTTAACTTCACTGAAAGACGGTAAAGGACCATTAACTTGTGCAATATTGTGTCAGGGACTATCAATAGAAGAGGACTCAGGAGGTGGTGTGATAACCCAAGGTGTGTTAGACTTATCCTTTTGTGTGACGAAAGTTATGGCTTTTGAATATTTAAATGGTTTGCAATAAACAACATTTTCCATTTTTTACCGACTCTCGTCTTCTGCATCTAATTCCTCATCACGATTATATTCAACAACATTCATAATGGAATCATTAATTCGATGTTTTGCACTGTAGACTTGAGGAGTTGGTTTGAATGCTCTATGTGAAAAACGTGGTTTGTAATCAGCAAGAATTGGTCCATATCCATTTGGATTTGGTTTAAAAGAAAATTTGTGTATCGTTGTGATTGAATCTCCATGTTTGTAAACAACATTTCTAAACTCTTTGATTTTGTGTTGTAAGTCGACAATTTCCTCAAGATAGTCATCTATTTGTTTCCTCGAATGCTTTTTGTATTCACAAAACTGTTTTTGACAAGTTAACAACTCGACTTGGCTTTTGAGTTTTCAGTAGAGCGTTAAGTTGTTGTTTATGATCATATTTCGCTTGTTCTAATTGAGACAACAAAGCATTCTTGGATGCAACTAGATCACATATCTGTTTTCCAAAGATTTTTCATTTTGGCACGATTTAGCAAATGCGACTTCAAAACCTTTTTCACGCTTCTCTTTAGTTTGAAAATGTTGAGTTAGAACTTATAGCATTCATTATCCTTAGTCAACAAAGGCAATTTTATCTTGCAATTTCTTATTGATGTCGGTGCACTTTTCCATTTGAGATTGGGTGATCTTAATTAAGTTGGTCATGAGCTCAAGATCCGGATTAGACAAAGGTTCAACTTGTTCAACGCGAGTCTCAACATGATC
Source organism: Chrysanthemum lavandulifolium (assembly GCA_022545495.1). NCBI lineage: Eukaryota > Viridiplantae > Streptophyta > Magnoliopsida > Asterales > Asteraceae > Chrysanthemum > Chrysanthemum lavandulifolium. Next base: position 161,623,491 of record CM040241.1, read on the forward strand.
ATTATTTAGATCCTCAAATATAATCACGAGGTCAACTTGATTATCAATATTAACCATAAGGTCATCTTGATCGCCGATATAACTACGGATCCATTTGATTATCATCGAATGAGATGTTGAAGATTCATGTTGAACACTCGAGCCTCGCGGATGCGTATGTTGGCGGAGATATCGATCAAGAATGAGAATATTTTGATCCCAGACGAGACAAGCTGTCGTTGTCATACACTGGGCCCGTGTCACTCATGTGGAGTTCTTGCATGTTTGCCATTAACATCACAAAGAAAGATTAGCTCGCAAGTCCTCCATGTCATCATCAAAATCTGCATTAGCCATGAAGCTCTGTTCCTTGTTGGTAAGCGTTCCACCAGCTTCATCCTTGAGAGCCAAGAGTAAAGCCTCTTTGTGATAAGCATTGCCTCTTGTCCTCAGCTTTGGGCATGCATTGGCCAGATGACCCTTCTCATTACAGTTATAGCATCGGAGACCATTAACCCCAGTTTGAGCATTTCCCTGATCAACCACTTGAACCCTTTGTTGTTGTGGAGCACCCATGTTATTCCTTCCAATATGATTAAATCCTTGACCACTACCCATCTGACAAACATTACCACGATTCTGAAATTCAACTCTTTCATTGTTAACAACAGCTTGATTCCTTGTGTTGGATGAGGTATGAATGCGAATGTTGGATTTTTTAGAATATCTGCCGAAGGCTCTAGCAATCATGACAAACCCTTGTTGCAATGCATCGAAAGCTTCTATATCCTCATTAGATTCACTATAAAGTGCTTGATCATTGTTGCTATTTTATGGAACCAGTTGATTTTCTTGTGAGGGATCATATGGTGTGATCGGAGCAGTTAGTTGTGGAGGATTTGTGAAGGTTGTTGGCAAGGTCGGGAATTGAGGATAACATGCTTGAGCCCACAAAACAAGTGTTTGATTATCCGGAAGTGAAGGCGAAGCAGGGACTCCACGGATGATTCTTTCTTTGTCGACTTCCTTTTGATGGTGCTTCAAATAGTCATACAACAATCCGTATGTAGCTTGATGAAGATTCTTCGCTTGACGGATAAAGATAACATACTTTTCCCAATCAGGACCAAGACTGCTCAGGAACTTTGTGTTGACTGCAATCCTTGGCATAATGATATTATGTTTTTCCAAGTCATTGATGATGTCTGAGAACCGATGATGATATGACTCTAATGTCTCCCCTGGTTCAATCATGAAGTGTTCATATGCTAAGTAGATTTTGGATTCCATGTCCTCTTGATTGAGTTATGTGCCTTCCATTAGAAGATGAATGTGCTCCCACATTGCTTTAGCAATCGTCTGAGCATCAACACTACGAAGTATCGGATTCGGTAATCCCAAAAGGATATATTGCATTGCAAGTTCATCGGCTTCTAAGTGTAGAAGTTGGTCAGTAGTAAGTTGATCAAGACCGACAACGTTGGTAACATCATCTCTTGGTGGACTAGCATTCGGATCTCCGGGTATAGTGAGAGTAGGCATCTGAAAAGGACCTTCAAGGATGACCTTCTTCAAGAACTTGCCATGTGGCTTCTTTAGATCACAAAACCTAAAGAACCTTATCACCCATTGATCGTAGTTTCCGGGAGTGAGCATTGGAGGTCTGTCAAGGGATCCAGCTTCATGAATGGATGGTTGGCTACTTAAAGCTTCACACATCTTTGCAAACCAAGACGGTTCCTTTGGTGTTGTAACATTCATAGCATACTTTGCAGGATACTAATTTTGAAAGTATGTGTAATGTTGTACTTGTTGACGAGGGTTTGGTGGAACCATTTGTGGTGGAAGAGGAATTGCTCCTTGCGGAAAGTGTTGAAATTGTTGTGGAGATGGTGGAGGATATTGTTGATAAAATTGTTGTTGTTGTTGTTGAGGATACTCATGAGGAAAGCAGCTAGAGTATGGTGGTTGAGACATCTTGCAACTTGTGTTGATGATGGATCTTTGTAGTCGAATGAAACTTAGAGTTAGTTGATGAAGTAACCTTATGCGTAGAAATCAGCTTAGTCGTATAAAGTAACCTTACGCATAACACCCAACTTATGCGTAAAAGAGAACTTAGCGTAGTGAAAGCTTACACTTAAACTGGAGTAAACTTAGCTTAGGCGTAAACCAAAGACTTAGGAGTAGAATGCTTATGCGTAATACTTCCTTAAGCGTAAGACAAGCTTATGCGTAGGAAAGGCTTAGGCAAAAGTATTCTACGCGTAAGAATTAGACTTAGGTGTAAAACTAGGGTTTGCCCAAAATCCTTTACACTTATACCAAGGTAAAAGATATCCAAAGTCGAAGTGTTTTCAGGCTTATCCAAGCAAGAAAACACTGAGTAAACCAACAGCACTGAAGATCAAATGATGAGAAGCTTACGCGTAACAAACTGCTTAGGCGTAAACTTTAGAGCTTACGAGTAAAACTAGGGTTTTGTTACGAGTAGAAAGTACAAACTATCACCAAAACTAATTTTTATGCCCAAAAGTGTTTAGAAACCTGATTTTTATGATGAAATAGCTTCAATATCACCAAAATAACACAAAAGTGTGAAACTTGATGATCCAAAAAAAATTCAACCTTACGTGTAGACAGAACCACACGTACCAAAACACGCTTTAAAACTATGCTACACACGTAAAGTTTCAAACTTGATGCTAAAAACTTAAACTTTAACACTAAATAAACCTTAAACCACAAAAATCTTGAGTTTTTAAGTGGAAAATTTGAAGCTTTTAAGCGTATGAAAGTTTAGGACACCGAAACTTACGCGTATAACAATAACTTTCAAAAACTAATATGTTTCACCCAACTAGATGGCGAATGATACCACTGTTAGGTCTCCATAATGTAACACAAGCATTAATATGTAAGAAATAGTTAAAGAAGTGAGTGGATGAACACACAAACACAACACACACGTATGATAATAGAAAGGATACGCGTAGGTATTAGTTAAATGTGAACAACCAACCTTCAAATGAAGGTTTACAAGTCTATTTATATGGAAGGGACTAGGGAAATACTACAAGTCCCTTTCCTTCCTTATTGGATATGGGCCAAGGCTTATGGGCTTTCTACATAAGCCTTGCCATTAATACTAACATAAAAGCCCAATTAAGCAACCTATGACATGTTAATTACAAACACTTGAAATATAGTTTAGGAGTGATTCCAACATGGACTACTGGTACCACCACGCGCGAAGCACCATAAAAATGCACCACCACCATGGTGATTGATTTGTTTCCTTTTTTATTGTGGTTGAGAGCACCAAACGAATGCCAAGGATAAAGCAAGAAAACCTTCAAAAGAAAATGGGGGCCCCAACGTTAACTTTCAGTTAAAAAAAAAAAGGAAAAAAAATGTGTGATTGTGTGTATTTGTGTGGCTAGAGAAAATTTGAAGAAGGTAATGTATTTGTGTGGAGAAGGTGGGGATGGTTGGGATATTGAATGTTTATTTTTTAGGGTTTTTTTTTAATAATTTTTAGAAAATATCTAGTTATAAAATAAAATATTTATTTAATGTGATGTTGTTAATTATAAATAAAAGTTTAATAGTTTTTAAATGAAATGTGTTAACAAAAATGAGTTTGGTGGTGATCATAGTGAGTAAAAGATGATGAGTTAGATGATGTGATAAATGATGATATGACACTAATATAAATGTGATTATTTGGGTGATCATAATATCTAGTTAAAAACCTAAAAATATAAAAAGGAGAATATTATAATATCAAAGAAATCGTACCGTTTACAACCTTCCTTACAGAACTTCCAAAATTCACAACTTTCTATAAAATCATTATTTTCATGAACGGTTTTGTCATATTTAATGTACAGATTTTTAGTAAGTTAGAAAGAGTAGAAAAAATTACTACAAATGGGACAAACAATATTTGGATAATGTATTATCAAACTTTGTTTTGTCCATTGTGGTACGCAATTAGGATGGGACAAGTTAATAATACCCTCTTATAAATAATTCTTGTACGTTTCTTACTTTTTTAATTTATTTTTATTATTTTTGTAATTTTTTAATTTTTCTCTTATTATAAAACTACATAATGAAAGTACGTAATTTGTCATGATTTTGTTAACATTGATAAGCGCTGACTAAAGCGAGCTCCATTTGAAATGCCAAGCTTAAACCTTGAAAATAAGCTACAAAACAGCAAGCTATATGAAACATCATTAATAAAGATTTAAAGCTTGTGATAAACAAATTACTTGAACACCTATAAGAAACTGTTTTGTTCATATTTGAACCTTCATGCTACTATATGTCATGTTATACCTTTCAACTACTTTGTACAACACATAAGATGAGTAAATACTTGATATAGTTATAAACAACTCTTAGTAAAAGCTCAAACTAACCTATAGTTTTGCCAAACATGCCATATGTTTTATAAATGAAAGTGAGAAAATGGTCAAAACTATAGAAAACAAGCGTATTCATGAGTTTTATAAGAGAATGGATGGAACTAAGAAATCTCTTGGTCGTGTACACAATAACACGAAATGAGCTCGTTGTTTCGAGCAGGGCTAAGTGAGCCGGAAGTTATCTAAGCTGGAAGTGAGTAATGGGATAAAGTAATGGGAAGCGACAACTAAATGAAAAGTAAAGATACTCGCATAGGTCATTGATATACAAAATGTTGGGATTTAACAAACTATTAACCATTTAATACCACGAGTACGCATCGGATGGATCTAGTTTGATTATTATGAACAAGAAGTAAACTACATAAAAGCACTAACCTCGAGTCAATTGAATTACTAAGACAAATAGACAATTGATGTATTCTTGAATCTTCTTCTTGATTCTCCTTGAATCTTTGAATCACACGAAACACTTAATCAGCTATAGTGAGTTGATCTTTAATATTGCACACACTACACATTAGCAAAGAGCGTAGGATAGTACTTGTCACGAACAAACACTACGAAACACGTGGTTTTGTATTGTTTTGGTTTTGGACCGATTCCCTAAGGGTTTAGGGATCAAGATCGGTCGATCTAGGGTTAGAGAATAAGAGGGTGTCGATTTACAAGAGTTAGGGTTAAGTAGGATTAGTGAATAATGAACCACAATGGTTCCTTATATACTAAATCCCAAGCTTAGGATCCAAGCTAACTCCCATCCCTTCTAGAATGACATATTCGGCCGATCCTTAACATGTATCGGTTCATTGGGCTTATTATGACATTTACTAATTAATGCAAGTCCATTACAAGTTAATTACTTAGCCTATTAATTAGTTATGCGTCTAATGGTTAACTAACGACCGTTAATTCATTACGTGACATATAAATATAATTAATACATATACAATAAATATATTAATTACATTAATAAGCATTCACTAAATGTATATGTGTGTGCCCCAATAAGCTCATGTAATTTCCTGCCATATAGTTATTGTTTTGACGTGAGCACTACCAATAGCTCCCACTTGCGATCGTCAAAATCACAATAACATTTACTAATAATGGTAAGTGTCTAGCAGTACCCTATTGCTCCCAGAAATACCTGAGTATCATTTCGTAAAACAGCTCAATTAAATGGTTTATAATTTAAACATCTTTTTGTTTCAGATCTTGTTGAACTATGGTTATGGATCAAAGTTATTCCATATTATTCAACTATTATGTTTCTCGTTTTAGATATTAATTAAGATTACCAAACGTAAACAAGCATCATCTTAATTTATACTTTGGGCACGGCCATGCAAACATCTGATTAATACAGCGAGGGGTCCAATAGTATAATACTCCTTAAGATAATTGGAGGAAAAAATCTATTTTAACTGCACGTGTCATTCATGTGCTTCACATCACTTCCAAAAATAGCCTTTATAACTATCTTGTTCAGGACAGCGTTGAACTATAATCAAAAAGAGATATCCACACATGCAAGACCTACTTGCACCTCAAGTTTAAAGACAAATAAAAACAACCACTTACGAGATATCACTTAATGACGTCGATTCATAAAGTGATAACTCGTAGGTTTGGGGAAGTCCAATATCCATAACACGTAGATAACATGTGAGTTAGGTAGACAGATCCTTAGTATTCAACGAATATAACCAATCTCTTAATTAACAATACTCTCGTATCGTTAAGCGATAATGGACAAATTTAGAGTTATAAATTACTCATATATTAAACATGAAAATATAGGACACGGTTAATATATGAATGGAAAACTCGAATACCATGTATATTAATTCATCAAAATTATAATTGTTTGAAATATCCCAATATCCAAATACCAAAAATAAAAACAAATTTACATGAGACTTTTAGCTGTTCTAAGTCAAATACTTCTAGCATGGTCAAGATGCTTGGTCAAAGGCAATGCCTTAGTAAACGGATCAGCTACGTTTTCATATGTATGAACTTTGGTAAGTATAGTTTCATTATCTACGATAACCTCTCGGAGATAGTGAACCTTCCTTTTATAATGTTTGGCACCTTTCTGAGATCCATGCTCTTTGGCGAGGATTATTGTGCCAGTATTGTTACATTTAATCTCTATAGGCTCTTTATTGGTGGGGAAAACTCCAAGCTCATCAATAAACTTTCTTATCCAAATTTCTTCCATTGCGGCTTCTGAAGTAGCTTTGTATTCAGCTTTTGTAGAAGACACCGCATTAGTGCTTTGCTTGGCACTTTCCAGACTACAACGCCTCCGTTTACAACGAAAACGTATATACGGTTTGTGACTTTGTGTCATCTGCATCAGTCTTCCATCCAACATCAGTGTAACAGGTAACTTTGAGCTCTTCATCGGGATTTCCTCCATAAACAAGAAATATATCTTTAGTATTTCGAGATACTCCAGAATGTTCTTCACAGCAGTCTAGTGACTTTCACCTAGGTCTACTTAAAATCAACTTGTTAGGTTCTGAGCGAACGCAATATCAGGTCTAGTGTACCTCACCACATACATGATAAATTCTACAACCGAGGCATAAGGAATCCTCTTCATGTGTTCCATCTCTGTAGGGGTCATTTTCTCAATATATACACTTTGACAAATTCCAATCAACCTTTTAGATATATCTCTGTGGATCTTGATTCCTAGGATATCTGCAATTTCTCCTAAATCTTTCATAGCAAAACAATTTCCAAGATAGGCTTTAATAACTTGTACATTGAAATGTTATTTCCCATGATGAATATGACGTCGACATATAAGATTAGGAATGCGACATTACTCCCACTAACATTTTGGTATACACATGGCTCATCAAGGTTTTGAGAGAAACCGTACTTTTTGATCTCCTCATCAAACCTTTTATTCCATTGCCTTGATGCTTGCTTTGATCCATAAATGAATCATTGTAGTTTGCATACACGGTTGGGATATTTTGGATTGACAAACCCCTCGTGTTGTACCATATAAACCTCTTTGGTTAGGTTACCATTCAAGAAGGCAGTTTTGACATCCATTTGCCAAATCTCATATTCATAATACGGTGTTATGGTTATAAGAATCCTAATAGTTTTAATGTTTGCAATAGGAGAGAACGTTTCTTCATAATCTACACCGTAGGTTTGAGTATAACATTTTGCCAAAAGGCGAGCTTTATAGGTGTGTACCTTTTCATCCATGCCAGTTTTCTTTTTGAACAGCCACTTGCTACCAATGATTTCAGCATTAGAAGAAAGGTTAACTTTAGTCCAGACATTGTTGTCTCTCATGGATTGCATTTCAACATTCATTGCTTCAAGCCATTTTTCAGATTCAGAGTCTGATAATGCAGCTTTATAGTTAGCGGGTTCAACATGATCCCCTAACACAGGCTCCTCTGATTCGACGTATAAACACATTCGATCAAGTGCATGAGGTGTCCTTGCAAACCTACGAACGGGTATAACTTCATCTTCTGGTTCAACACTTTCATGTTTAACCATATCAGGAAGTTGGCTAGTATTTTCAGAAGGATGCGTGTCTTCTTGAATTTCTTCAATTTCTACATTACTCTCACTTGCTTCTTATGATATGAGACGAATCTCAAAAAGATCAGCAAATCGAGCAACAAAACATTTGTGCTAAGGTGGGTAGTAGAAGCAGTAACCAATTGTTTTCTTTAGGTATCCAACAAAGATACACATAGCATATCTTGGTTCTAGTTTGTCAAGTGTGTCACACTTCATAAATGCCTCACAACCCTAGACCTTTAAGTAAGACATATTAGGGACTTTCCCATGCCATAACCCATATGGTGTTTTTTCAACCTTCTTAGTTGAAACCATATTGAGAATGCATGCAGCAGACTCAAGAGCATAATCTCAAACAGACTTTGGTAGAGTCGTTTGATTCATCAAAGATTTAACCATGTAAAGAAGGGTTCGGTTTCTTCTCTCAGATACACCATTATGTTGTGGTATACGAGGAGGAGAGAGTTGTGAGACAATCCCATGTCTTTTAAGATGATCTACAAACTCTTGAGTCATCTATTCGCCTCCACGGTATGACCGTAGAACCATTATGATCTTTTCGAGTTGACTCTCAACTTCAATTTGAAATACTTTGAAACTTTAAAGACTAGATGTTTATGCTTAAGCAAGTAAACATAACCAATACAGCTTTCGTCTCTTTCTCTCATCACTTCCAGGCTCCAATATCAAATCCTAAAACAATTTCTTTCATTTCTTTTTCACACACATGCAATTACATACACACAATTCGATAGTGGAAACCGGCGGTTTCAGTTGTTTGAAATTTTGGTAAAATCTACCCAAAATATACATAATCAGTTTAGGGCGAAATTTGATTTTTACATAATTTAAACTTTTCATAACACTCTTGATGTTCCATTTTTTAATTTCTATAAAGGGTTTGAAAAATCTGTTTATTGCCTGTATAAAAATTGTTGTTATTTTTCTTTGTGTGGGTATTTTTCTTAGTGAGATTATGTATATGGGTTTGTAAACGAACTAGATGAACACGAACGGATACTTGTTCATGTTCGTTCGTTTAATTTTAACCGGACAAATAAACGGACACGAACGCTTAAACGGATAAAGTTTCTTGTTCAAGTTCGTTTAATAAGAAATGTGTTATTCATGCTCGTTTATGTTCGTTTATTAAGACACTAAATAAACCTTAAACGAACATAAATGAACGAAGACAAACAAACATAAACTTTATGAAATTATGCATAATATTTTGTTTTATAAGTATTGTTCTTTTTAAAACTTATTTTAAAAGTATACAATTAAAATATATGATATACGAACATAAACAAATAAATGAACATAAACGAACATTAATAAATGTATAATCGGACGTTCACAAACACAAATGAACACATATTTTGTTCATGTTCGTTCATTTAACTAAACGAACGTAAAATATTGTTCATGTTCGTTCATTTAATAAATATACGAACATAAACGAACTTTTTACTGAACGTTTTATTAAATGTTCATGAACGTTTACAGCTCCAGACTTTATGTTTAGTTGCATATTCGTTAAAGAATAGAATCTTTATTAAATTGTTGGATTAATTTGTGATGAAAGTGTGGATTTGAATGTTATGAAAAATGTTAATTTTAGCATGCCAAAATCCATTTAGACTGATATTATTCAATATTGAAATCATGTGAACTAATGTGTTTACCAACCAAAGGAAAAGAAACGTTTGAAAAATAAGTCAAACCCAACTATTGATGCTTGAGAAAATAATAGTTACAAATGCTTTCTTGTAAGAAAAACTATATTTTACTTTTGCAACAATGTTTCAACACCATGTGAAAAACAAGAAGCTAGATATACGGCTGAAATATCAATTTGATCTTTGACCAACTATTTTGTAATAGATGTATAATGTTTGGCCTAAATAGGCTAGTAGAATTGAAGTGAAATAATGTACCAGTGAGTTACAAAACAAAAGAAAAGTAATTTCAAGTTTGCAATAAAGAAGATATATTTTTAAGTGCCATTATTTTTTAAAGAACCAAGAGTTATTTCATATTGTTGTAAAGATATTTGGTGAACAATTTTTGTGTGAGAGTAACGTCTCATATATCCAACATAAATTGGTATCAGAGCTTGTTCGAATCCATTTAGGTTAAACGAGTTCTTACCATTTTTTTATAGAGCAGTCATGGCAAGACGACAAGGTTTTGATTTAAGTCATGTTGTCGTCCTAATTTTTGATGGTGAAAATTACGATTATTGTGTGTCAAAATGGAGACATTATTTGATTCTTTAGATGTGTTTGATGATGTCAAAAACACATTTGAAGAACCTGTTGATATGAAAAAATTAACCGATGAGCAAATGAAAGAATTGAAGCAAAAGAGAAGCCGAAATGCAGCCGTTTTAAATATGATTCACGTGTGTTGGGAATTAAGGTAATCTATCGATTCGCCAAGCACAAGCTACCGATTCTCGCCAAGCTTTAGTCAAGAGATTCTCAAGAAGAAGAATGATGTCGCCGGGTTATACTTCAAAGAAGTGATAAAGCGATAAAGTTTTCATTTGTGTTGTCACGAAAGTGGGAACCACGTAGAGAGATAAGCTCACTTTAGAGTAAAAGTCACACGTATGTATAGGTTGGCGCCAGACATGTAGAGCTTACTCGTAATAAACACGATGATTAACAAAACAATATGATTAGTTGCATGCTTGTCTAGTTGCATGCTTAGTCTAGTATAGTAGTAGAAGCGTAAATTGTCAACGCTATTGGGTTTCTTGCTTATATAAGAAACCACATTATCTTGTAATAGATAAGCTTTTCTCAAGTTTCTCAAGTCTTGTATTCTATCCAAACATAGAGTTTCTATAATCAAAGATCCATAGAGGATCAAAAGTGTTCTTAGTTACTATAACTTGTATTTATTTTCCGCTACAATACCAAGTTGTAGAGATCTTCTATTAGTTTGCTTGTGATTACATACGCAGCTAACGATCCCCGAGTGCTTAAGATCTATCAAGGTCTTGGTTTCTAACAAGTGGTATCGAGCCTCTGGAAAGTCTCTACGATACTAAGAACCGCCTCACCCCATACAACCAAACATTCATTCACCATGCCCGGATCGACATCGAAAATGAAGTCACCAACTCAAACAACACCAACACCAACACCACTTCCATGCAACAACCGCCTCACAAATAGCAATGGTAAATTTCCTTATTTAAAGAGGAAGAATATGAACTTTGGACTATGAAGATGGAAAACTGGATTTCCAACATTGATTGGAATCAGGGAGGTAGTAAAGAAAGGAAATAGTCTAAAGAAGATGATTCCCGATGAGATGGAAGTTTATCATGGCTCCACCAAAACCGTCAAGAAGTGCCGCCATGCAGAGAGCATAAAGTGAAGACTATTCGCTCAAGCCATACCAAGATCATCTATGTGATTTTCATCATATGGATGATGCTAAAGATATTTGGATGGCTCTCAAAGCAAGGTTTGGTGGAAATGAAGAATCAAAGAGAATGAGGAAGTCCATGTTAAGACAACAGCTTCGTGACTTCAACATATCGAAGAAGAAGGTATCCACAAGGGATACGACAGTTCCATAGGATCTTGAGTCACCGAATCACCGAATGCTAAACCGACAATGAAGATTGCAACTCAAAGTTCTTGAGGTCCTTGCCACCATCATGGTTGCATGTTAGCATTGCACTCAAGGCTAAAGGAGGGTCGGACATGCTCACCTTGATGAGCTATACAATGCACTCGTAACCTTGAACCGTATGTCAAGACTCCCTACCGTACATCTTCTTCTAACCATGCAGCTTTTGTTGGGACCTCTCATTCCAACATGATGGTACAAGCTCCTAGCTCCAACTATTTCCCATCATCTCCTAGCTCCAACTACTTTCCATCATCATCTTCAACTCCCCTTCACCACATAACCTCGTCCCACCCTCCAAGTTCTCAAGCTAGATCTAGTAGTGTGATGGAGGATGTTCTTCATTCGCTTGTTGTCGACTATGATACTCAGAAGATCTTGCATATGAAGACTTTGATCGTGGACCTCTTGATATGGAGGAAATGAAGTTTAAAATGTAAGTGGCTTTGTTGTCGCTGGACATCAAAAGGTTTGAAGAGAAGGTGGAAGGAAGTTTGTTTTCAAGGGAAAGGAACCACCGCTTTGATAGGGGAAAGTCGATGCTACTCTTGTCATCGATGGGGCATTTCTCAGAGAATGCAAGGACAGAAGAATGGAGATGGAGCCAAATATTTCTCCTATCGCCAGAAATGCAGAAGTCGAGCTTCAGCAGCCTCCTCACCATGGATGAACAGTCAACTGACCACACATGAACTCGTTAATGAGGAAGCTCAGATACCGATAAGCTTGGACCGCTTGCAAGGTGCACTTCGGATGAAAGGCATGATCGCTTTGCCTTAATGGGATTATCTCGTACACAATTGTATTTTTGGTCGTAGTCTTAGATACAATGAACTTAAGGAAGAATTTGATGCTATGAAACCTAAGTTTGATGCATGTTATATTGATAATGAAGCTCATAAACTAGCATTAAAGACAAGAGAAAGACAAAAGTATGGTTTCGTAAGAATCAAATTGCTTATGAAGAAAAGATAAAGGTTTTACAGCTTGATCTAGAAGTTGCAAATAATTACTTAAACTGTCTCGAGAAAGCTAAGGATGAAGTCAGATCGAAAACCTAGAGCTTAAGGAAAACTAGCTAAGGAAATAGCTATGCATAAAGAATGGTTGGTCAATGGAAACAAGTTAGCTAGTCAAATCTATAATACCAAACAGCTACCTCGGCTTAGGACTAGGCTTTCAAAAGTATGTAGGAGTAGAAGCTAAGTATGATGGTCGAATCCACACCAAATAGGTTAGCTAACTTTGTAAAAGAAGGTGAATTACATGTCGTCCTCGGACCCATTAGAGGTGAGTTCATGCCCACGCACCTATCCATCATCGTTGACTTTGATGGATCACATCACTTATATGGCAAAAGTCCAAAGACTTGCTGCACTCGATACCTCATCTAATGATTTTGTCTCTTGCTCGACAAAGGACAACTCATCGGATCAAGGGTCTACTTCCTATGAAAGTTGTGATTCAAATGAGAAGTCCGACCTCCCAAGCCTCGAACCAACACCCAAGCCTCGCACCCCGCCTACTTGTGAGCCTTCTAGGAAGTCACGAGGAATCATCTTCCAAGACAGCTTTCTCCAAGACTTATCTTTAAATGTTTGAATAATCACCGTTAAAACAATTCCTTGAATGTATCTGCTTTTAAGTACTTCGCATGTAATCCAACATCTTCCTGTGTGAATAAAGCTTCTAAGAAGAAGACATGTTTTGTATGTGGCAAGAAATTTCATTTGATAAAGGATTGTGATTTTATGAACAAAGATTGGGTGCATGTGCTACTCCCCGTAAACACAAACCTAATCGACCAATGTTGCTAGTATTCCACCTTATGTCCCACAAGCGCCTAAAACTACTCTCATTGGAGAAGTTCGCCATTAGACCTTATGGCCAACCAACGAGCTCATACTTTAAACATGACTATTGGCCTACATATGTTGACTCCATGTATGCCGGAAGGGATATGGGAACACCGCGTGAAGCCCTCAAGCAGTTGTTCTTGGACCAACAAGGACCAAATTATCAATGGAGGACCAAGAACAATGGTGGATCCTCTAAAACTTCATGCCCTAAACCGTGATCCACAAGGTGTTCAAGTCAAGAATGACTTGAGCCTCCTCTCAATACTAACTGCTTGTATATAATTTTTGTTGTTTGTAGGATCATCCCTTAAGCATAAGAATATTGGTATTGTTGATAGTGGTTGTTCCGTAAGCATGTCCGAAACAGGATATGATGCACAATTTTGTCCCTATAGAAGGAGGAGGCAATGTAACGCTTGGAGGAAGTGATGGGAGTATCACAGGAAAGGCACCATAAAACACCTCATCCGGATTTTGAAAATGTGTACTTTGTTAAAGAACTTCAAGATTTCAACTTGTTCTCTGCTTCACAAATCGTGACACTAAGAACAAAGTTCTCTTCATCGAGAATGAATGTCTTGTGCCGCCTAAAGACTTCAAACTCCCGTAAGAAACTTCAATTCTCATCAAGGTTCCTCGACTCACAATTTATACACATTCAATCTTAATGAAGTTCAACCAGTGGTGACCTCACTTGCTTGGTGGCTAAAGCATCTCTTGATGAGTCCACTAAATGGCATAGAAGAATGGCGATGTGAACTTCAAGACCATTAACAAACTCTCAAAATGGGTCTTGTTGAAGGACTTCCCACCAAAGTCTTCACAAATGATCACAATTGTGTCGCTTGCAACAAAGGAAAACAACACGTAGCTTCTTACAAAGCTATCAATGCTATGAGCATCATTATCGAACCTCTTCGCTGTTTCACATGGATCTGCTTGGTCCAACTCAAGTCAAGCATTGATCATAAGTTCTTCGCTTGGTAATAACCGATGGCTATAGCAGATTTTGTTGGGTTTTCTTTCTCGTAACCAAAGATGAAACATCTCAAGTCGATCGAATTCATCACTCTTGTTGAAAATCGCTTAAACAAAAAGGTTAAGGGTATTAGGTGTGATAATGGGACGAGTTCAAAATGCTATTCTTATAGAACTCGTGGGTCAAAAGGCATAAAAGGGACTATAGTAATCCAAGAACCCCACAACAAAATGGGGTGGCCGAAAGAAAGAATAGAACCTTAATAGAGGTCGCTAGATCCATGCTTTCGCACTCTAAGCCGCCCACCATGTTCGGATCAAGTCATGGCACCGCTCGCTATGTGCTCAACAGGTGTCCATTACTGCACCACAACTTAAACCCCATATGAACTTCTCTTTGAAAGGTTCCCGCTATTCACTACCTAAACCTTTCGGTTGTCAAGTGACCATTCTAAACACAAGTGATCCGTTGGGAAAATTTGATGAGAAGGTCGATGATGGCTACATTGTGGGTTATTCACCATAGTAAGGCCTACTGTGGTGTACAACTGCAAGCTAAGAAGATAGAGGAGACGTTGAACCCGAGATTTTTGAAGATAAGCATAATGTTCAAGGACGTGGTCATTCGTGGTCTTTTGATCTTGACTACTTAACTGACTCTTTGGGCTACACTAGACACTTGGCTAATCAAAATGCAGGGTCTCCAACCTCTCCCACTGACATTGCAGGTCCCTTGAATGATGACTCTGAAAATGAGTTTGAAGATGATGAGCAACCCATACTTGTGCCTTCTTTCTCTCCTAACAATATTGCAGGTACCACCTCCAAGGATGTTGATGATACAAGTGATGAAGATGACTCTCATTATGCTGAGGACCTTGCTAGGCTTCAGACTCAAGAATTTGCTGCCAAGCTTGAAGCAGAGAAACTGAAAGAAGGGATGGCTAATGAAGAAGTCAGCAGAAACAACGGTTCACCGAAGTTGACCTTGTCACACCCACCATCCCCAAATCAAGGCTATGCTGTTCCTACTCGAGTATCTTCGCACTTTGGTGAACCTTATACACGCTTCCAAAACCTTCGATCTAGGAAATCATCAACCCAAAGTCGGCATCTTCACCTCACCCTCTTATGATGATGAATTTGAACCAACCATCACTAATCTTGATTCATCCATTGAAGTCAACCCCACCGCCACTCGTGAGGATCAATATTGCTCATCCTCAATCCAACATCATAGGTGATCTTCGCACCGCCGAACTCAAGGGCTATCACAAGTCCTCAATTTGGACAGATTGCTTTTCTCTTATGTCTCCAACCAACAAAGAGACAATCACACGTACTTCAAACATTGTCTGCTTGCTTGTTTTCTCTCAAGTGGAACCAACCAAAGGTATCTCAAGCTCTTAATGATTCAAGTTGGCTAGAAGCAATGCAAGAAGAGATGCAACAATTTCACAATCGCAAGTGTGGATCTTGGTTCCACTACCGATGGCAAATATGCCATTGGGACAAAGTGGGTTCAAGAATAAGAGAGATTCTAGAGGTGTTGTGATTAAAACAAAGCAAGGTTGGTAGCACAAGGCTTCGCACAGAGGAAGGAATTGATTATGATGAAGTGTTTGCTCTCGTTGCGAGTTGAAGCAATTCGCATTTTCTTGGCTTATGCTTCTTATATGGGCTTCATGGTGTATCAAATGGATGTCAAAGGTGCTTTTCAGATGGGTGAGATTGAAGAAGAGGTTTATGTCTCTCAACCAAAGGGATTTGAAGACCCGATCACCCAAATCATGTTTACAAAGTTGTTAAAGCTCTCTATGGCTTACATCAGCTCCAAGAGCTTGGTATGCTCGGCTTTCATCATTCCTCACAAGCATGGCTATAGGAGAGGAGCTATTGATAAAACTCGCTCCTCAAGAAGAATTACTCCGACATCATTCTCGTACAAGTGTATGTGACGACATTATCTTTGGTTCCACAAATGAAGCTTGGTGCGGGAATTCGAGGAACTTATGAAGGGTGAATTTCAAATGAGTGCTATGGGAGAACTTACTTTCTTTTGGGTCTCCAAGTTCAAGAGAACAAGATGGCATCTTTATCTCACAAGATAAATATGTGAGGACATTCAAGAAGTTTGGTATGGAAGGTGTTAGGACCGCCACCACACCTTATGAAGCTCCAAAGACTAAAGCAAATAATGAACCGATCTACCGTGAATGTGCATCCAGACAGTCCATGATTGGTTCATTGATGTATCTAATACTTCAAGGCCCGACATTACGCTTGTCGTCGTTGTTTGTTCTCGACATCAAGTCACCCACTTGCTTCCCATCTCAATGTCACAAGAAGATCTTTAAGTACCTCAAAGGCCAACCTCTTTAGGCCTTTGGTACCCAAAAGAATCTCCTTTCAAGTTAGAAGCATTCAAAGGATGTGATTATGCCGGTGCAACCGATAGAAGATCCACAACCGAGGTCGCCAATTTCTAGGCAAAGGTTGATTTCTTGGCAATGCAAGAAACAAACCATTGTGGCCACCTCAACCATCAAGGTAATACGTTGTCACAGCAAACCGCCGGACAAGTCCTTTGGATTCGTAACCAATTGTCGGACTATGGGTACAACTTTATGAACACTACAATTCATATAGATAATCAAAGTACCATCTCGCATAGTCAAAATCCAGCTTTTCACAATGAACTAAACACATTGAAATCGTGCACCACTTTATAAGAGATGCTTATGAAAACATTTGATAAAAGTGGCTAAAATCCATACCGATAATAATGTGGCACCTATTAACAAAGGCTTTTGATGGACCAAGGTTTCAACACCTCGTGGTCAATATTGGTATGCTAAACCCTTGACCGATAGTTTGAGGGAGGCATAGGCCTCGTGGGAGGCATATGCCTGTGGAGGATTTGTGCAAACTCGCAGATTTTTGCTTGTGTTTATATTCACTCGCAGATTTTTGTTTGTCTTTATATTTTAGTTTGTAATCTAACACTAACTTCTAATATTTCTCTAGTTTGTTTGTTGTTGTTGTGTATGTTTTAGTGTTTGTTTTGCGCTTGTCTGCATCGCATTTTGTCTTTTCCGTATCCGATTGCGCTTATACATCCCATGATCAAGATCATATTCATCAAGAGTGGCTCATTTATACATGGTTAGATAGTCGAAAAGTGTTGCTTGTTTCTTCGATAACAAATGTCAAGAATACAATTTGATTCTCATCAAGATAATATCAAGAAAAGAAATTGAAGTCAAATTGTTCATTCATTCATTCAAGAAACAGCTTTACCATACCATACCAACTACATAAAGTCAACCTACTTCTATTTTGCATCCTCAAGCTAAGCCTAATCTAATGGATATCTTTCATTTCGAAATCGAATGCTGGATATGCGTTAAATGCTGGCTTTGCCTTCGTAGGTCTTGCATAACCACCCATTCAGTCTAACTGGCTGGTTGGATATGCACGACCAGAACGACGAAGATGCTAAGGACCAAAATGGAGGGATGGATTGATGAAAACGATTGACGATGACGATGACCACGTAGGATGACGAAGAGAACTATCGTGTCCTTTGTGCTTCATCTACTCATTTCAATCGAAATACAATCGATCCACCCTCCTCAAGCCCTTCTTCTATACGATGGGTGTTTATGCACCAAAAGATGGCGCAGTGAGACCAAGAACCACCTCTATCTTTGGGAGTGGCGGATTCTCGCACGAGGTCTTTGTTGAGACCGAGGTGCCGGAGGTCGAGTAAGAAGTTCCTCCTTATAGGAGTCATCGTAATCATCGCAGATTCACTTGGATTCACTACACCGCCATCTTCTCAAGAAGAAAGAAAGGGCGATTTTTAGGTCTTGGATAGGGTTGAGGAAAGTAAGAGAACCATGGGTTTGATTCACCACTGATGATGATGAAGAGGATGAGGAAGTCGAGGAAGTAAGATCTATGACCTCGGGTTTGGTATTCATGGCACAATTGGGTTAATTGAGGTTATTTGGCTTCTAGGGTTTGTGGTAAATATTTGGGGATCTTGGTGAAAAGATGAGTTACATTGGGATCATTTTATAGACGGATTCAAGGTTCAACGAGTTTAATGCAAGTGGGTGGCACAGTAATTCTAGAAACTTACCGAAGATATTCTTATCTTTGATGCATTCTACTGATGCCATAACTTCAGCAGATTGATCTTGTGTTTCTGCCGAAGTGTTATTTTGGGTCGGGTCAAAGATGTCATACACGTCAGCAATGGTCAACCAAACGGTCCATTTTTCTTTGACCATAATTTGGGCAAAAACACTTCATCCACCATCACCGCTTCGTAATCTAACAAATTCCTCTCATTCCACTTACACAAACTCTCACCATTTCAAAATCTTCATCCTAAACACTCATATTCCTCATGGGTCTTGAATTCAAATATGATCACAACAAAGTTGCTTTTCCGGGTAATGGCAAAGGTTATGAACCCAGACGAACCAATGGTGGAATTTCAAAAGGTCCAAGATTCGTTATGCTCTAACTCATTCTCCAAATGAGATATATGAATCATCGGTTACTCAATTTTGGGCAATCACGGAAGAGGAGCGAGACAGAGATTAGGGTCGTGGGTTGACGGAACAGAGCACATAGTGACAGAGGACCTAATAAGAAGGAAGCTTCACCGAAGATGCCGATGGAGCATTTTACTCTAATCGAAGATATGTTGAATGGGCTAAGGGCTATTGGCTATCGTGGTACTAGAACCGATATGTGGCTAAAGAAGGAACTCGCCCAAATGGAGGTTCTTGGTTCACACATCGCCCAATGCATGAGCAACAAGATCGAGGATGGGACCAGCTCTCAACCGCATCGATATGGTATTGTGTGTCTTTCTCAAGGGGTAACTTTCAATTTTTCTAAGTATATTTTCGAAAACATGGTTGAAAATATTCAAAAGACAAAGGGAAAATTTTTAATGTACCCAAGGTTTTTACAAATCATTTTAGACACCTCTACCCAAGCACAAGCTTTTTATCCTATAAGTTCCTTGACTGCTAAATTGTTTGCAACCATGAAAACTCACTTTCAAGGGGAACATCATCCCTTGTTAGTCGCTATGTTGCCCCAAGGTAATGAGGTCGCTAATGAGGAGAATGTGGCTCATAATCCTCCTACTTCACCGCTACCCGATGGTAATCCATTGGTCAACATTGATGAGGCCCATCTTCATCGTTGAAGCAACTCATGTTGCTCCCGACCGCCCACCCCGTCCCGGCCCTCCACCCACACTTGATACTCATGTTGAGTCGAGCTTAATAGACCACCCACACCAAGTCCCGTGAGGATCCTCTTGATGAAGATATTCCCACATTGAGCATGACCAGTTACTCCCGAAGGTCCAATGAGGCTCCCCTTACCACGAGCAATCTGATGTGGAGCCGAGGACCCCATTACACTCTCATCTCGTACTCTTGTCAATGTATGCCGCAGAGGTTAAGAATCAAAAGGAGCTTGCAGAGACCAAGTCTTCTTGGAGGCAAAATTGAAGAACCGCAGAATCGATTAAGGTCTTAGAGCACAACCTAAAAGGGTCTTCCAAAAGGAAATTGGTGGTTTCATCCGATGAAGAGCAAGAAGTTCCTCCTTTGATCTCTAGAAATGTTGGTCAAGTGTCTCTCAATGACCCTTCATCTCGTAGTCGCCACTTCATCAAAGAAGACGAAACTGCTCTATACACCGTAAGAAAGAGATCGATCTTCATAAAGTTTCTTCAAGCTTCGTAAGAACCCGTGGTTGATAAGGTCGCATCACGATATACAAATGGAGGATGCATCTCCGCATCTTGGACAATCTTCATCTGCTCAAGAACCATCGACCTTCACCTTCAAGCAGATCATCCCGATGTTGCCGTCTTGACCACCTCGCTTGATAATCTACATCAACATGTTGATTTAAGTACTCCGTAAGAAATTCTCGTAGTTGATCTTATCAAGAAGAATGTGCTAAGCAAACGATGACAAAGGGAAAATGTCATCATCAAGATGAGCTTGGTCCTAACCTAGTGACCGAGGAGGAAAGACTAGGTCAAGCTAGTAGATTAGCGAGTTTGAGAAGTCAAAGGAAGATACAAGATTGGCTAAACAATTTGAAATGTAGGAATTCTCATCTCTAACTCCCGAGAGAAGAAAAGAACTAGATGAATTGAGGGTTCGATGCTCACGAACAATGGGATGTTCTAACTCAAGATGTCATTTCAAGACCTTCTAGCTCAAAGTATCCTAGGTGGAGATTTTCTTAGTGACAACTATGTTGAGCGAATGAGGCTCGTGGAAGACAAAGGAGGCAAGAAGCACTTGCACAAAAGAGGGCGATCAAAGCTCGAAGGCCAAAACAAACCTCCAACTAAAGATGAAATAAGAAGGGTGGTGAAAACCAAGACTCGTAGTCCAACTCGCCTAACAATGAAGCAAGTCAAGGCTTTTCCCGATCATGTCCTCAGATCGCAAATATAACCGAATCATGCAGAAAGATCATTATCTTTAGCAAAATCTCTCAACCTAAAGAGGATTTCGAAAATGAAGTCGCCTGTAAGCCAAAAGACTCAAGGTCGATGATGCTACAACCAAAGAATCTTCTCCAATATTCTCGCCAAGCAACCTCCAAGTTGCTTCTTCATCGACAAGAGTCAATCACGAACCATCTTCCATTCCTCCCAAGCACCAAGCATCGCCCCTCTCCCACAAGAACACCGTTGTCACAAAGAAGATTCTCAAGTTAAGGAAACCGATCTCGCAGAAACCAAAATGTAAAAGGCTATAAGGATATCCCAAAGGATAAAAGCACTTCGCCCCACCATGTCTCCATCTCACGATACAAGTCCTACTACCAATGAAGAAGATGAAAATGCTCCTCAAGGGATATCTATCACCGGAAGAGGAAGAAGAGAATGGCTAAAATATCTCCTTTCGATCTTGAAGTCGATGACTCAACTTTCATTATAGTAGTGGTCACATCGATTTTCCGATGGAAACTCAGATGGGTTGATAGGGTGGAACTTAAAGGATGATGAGATGAATGTGCTTCATCGAGGGGACTCCATTTTAATGGAATTTACTTTTCTAAAGGAAATTCTGCACTTGATTGATGTGGTCGACTTAATTTCTCTGTTCACTCAAGTTTCCACTCATTATTGTGACAAGAAACCACAAGGTTCTGGGATGTTTTTACCAGGAGATTTTCAAGTTCTGTTGAACTCCCATATTCCCAACAGCAAAGCATCTTCAATTTGGGAAAACTCACATCGGTGGAAGCTTACATCTTGGAGATTCTATCCTCTCCCTGGGTGCATGTCCTTGAGACTAAGGGTGGAATCATCAGATGCCTGTTGTCCGAAAGAAAGTATCCTCCGCCTAAAAGACTTATGGAAAAGATGTTGAGTCGAAATTGGAAATTCCTCCGATCCCGTGGGAAATGAAAGACAACTGCTTTAACATCGTGGGATTGATCAAAACTCAACTTCAACAACCGCAATAGGCCTCTTCTTCTTCCACATAAGGACAATTGGTACTCACCGCACTACTTTGTTTTGTTCATTTTAATCGCTTTTCTTGTGATATTTGCCTATTTTGTCAAATTTTTAAAGTAAACGACTTTCACTAATTCACAAAACATCATTTTAAAAATAGTGATAGCGTTTATTTAATAAAATTAGGTTTTATATTTTCCTTTTCAACTTATTATTAAGCTTTTTCGCTTTTATAAATTGTTTTTAGTTAAAAAAAAAAAAAAAAAAAAAAAAAAAAAAAAAAAAACTACTACTTTTATGTAGAATTTTTGCCCGATGGTCTTTAACTCACCCGATGTACCTTTTGTATATCAAAGAGTTAGCTAGTCCAAAGGGTACAACTTTGGTAAAGACACATCAAATCATTGATAGTCGTAATGGTTTGCTCAAAATCATAGGGTTTGCAACCACCCATGCTTAATCACGAGAGTTGTATGGTCATCAATTCACCATGGTCTATTCCTGCTTGGAATCCAAGAATTGGCTAGTCCACATGTATATGGCATGTGGTAAAGACAATCGAATCCATATTTGGTTCTCAATTCACCAATCCTAAGAATTGACTAGTCCCGAGCAAACGGCCATGTAAAGACAAGACAAACCGCTTATATGGTTGCCGGTTTGCCAATAAATCGATGGTTATCAATGTACCATAGTTTTCGAACTCAAACATGTGGCTACTCCAAGAGTAATGGCTATTGGTAAAGAGACATCAAATCCATTAATTTCGATGATTCACCTCTCACAGAGTTAACACACCGGAAGTGATGAGAATAGTATTGAACTTATATGTTTTGAGGTACATGATGTCACATGTTGCCGCAAAGATCCGTATTTCACAGCTCAATCATCATAGAGATGTTCTTCTTCTAACTCTTTGTCACGATCCTCGTTACCGCCCACTCATTGCTCAATCCACATCATGGTACAATCCTCAAGGAAAATGTTACAATCCTCAACAAAGATTATAGATCTATCAAGGAAACCGAACTTAACCTAGTCAAATTCCGCTTTAGGGAGGATTGTTGGGAATTAAGGTAATCATCGATTCTCGCCAAGCACAAGCTACCGATTCTCCAAGCTTTAGTCAAGAGATTCTCAAGAAGAAGAAATGATGTCACCGGGTTATACTTCAAAGAAGTGATAAAGGCATAAAGGTGTTGTCACGAAAGTGGGAACCACGTAGGAGAGATAAGCTCACTTTAGAGTAAAAGTCACCGTATGTATAGGTTGGCGCCAGACATGTAGAGCTTACTCGTAATAAACACGATGATTAACAAAACAATATGATTAGTTGCATGCTTGTCTAGTTGCATGCTTAGTCTAGTATAGTAGTAGAAGCGTAAATTGTCAACGCTTATTAGGGTTTCTTGCTTATATAAGAAACCACATTATCTTGTAATAGATAAGCTTTTCTCAAGTTTCTCAAGTCTTGTATTCTATCCAAACATAGAGTTTCTATAATCAAAGATCCATAGAGGATCAAAAGTGTTCTTAGTTACTATAACTTGTATTTATTTTCCGCTACAATACCAAGTTGTAGAGATCTTCTATTAGTTTGCTTGTGATTACATACGCAAAGCTAACGATCCCCGAGTGCTTAAGATCTATCAAGGTCTTGGTTTCTAACACATTATATTTATTAATGATGTTTTACTTGTTCCCGGCCTTACGATAAATTTGCTAAGTGTCGGACAACTTGTAGAGCATGGATACATTGTTGTTTTTGAAGGTAAAGGTTGCAGGTGATATATAACAAAGGAAGAAATAGAGAGTTAATGCAGAATATAACAATGGGGCGGAACAGAAGTTTTCCGATTGCATTCAGGTATGAAGAGCACTCTGTGTTAAAGGCCACAACAACAGATGAAGCTTTGTTATGGCATAGGAGGCTTGGACATCTAAACTTCCAAAGTCTAAATTTGCTCCACCAGAAAAATATGGTTGGAGGTTTGCCACAAATTCACGAGATTGAAGGATTTTTTGAAGGGTGTGCGCTCAGAAAGCATCACCGAAAACCATTTCCAAAAGGAGTCGCTTGGAGAGCCAAGGAAATTCTCGAGCTAGTACACACAAATCTTTGTGGTTCGATGAGTAATCCATCTCATGGTAATAATCTCTATTTCATTCTATTTATTGATGATTTTAGTAGAATGACATGGGTTTATTTCATGAAGGAAAAATCTCAATTTTTTGGAATTTTCAAAAAGTTTAAAAATTTTGTCGAAAAACAAACGGGGAGTTTTATCAAAATTTTGAGAAGTGGTCAAGGAAAATAATACAACTCAAAAGAGTTTGGCAACTTTTGTGAGGATGAAGGCATGCACAGACAGCTCACAACTCGATACACACCTCAACAAAATGGTGTAGTCGAGAGAAAGAATCGATCAGTTGTAGAAATGGCAAAGTCAATGATGCACGACAAAGGTTTACCATAAAGTTTTGGGCGTATAAGCTTTACAGCGGTAGATATTTGTTGAATAAGTCCAACAAAATCCTCGATAACAAGACTCCACTTGAAGAGTGGAATGGACCAAAACCTTCGTAAGACATCTTAAAGTTTTTGGGTATGTTTGTTATTCTCAAATACCAAAGCAAAAAAGATATAAATTAGACGAGACAAGTGAAAAGTGCATTTTTGTTGGCTATAGTAGCAACTCAAAAGCTTATAGATTGTATAGCCTAAAAACAAAAAAATTAATAATTAATCGAGATGTAATTTTTGATTAAAATTCTTCCTGGAATTAGGAAGAAGAAAAAAAAGAAGGACCGAGTTTTCCCACTAACAAAATGCAGGATGAAGCACATGTGGAAAGTGATGAAAATCAACCATCACATGATGAAATACCCAACGAAGAACCAGATGAAGAATCTCAAAGTCCACCACAAAGAAAATTTCATTCGTTGACAGAAATATACAATGCTAATTTTTGTCATGTAGAACCAGAAAGTTTTGAAGAAGCGATTGGAGAAGAATCATGGAAGAAAGCGATAGAGGACGAAATCCAAGTTATTGAAAAGAATAACACGCGGGAGCTCACGTATGCACCATTAGACAAAGACGTTATTGGTGTCAAATGGGTGTACAAAGTCAAGTACAATCCGGATGGTTCCGTTCAAAGAAACAAGGCAAGACTAGTCGCAAAGGTTACTCGCAACAACACGGAATCGACTACGAAGAGACATTTTCTCCGCTTGCTCGAATGGACACAACCGAGCAATCATCTCACTAGCAGCCGAAAGGTTGGTTACTATACCAACTCGACGTCAAGTCGATTTCTCAATGGAGAACTTAAAGAAGAATTTTATGTGAATCACCTCAAGGATTCGAGGTTGAAGGAAAAGAAGAAAAAGTTTACAAGTTGAAGAAAGCGCTTTACGGACTCAAGCAAGCACCGCGAGCATGGTATAGCCAGATCGATGGTTATTTTAAAGAAAAATGTTTTAATCAAAGCAAGAGCGAGCCGACCTTGTATGTTAAAATCAAGGTACAAATGACATTTTAATTGTGGCGCTCTATGTCGATCTTGTGTTCACAGGGAATGACAAGAAAATGATTGAAGATTTCAAGAATGAGATGATGCAAAAATATGAGATGAGTGATTTAGGACTTCTAAATCATTTTCTCGGAATGGAGATATATCAAGACAATGGTGGCGTATTTATTTGTCAAGAAAAGTATGTCGAAAAGATTTTGAAGATTTTTTATATGTCAGAATGCAAACCGAAGGACACTCCTTTGCTTGTCAATGAAAAGCTCATGAAGGAAGACGGTTCAAGTAAAGTGGACGCTACACTTTATCGAAGTTTGGTGGGGAAATTGTTATACCTCACAGCAACAAGGCCCGACATCATGTTTGCCACAAGTTTACTCTCAAGGTTCATGCACAATCCTAGTCAGATTCACATGGGAGTTGGTAAAAGAACTTTAAGATATTTGCAGGTCACGAAAGAATTTGGAATCAAGTTCGAAAAGAATGTATATATAAATTTGCATGGTTTTTGTGACAGTGATTGGGGAGGATGTACAGATGACATGAAAAGTACATCCGGATATATTTTTTCACTTGGTTCAGGTGTGTTTAGTTGGTGCTCCAAGAAGCAACAAACAGTCGCACAATCATCGGCGGAGGCAGAGTACGTAGTAGCAGCTCTAGCCACATCACAAGCAATTTGGCTAAGAAGAATTTTTTAAGATATTGGAGAAAAGCAATTGAAGCCTACAACAATTCTCTGCGATAGCATGTCAGCAATAGCAATCGCAAAGAACCCGGTTCATCATAACCGCACAAAGCATATCGCTTTGAAACATCATTTTATCAGAGAAGCAATTGAAGACGGAGAGGTGCAACTCGAATTTTGTGGAACGAATGATCAGCTAGCAGACATTTTCACAAAAGCACTTCCACGAGAAAAGTTTCAGGAGCTCAGACGAAAGTTGGGAGTTCAGCCAAAACACATTACGGGGAGAATGTGAACTAATGTGTTTACCGACCAAAGGAAAAGAAACGTTTGAAAAATAAGTCAAGCCCAACTATTGATGCTTGAGAAAATAATAGTTACACATGCTTTCTTGTAAGAAAAACTATATTTTGCTTTTGCAACAATGTTTCAACACCATGTAAAAAACAAGAAGCTAGATACGGCTGAAAGATCAATTTGATCTTTGACCAACTATTTTGTAATAGTTGTATAATGTTTGGCCTAAATAAGCTAGTAGAATTGAAGTGAAATGATGTATCACTGAGTTACAAAACAAAAGAAAAGTATTTTCAAGTTTTCAATAAAGAAGATACATTTTTGAGTGCCATTAATTTTAAAAAAATCAATAGTTATTTCATATTGTCGTAAACATATTTTGTGAACAATTTTTGTGTGAGAGTAACGTATGATATATCCAACAAATCACAAGCTCATTTTAAGAATCAAGCGAGTAAGCAACTTGATTTTGATCTTTTAAGAGTAAGATTTCGGCTATTATAGAAAAAAACATGTCACCTAGCTATTGTTTTCCAATAAATATTCTCTATCGTGATAACTTATTGCAGTTAAAACGATTGGTGCATGCAAGATATATATAGGGTAAAATAAGATCAAGAATTCAAGATAGATAATTATAATATCATAAACAAAGTAGCCCATGAGCTCTTCAAGTGAAACAAGGGAGGTGGCAGTGATAGGGTGCGCAGTAGGCATATGTTCTATCCTGTCACCTGGGTGCATGTTACTAAAGTCTATTCTGTCATGTTTATATGCTTGTCTTAGTGGCCGCGGTGGTGACAGTCGTGGTGGTAGGCACAACCAGGCAAGAAGAACGAGTGGCGAAGGTGGCCAACGACAAGTATACTTCAGATGAAGAACACAAGACAAGCGGCTGACGGTTGCTTAATTTTGTGTTTTTGTTCAAGTATGATTTGTTTGTAATAAGTTAACATGTTTGTAGAGAGAATAAGGATATGATAATAGCCAGAAAAAGATATGCACGTAATGGTTGTTTGTTTTAAGTGGTTTTGTATTTTAGCTTAGATTTCAATTCCCATTACTTTAATATATTTTTTCATGGTCGTTAAGATCTCGATTCTGATTTTATAATCTTACGATTTATAATAATTTGAAGCAAAAATAATCCGAATATTACATAGGATCTTAACAAACTTAAGATATTATAAGATTTTTGACCATATGATCTTAAGATCTAATCTGATCTGATCTTACTTTTCTTGAACTGCAAACTAAAAACTACAAAGTTATGGATTATGTTTTACTATAGAATTTAGAAAACAACATGTTAATCTTTTTAAACATTCCATATTTATAATTTAAGACAATATTTTTATGAAACATTCATATAATTTTGTCAGGGCTGTTTTTAGGGTGTGCAATGTGCGCACGATCGCTCATGACTTCAAAAGTTTTAGGAGCCCCAAAATTTCTCTCGTTAATAATTATATGCATGTGTCAACATATTTTTAACAAAAAAACAAACATTTTAATGAAAAAATATCTTAAATAAGTAATATGTTAGAACGTTTTGATAAATAATTGCATTATATCTTATAAATGATCACTCCTTATATATAACATTGTTTATCGAAATGCCTCATTTTATAATTTAAATACATGTACTTAAAATTTCAACAATTAAATAGGATGACCTGAATTGTGTTTTTATGATATATAATAATTTGTAGATTTGAATAATGGAGTATTATAAAGACTATTAAGAAAATGAAATTATAGTATGATATTATAATTCCGATTTGATATTACGATATTTATCTTATAAAAACGAAAACGATGCTAAATGAGCTCTTCAAGTGAAACAAGGGGTGGCAGTGGTGTAGTTGTCCGTGATTCAAACCATAGTTCGAACCTTGGCTTGCATATTTTATTTTACATACATGTCACTGTTGTCTAGTGTGACCATATTCAACCATGAAACACGAAAAACTGAAAACCATTAACTTAAATAATTAAGTATAAAATTCTTAAAATGTTTCAAGAAAATGAAACTGAATTAATAAGTTTTAATATCTTGATATTCCATCGCATACATTATTAGGCCAAAATATGTAAGTTTTCCTACATATCTTAAATAGTAAATGATAAAAGATACATGCCGTATTTTAGAGTAGTAATTTAGTTATTTTAAATGTATTTATTAAAATCTTAAACATCATGTTGTTATCGTTTATATTATTTAATTTGGTTTTAGGACTATATTGGATGTATTGATGGCGCACACGTTGGGGCATGCATACCGGAAGCTCAACGGGTTCGTTATATCGGTAGAAAAAGGGATATCTAGTTTTAATGAATGGCGACGTGAGATTTTAATATGTGTTTTTACATTTATATCGGTTGGTTGAGAAGGATCAACACACGACACACGTATCTTTCTTCATGCGATTAACACGCAATCAATGAAGTTCTTAAAACCATCTGAAAGTGACTATACATATATGGGATGTTATATGTGGTTAAATATACAAGCTATAATATACTAATTATCTTTTTAACCATTTTGACAAGTAAATATCATTTGGTTGATAAAGGATTTTCGGAAAGAAATGGATATCTTTTTCCATATTTTAAGACAAGATATCATCGGTCTCGGTTTCAAAATGAGCTACCTACTAAAATGAAAAAAGCCTTCAACTGTTCTCATTCATCTTTGCGAAACTATATTGAGAGATCGTTTGATATTTTAAAGAAACTGTGGAATGCTCAAGTTTAGTGTGCAAACTCAAAATGATGTCATTATGGCCACATTTTCTTTACATAACTACATTTGTAATAGTGATGAAGAATATATGATGTTACTAAGATAGAGGAGCATCCAAATTACATATCACTTTATGAACTTCACGATGTTCGTGACTATAAAACAAACACTGAAAATGTCTCTCAAAGAACATCCAATGAGATGAAATGAATCTAAAATTATATTGCTACATCAATATGGAATCTGCGTCGTGATAGGCTTATTCTGGCGTATTGTTTTAAAGCACTACGATTGTTATTAATTTAATGAGTTTATTATTTTTATGTTTTAAAATTATAGATATATCCTTTTATGGCATTTTACATCTTATATTACAGTTAAAAGCTAATTTACCAAACATTTTTGTTGAAAAAATATACATCTAACCACGGTTGGCCGTGATAAGAATATCGGTTCCGCCAGGAGGTCAAGGGTTCGAATCCAACGGGGAGAAAGTTAATCCCCTTGTGGCCACGGAGGTTCATTTGTGCTGACTCCGGGCTATCCAAAAGGGTAGTTGTCCCTTGGATTAGTCGGATCGAAATGTCGAGTCGAAAACCCAGATAAATCGAAAAATAAAATAAACAAAAGATATATTTTGCAGCTTATGTTAACGATTTACTGTTTATAACTTATAGCTAGTTTTGCCAAAAATACCCATAATCATTTGATTATTAAAAGGTTTAGTCGTATATGTTATATTGTTCAGTGACATGAATTGTGGCCCTTAGTTAACATGATTAACAAGAGGTGTTTAAAAAAAATGTTATTAGGCTCTTTGTAACCAACTAAATAAGTCATGGTAATCGATTCATTTTTATAACTTCGTACGTGGTATTTCTATACTCCAAACTGAATATTGCTGTTTAATGTAACGATAATTAGACTCACGTCATGCTCAATCACTTTCTATAAAAATATGTCGGAAAGTTATGTGGCACTTGGCCCATCCCTGAAATATACACATTTTGAAAGTTTGTGAAAAATATGGTTTTCTCAATGGATCATTATGTTTTATCATGCACGCTACTACACAATATGCATTTCTAACCATCTAATATGCTGTTTGAGACTCAAGTAGGACATATCACATATGTACATGATATTTCAATCAAAAGGTTATGGAATATCGTCCAAATACGATTAATTCCAAAAGATCTATGCCCTTTTGCAATATCTTATACGAAACTCATGATTTCTTAATCTAACTTATTCATAACTCAGCGATTTCTATACCATATTAAAGAGCTAAAGCATTACCAAAAGAAAGTATGCCGTAATGAACAAAGTAGGTTACCATTGTAAAAGTTACATGGTTTGTAACAAAAATCCAAATGTCCAAACACATCAGCTAAAAGTAGTAGCAAAAGAAACAAGTCTGACAAAAATAATCCATCGATTACTCGACAACACATTGATACCAAAACCCTACAAAAATACATAACTTAAAAACCAAACAATTGCATTCTTCAAAAGTATCTATATATGAACTATATTTTGAAATCTATATCCCTTTAAACTACTCAATAGCATAATTTGTAACCGTTACAAGTGTATTTGGAGCTTCACCCCCTCAGGATTCTCAACTACTCTACATCCTTGTGCCAAAAAATTTGCAGTTCTCGATGAGTTTTGTTGTGAAATGGCTAGGAGCTGTTCTTGTATCGAGCCCTTGACTAACACTGATCAAATCCTTTGACTAAATTGACTTGAGTCCTTGACTATTTTGACTGTCGAAGCATCTGCTGTAACTGAATGACTTGCTGCTGTTGATCTGGAGGCAGTGAACTTAACTGCTCTGGTGTCAGATTCAAGACTTGTTGCAATAAGTCTGAATCAATACCAGGGGGGAGCTGCCATCATTTTAAGAATAAAAAATCATTATGAGATATAATAGAAACAAGTAGCGATATAAAAAGCATAGTATCAATTTGGAGTATAAAAATTACAAGCGGAGAATGTAAATATTTATATTAATATGGAATTCCTTAATAATTCGCAAATATCAAATCGAGTTACCCTCTAGAGTCTAGATGATGATGTGTTCATCAACCAAAGTTATTTAACCTATGTGTGATTTTCCTCAAACTTAATACCGTAATCAAATCAATGAAATCTGCATAATCTGAAAAACTTGTGTTACAAGTATTAAAGTGAGCTGTCTAGTGCTGCTTAACGCCTTACAGAACAAAAATAATAATTGTTCCATAAGAATCTTATTTCTTTGTTGGACTAGAGTTTAATCTGCTACTTGCTTGTCCATGGTCAGGAATTATGCAGAATTTATGATGATTTGTGAATCAAAGGGACCATGGTTAGTATTCCTCTATTAGACCAATAGTTGAAAAAAATCAGAAGGCGAACATGCTTTTGTTCACAACCATTTTCAACTTTAGATCAGAGCATTGCCCTCTTTAAATTTATTCGAATTGGTCCTAAAATTTAATTACTGATGAGGGCGTGTTCATACATAAATGTGTATGAATCCAAAACTAAACCACTAAGAAGAGGTAAATCTCCTTGATAGTTTATACATCAAGTGCATTATCATGGTTGTAAATATCGCTCGTGATGGACCACGCCAAGCGCCATATCGGTCTTGGCGGTGATATAAAGGAATTTATTTAAAATAAATAAATATTAGCAATATCATAACAAAATAAGTCAATAACCACAAAAAACTAAGGTTAACATCCTTGAAAAATAAAATCCGCAAGTCCATAATTATTTATCAATTTATAAAAATAAAATAAATAAAATAAAATAAAAAAACCGAGTTTGACCGATTTTTGACCTAGTTTGACCGATTTTGACCAAACCGATAAATTTGACCGATAAGTGAAATATCGTATCGGTCGACCGCCGATAAGCGATATATCACCGATATATCGGCCGCCAAGACCGATATTTACAACACTGTGCATTATATAAGTACATATCTAAACCTAAAGCTGTATCCTCTGTTCTTTTCTCTACCTATTGAACGCACGCTAAACAAAAATATCGAGAAATTGAACCATATGTAGTCTTAAGTCCATCATTCTCTTCTCACAAACACACTTTCTACCTTAGTTTTTTAGGTTTTATACTTTGTATCTTAAAGTTTCAGATCCCAAGATGAAAGACCAAAACCACATGTATGAATTAGGATGTCTCAACATGTTTCCTGTCAAAATTTGTGGACACCATGAAGCTATATACTATATGCACCCAGCTGTCCCTAGTGGAGAATTGCAATGTCAAAGCAGATGATATGATACAGGGATTCAACAACCCTTGCTTCCTAGGAAGCATAGTAATCAGGAAAGAATATAAACCAATTAACAATATGACGGTATCTGAAACAACAATGTTATATGGAGTATAAAAGGGCTAAAGAGTCTACTATATAAAATTGCAGTTTGAAAAACAATGTAGCATTCTTTCTAATCAATAAACTAGAGATGTTTCTAAGCAAGCAGATATGTAGTACATGATGATATAATAGGACCCGGGCGTAAAATAAAAAACTCATGGAAATTGAGCAGTCAACTGATTAAACAATACAGATCATCACAAAAATGCCCTATCTTCAAGAATAAGGCAAACTCTCGTCAATAATGATCTACTATTAAGAGACAGACCACTCTCCTGTTATGCTCACTCACTCTTACTCTTTAACAATGTCATAATGAACGGAAGGATACCCAAAATATTTCATAACACGATACTGCTATGTGTTGCTTCCGTCTTTTAATATAAATCCCACTTTCGCCAAAATGGGTGCTTAGAATTATTTATGGCATATTTAGAAAATTTTGATAATCCTTGGATAGCATTTTATGATGCAATTTTATCTAGTGTGAAGAAACCAGCATAATCTTTCTTAATAACAAACACCAAAGGACTGATGAACAGGTCTACTCAGTTTGTATACCAATATTTACTGTGTTTATTTCAACAAAAAAACAATACTTGCATACCAAATACAGTTATGATTTATGAATACATGTAAAACATAATATGGATAAAATACCTCATGACTCTGCTTTTGAGTGTCTACAGCCGCTGCTTTTGGAATTGGGTTTCCAGACAGCAGAACAGCTTGAGATGGCCCCAAAACAGAAGCAGAAAGATTTACGTCTGCTGGTGCAAAAGAGGCAGCCCTACCATCTTCCATCTTTAACAATTTTGAGGGATGACCAATTTGATCTCTATCATTTACAAAGCTTGCATTTTCATGTAATCTAGATGCCATGTTTGGATGAGGATCGACTTTCCGTCCCAAGCAGGATTTTGCATTAGATGTTGAGGTTTATCGTGATCCTTCTTTCCGTTATTTGGTATAGCAGACACATATGAGGAGCTAGGCTGTTGAGACAGTAAATATATTAACAAAACAGCTTTAAGTTTAAAAATAAAAAATAAAAATAAAAAATCAGAAGACAGTTCAGTTTATGCAGCAAATGAAATTGGTTTGGTAGCTGCTAACTGTTTGCCAGTAATAGGGTCTATTCAGTTATGTCAATCTCTAGCAGCTAAAATAGGTATAATGAAGAAAGATTAGCTTAAATGAACACGGATCAGATGGGTCGAACATGTCAAACGAATTGAAAGTCGCCTAAATTGAATTTATAATGTATACAAGCTCTTTAATCACTATACTCAGTATTCCAATTATTTAGATATTGTTGTCT
This sequence comes from Chrysanthemum lavandulifolium, assembly GCA_022545495.1. Classification (NCBI taxonomy): domain Eukaryota; kingdom Viridiplantae; phylum Streptophyta; class Magnoliopsida; order Asterales; family Asteraceae; genus Chrysanthemum; species Chrysanthemum lavandulifolium. The sequence continues at coordinate 161,657,462 of CM040241.1, forward strand.
CACATAATTCTAATAAAGAGAAAGAAAATGAACAAAGGATTTTTGCGGGTCAACCCATCTAAACCAGCGCTTCCTAAAACCTGCCTACTTTGACCCATTGACCAACCCACCTGACCTTCCCATTTTGCCAGCTCTATGAAACACCATAGATAAACAATAGATCTGCATGACATATTATTTAAAGAATTAGAAACTGCATGATAAAAGTGATTATTTGGCACCTGATGACTTGGAATAGAAGGCTGAATAGAAGCAACTAACGGGAATTCAGTCTCAAATTTGCAGAAGCATGCTGACCAGGGTACTGTAGCATAGGCGAGGAGGTTGCCAACTGGTTTTCAACTCGATTAGGCAGACTACCAGGATGTTGTGGATGTAAAGGCTGAAGATTTCCAGTAGCTGGTAGTCCTGATACTGTTGGATTTTGCAAAACTTGATGTTGACCTGGTAGTGGAGTCTGAAACCGTGGCTGCAGAGGAAATGATGGTGCAGAATACTGGCTGGTAGAAGGTTGACTTTGACTTTGTGGCATGAATCCAGGTTGCACCTTGTTCTGAGCAAGAGGGGGAAGCCCGGATTGAGGTTGTATTGAAGACTGTTGACCAACTTGGACAGGGAGGTGTGTATGTTGACCAGGAAGTGGTCGAGCATTTGGCATCTGTAGCTACATCATAGAGAAAGAAAGGTAAACTCTCATGCCCAAAAGTTTAATTAATAGCTAATATTAAAACAACAAAATAATATATAGTAGTATATATACCATGTGGGGAGGAACCGACTTTAGCATTATATGAGCCTACATATAACATTAGGAACTTGTTAGATGAGTGTAATTTTCATGCAAGTATCAGACTTTTTTGGCAAGAAAAGAACAAATCTTTTCTTCAGTTACCAAGAAGTCATCAATTATTATAGACACTTAAATTTGCAAAATAAAGTGGTAGCTTGATAACAACCTGCAGAATTGCCTTTGACAATTGGGGATGCGCCAGTAACAGCTGGCGTACTTGTTCCTTGTTTTGAGTAGCCATCGTCTGTTATCAAGATAGGATCACCTACATTATTTCGGGATACTAAGAAAGGATGTGTAAATCCAAACGCGTACCTTCACTTCGTTCAGAACCTCAGTCAACTGGGCTTTGGGGATTTTAGCCAAATGAAGTGTCAAAGGATCGGTTCCCAATGTTGGTTGACTTTGGATACCATTTTGACTTATGTTGCTATTAGACTGGCCACCTCCAAGAGCTCCAGCCATCACAACTGCAGCAGACATGGCCACCTGGTGACCAATAGGCTGATGAACACTAGGATCTCCTTGTACTGCAGGACCCCCGACTTGTTTTTGAGGAGCTATATCAACAACATCAACATTTAAATGGTATTATATAATCTCAAAACTAAAGAAATAATAAGAGAAATCAAACACGATGAAGCCAAGTCTTACCACTATTTGTAGGCAGCCCAGGTCCAATGCGACCCTGAAAGAGGGAAAAAAATCAGTATTATGTCCATAAACTATTTATTTGAAGTGGAACAATTACCTGATCTGGCAGTTTAAGTAACAGACCAAAATGCCTCAGTCAAACAGGTAATTCTTGATATGGGTTCGGTTGAACCAAACAGTCAAACAAGTAATTCTTGTATAGTTGTATTAAAATATTTGATAAGTCAATCAGAACCATACTATAAAAGAATATGTACGTAAGTACCCCTTGATAAAGTGATTTAAGAAGTTTCAACCAATATGGTTTGATATACTCGTTTTCGATTGATCAAGTAAATCCCTTTATAAATGTACATATGAAACAGTCTTATGACTGTAACGCAAGAACAGATGGTAACACAGACAAAGCGTAATATGTCCAGTGGTGAATCCAGGGTAAACCTAATGAAGTTCCTAAGCTTAGCCAAGGCAAATAAATTGAAGGGTAAATGAGTAGGGTCAGCTCAATGCATCGGGCCGGTCAACTTATTAGTTCACTAGTTCAACCGAACCGGTTGGACTGTCCTGAAACCCGGATAACATCTTTATTATCATTTAATATATAATATCAAAAAAACGAATACCAAAATGCATCTTTACTTATTATCTTATATGAAAGAGAATTGATATGTACACAAACAACTTTTATTTTCATAAAATGATATATACTGATTATTGACAATTCTTATTTTATAAAAATTAACTATTCATTTTTATTTTAAATATTTAATAGGTACTAACTTTTAGTTATGTAGAAAGCTTGATTATCTTTACTGATTAAGTGATTAACTACCAATCTTTATACTCCCTACTATGCTTAAAAACATAATTAAAATTTAAAAATACAAATAAAGCTGAAAAATGAAAAGGATATCCCCATCACCAAGAGAATTAAAACCAAAATACGCATTTTTTTTCAAACATAATTATAACCATCTCTTCCTGCATCATCCCCGGACTTTCTTTTTTCTTCATCTTCGTTTTATCATTTTCTTTTTCTTCATATACCAATCTTTCTCTTAATCAGACACCACTACATCAACAAGATACGTGTTGCACCTTACGATATTTTACAGTAACCTCACTTTTTATTTTCATTTCCTAGTTCATTCTCATCTCAAGGTGGTTCCCAACAATTTCTTTAATGTAGGTCACAAAACCCATAACCTTGGTTATGTCAAATTGTAAAAATATTTTGCACTCAGCATATGCAAGATCCAACCTTGATTATGTCAAGTTGTAAAATATTTCGCACTCAGCATTCAGCGTACTAGCCATATAGTTAATGATACCAATTACCAATATAGTCGCACTTTATGATCCTAATACAATGATAGAAAATTAGAATGCCATGTTGCAGACTACTACTCCCGAAAAAGACACTGGCAATGATTAGAGTATATATAGATTGTAGATTTGTAATATAGATTTGTTTAGGAGGACATCAAAATCATATACCTGTTCTCTGGTTCTGTCAGAATTTTGTCATTTCAGCAAAATCCACTCTTAACTGTCTGCCATTGATGTCATAACCATGGAGATTCGCCTGGCACTTAGGGCGTTTCTTCATCCTTGTACTCACAAAACCCATAACCTTTGGGTTTATTAGTTTCTCTATCAATAACTAATCTGGAATTGAGGAAATGATATAAGTTTAAAAAATCTCTACCATGCTAAACATTTCTATACCAAATCCTACTAGAGAAATTACATGGCTTTATATCTATTAAAGTGAATCAAGACACGGTTATCACTATGCAAAGCTAGGAGTGAAATGTGTTAGCTAAACCAATTGGGGTACAGCAAGGGGACGAATCCATTAAGTTGCGGATAACCAAATACACAAGCAGGCTTCTGGATTCTACAACTACATGAAGGCTTTTAGAATGCGTTTTGAGACTGATTACTGTGACTTGTAGTCCTATACTCAGTTTTTAAGCTTGTATACATATTCCACTTCTAACTAAAAAGCTATTTGGGGTCAAACTATCAGCTTTGAGTAATCAACTTCATACTAGGTCAAAGTGATTCCCGAAATGAAGCTATTATGAATCTGATTATTGATTACCCAAGAGATCTGTTTTCATAAGAATGTCCTTTTCACTATTTTAGTACTCAACTTATCTCATTACGTACCAAATATTCTAACTACTTTAAAGACCACCCAAGTATGTATATGATATTTCATCTATAGCAATTACGGTCAAAAGTATATATTTTGAAGAGGGAAAAAAATAAAAATTGATAAAAGGGTCAACATGCTATAGGCTCAAATTGTGGAAAATTTCCAAAAATTCAAGCGCTTCGTCACAAAGCATATATTTTACTGAAGCTGGTTTGAATGAAACAGAGATGCACACTTGTGTTGCCTATATATATCTAGGGTGCGTTTAGTTGGAGAACAAATTCTCTTATTTTCTATCTCTAATTTTGTAAAAATTTGGAAGGAGAATTAATCTCCACAAAATACGTGAAAATATAGAAAAAGCGTTTGGTTGATGTTTCTATTTTCCATTTTGAAGAAAGGGAGGAGGTTGAGGGTTACAAAGGAAAACAAGGAAAACAACTAAAATTTGTTTTGTAATTTTCCTTGATAAGTTAGGAAATAGGGGATTTGTGTTTTGCAAAACATTTTGTTGGAAAACGTTGATTTGAACGCGATCTCTGTTTTCCTTGTTTTCCACAAAACATTTTGTGGAAAACAAGGGTGTTTTCCCTCAACTAAACGCAACCCTAGTATTTATGATATTTTAGCGCCAATTAGAAAAATGATTCAATACTGATGTCGCTAAAATACAGTTAGAACAGTGAAATCTCTTGCGGCCATGCATTCAAATCATTACATGCCACATCCGATTATTAAGAATCACATAATCACTTTCATAATGTTCCCTAAAGTTTTCATACTATAACACGGACATCCTATACTTCATACTAGCAAAAAATCATATCTTGGCTTTACCAAGATCCCATAAACACCACATTAGTCATATTACTCAAAAATTAATAATGTTAAGCAATACAATTATACGCAGCCAAAAAAACGGTAACAAACCTGAAATTTACAACAGGCCAACCTCCTCACAAATTTGTACAAGCTGCTCTTCCGTTGCATCATACGGTATATTTCAACTGAAAACACAATTATCAATAAACCTTACACAATTATAACACAAATAAAAAAAAGTAATATTTGGTTTTGCAAATGCAATCCGTGAAGGCAGAAAAAGGCGAGAAAACGAACCGAAAACGCAACGATGTTGAGGATTAGACATTGGTATCTAACAAAACAAGTTCATCTTCCTCAAAATCATGAATAAAGATTCAATCTTGGTATCTTTTAACTAAACCCTAATGTTCCTGTACACAAAGAAATTGTGAATTGGAATCGAACCCTAAAACCCGGATAAAAGTTGGATTTTGAGACGAGTGAAAATCCTAATTATTGGAGTGAAAACAAAAGAAAGAATGTGAAAATGGAATGTGTGAATGTAATTATTACTGTATTATTGAGTTTTGATGGGGGGAAGTCAAATTAGGGAAAGTCTTTGTAAGACAAGGATATGAGGATCCAATTGTCTATTGTACTTGTTATGTTACGAGATAGAGATTTATCAAACAGCCATCATGTTTGATGTTTTGGTTTAAGCAAGCACCAAGGTAGCAATAGTGACCGTCGCAGCATTAGCTTTTTAACTAACTGCGTAGTAAACATCACTAATTGGCAATTTTGAGTTACAAATTGTGGCTCTAGTCATTTTGTCCAATTGGCAATTTTGAGTTACAAATTGTGGCTCTAGTCATTTTGTGAGTCAATCCTCAGTAATTTCTTGTTAGGGATGAGCGTTTGAATAGAATCACGAAGCCGAAACAAGGCCGTCTGGATTCTACATATACAGTGCAGTGCAGGAACGACGAAATAAGGTGAAAAAATCGGGACCACTAATTGATGCGGGGACGGTGCCAAATCAGGAAGTTCCGAAAAAGGAAACACCCAGATTTCCGATGCGATGCAGACTGATATCTGAATCCGTTCGATGCAGTGCACCTGTACCACTAATTTGTCTTCGGAAAAATTGATCACTAATTGATGCAGGACGATGCAGAGTGCTCATCCCTATTTCTTGTATATTTTGTGAAGGAAAAACTTTAGTCAAGCTATCCCACAAATAGACCTTACAAAAACTAACATTCGCACAACCTTTTTCTTTCTTATGACTCGGTCTTGTGGTCGATGGACTTTTCTCAAAATATGCCAGCAGCGTCGTCTAACCCGGGGTGCGGTGACCGAGGAGGGTTCAGGGGTGCAGGAACCCAAATTTTGCATAGTGTAAAATTATGTTCAATATACCGATTTTTCTAAAATGAACCTCGTCCTTCAAAATTGAGTTATGATTTTTGTTATTTCTCATAAAATGAACTTGATTACTCTTGGTCTTGGATCCGCCAGTGGAAACATGTGTAATAAGAAAGACGTGTGATATAAGGGGTATTCCCCCTTTCCTCTGCCACCGGTCTAAAAGGATTATGTGCAAAGAAACAACGACTTTCACAACTGGCCTTCACATAAATGTCGAAGGGTCACACCGGTGCACACTAAACAGAACAGGCAAGTGAAAATTAGAAACGAGTTACAAATTGAAATAAGAGTAGTGGGGAAATGAAAATATCGTAGTATTTTTATTAAGGTGTAAAACGGTAATTATCTTAAATTAATATATTTATCCAGTATAAATATATGAGTAATAAAAGGCAAAAATACAAACCTTGAGTGTTTGTATAATCGCCTAAACCCCATAAGGGAGAGTTTGGCTTTTTGTCAAACTTGTATTACTTGTAGGATAAGTTAGTGAATTCTAATGCAATTAAGAGAAGGTTTGTAAGCTTATAAATACAACCCTAACATAAACTAGAAATCACTTAAATCCTCTAATCCCTAAATCTCTCCCATTTCCCTCTTCTGCGTTTAATCGACCAATCCAACCAAAGGGTCGAAACCCTTAGGTAGTTCGTCCTTAAAGTCGACCAAAATTCGACTTTGTCGGCTTCCCTAGTTGACTTCCACTCGACTATGGTTTACCTGATTCCATACTCGCCAACTTGTATAGTTTCGTAGCCTTAGTTCTACCTATGCAATACTGGTGGATACTTGACGTTGTCTAAGTGGTGATTTTTCCCAAGAAACCCTGAGGTAATTCGTGGAGCATCAAGAATAAGAAGAAGGCATTCCGTGCATATTAAGAAAGGTCGTGTAGCTTACATTTTGCAGGATAAACAAGTAAGTACTCCTAAACACCTTTTATACATGTTAGTTAGGTTATTGTTGGGTCAGTAAATTTCCAAACTCCTTGAAACAAGGATTTGAAGATAAAATAAACTAAGTGTATTATAACCTTAAACATATACAAGTCACTGAATGAACAGTTTTTCAGTGAGTCATCTTTAAGAAGCTCAGGACGAACCTAAGAAGAAAGTTTTCCATTTAGTGAGGCAGGACTCAGTGAATGATACCTGAGCCAAAGAAGAATATGATGGATTCAGTGAGTAATGAAAATAGCTCACTGAATCCCGAACTCCTCACTATGAAGGCGAAGGCGTAAAGCACGAAGACATGAAGACTGAAGTAAAGGCAGGATAAAGCGGGATAAGTTTGAAGGATAAGGGAGTGTCCTTATCTTGCAAATGTCAGCTTACCCTGAATGGATAAAAGACCAAGAGTGTGTCAACACTGAAACAAGGAAAACAAACTTGTTCCTTACTATAAATACCTTTGTGTAACAGAGACAAAATATGTAAGGTATTTTGTCATCTGAAGCTTATGTCAGTTTTGTCTTTTAAGAAAAAGGTTGTATCTTATACTTGTATAATAACAACCATTAGGTGGAGTAAAAAGGTTAAGATTGTGCACTAAATGCTTAGACATTCACAAGCCTTTTACTCCTCAATCTAACTAAGTCCACGAGGTTAGCTTAGTTGGTTAGTATAGTTATCTTAAGCAGCTTAAGTTTAGTGAAAGTACCTTTGTTGAGAATAAAGCTAACAATTACCACTAATAAACATGGTTAGCACGCTAAAGATTACACTAGCGTTGGAAAATCATTACAACTGCCGGTACATTATTACCACTTGCTATTAGGATAATTGTTATGTATTAGTATATTGATAAGTATAGAAAGATCTTGTGTATATTCTATATTGTTAGGATTATACTTATCTTGTAAAGGACTCCTTGTGCTATAAAGGAGATCCTAGGTCATTGTTTAGAGTGCGTAATTATTGATATAAGCTTCAGGTGTAACCACAATGATAAACAAGATCACTAGTATTATTTCTTAATAATATTGGAGCTTGGTGTTAAGCTGTTCACTTACATTACATCATCTGATCAAGTCTTCTAAGTATTACTAAGTATATTCAGCGTGCTTATTAATATAACTCAAAATATCACTAACACAAGGTGTGTGTTTAAGATCCATCAAGTGGTTTGAGCCGAGGTTACGATATTTTGATTTAGAAGATCCAAGGAATAAACTTAACCTACTCGCTCGATTCAATGGAGATGGAAAACAACGGTCGACTCTGCTCCAAGGCTTCTAGCTCGAACTTAATGAGTTTGAGATGTGGAGATAATGATTGAGCAATACTTTATCATACAAGACTATGCTCTATGGGAGATCATCCTAGCGGTGATTCCTTGAGTACATTACTAAGGCGAGAAAGTTGGTGACACGAAGTTGTAACAATTTACATGCACGAGAATAATGATGAAAGAGCAAGAAGAAGAATGACACGAAGGCGGAAGTTTGTTACTAATGACTCTTCCTAAAGACCGGTCATTGCTTCCGCAAGTACAAGACATCAAAAGAACTTTTGAAGAGATGCGCTCGGTGTTTGGTGGCAATGATGCTACAAAGAAGACCTGAAAGACATTGTTGAAGCAAAGTTATGAAAAATTCTACTTGGCGGTGACTCACTGAATGACATCTTCACCAAACTCAGGAAGATTGTCGCTGGCGGCGTGTTTGGCATTGAGGTGAAAAGGAAGACCTCAATTTGAAGTTTCTAAGTTTGCCTTGAGTTTCATACAAATGTTCTTATGCGGGAAAATAAACCCGGATATTGAAACTATGAAGCTCAATGATCTTTACAACAACTTGAACTCATTGAACAAAGATTGAAGAAAGCGGAGAAACTTGGTACAAGCTCTAGCGACTGGCATTGTTGTCAACCTCTGTTGGCGGTGATGATTCTGAAGATGAAAATGATGATGATTTTGCTCTGCTTGGTTCTACAATTTCCACTTTGGTAATGCTAGTGTTACCATTGCGAGTTCAAAGAAGAAGGTTCTTTGGTATTGGAGATCCTACCTTTTATGCTTTTATCTCCGCTCGAGTTAATGGCTCTATATTAACTCATGAAGACATAGAGCAAATTGATGAAGATGACATGGAGAGATGGACATAAAATGGCGAGATAGCTCTTAGCATGAGGGCTAGAAAATTCTACAAGAAGGCGGAGCCAATTCAAATCAATGGTGGAGAAAGCTGCGAGGTTCGATAAAAGAAAGTAGAGTGTTTCAATTGTCACAAGTTGGGGCACTTTGCTAGAAATGCGATGGAACAAGGAGGCGAGGCAAAGGTCTAGTTAGTACAAGCAAAGAAAGAACCAATTGTGGAAGAACCAAAGGCAATGGGCTATTGATGGTGTGAGCTATGATTGGAGTTTCATGGTGATGGACAAGAGGAACAACCTTGAGATCTTTGCTCAGAACATACTCTCATGGCTTTCTCGACTCACGAGGTACAAAACTTTGAAAGTTGTTCTAAAACATGTAGGGCTTCTAAAGAATGTGAAAGCCTTAATGAATTGTTGACAACGAAGAGCGAGTTGTATCTTGCTAATTATCTTGTGTCAAACCTTAGAAGGCATAGTTGTATTAGAAAAACAACTAGAGCATTATAGAGTAAATGAGTCAAAATATAATGTTGATATGATTATTCTTAGAAGAGATAGATCATAAGGCGGTGAATGAGGCATTAAAGAAGAATTTGAAAAACTTAGAAAGATAAATGAGAATGTCAATTTAGCTGCATTGACACATGCTATTATCAGTCTAAGTCAATTGATAAAATTTGGAATACTCAATTACCGTAAAGTTAAGTCAGTATGGGATACAACTGCTCCTCCACCTTGAGGGTGTTCCATCACTCTGGCATAGATTTAGCTCGTACATGTTTAGAAATTTGGGGATCTGAATCTTGAATATGGTCCTCCAATTTGTAAAAGTGAGGAAGAGGTTAAGCATGAGGCCGATGTTTTGAAAGTGCAAGTGACTCATCTGTTGTAGATGAGAATGTTAAAAGAATGTAGAGGCTTCATCCCAAAAATTGTTAATACTATTATAGAGGAACCTAGGAAACATGTTAACAAACCTAGATCAATTGTAAGGTATCTTTGAGATGTATAGAAACAAGCCATCGACTCCTAGGGGTAACGGAGGAGTTGGAATCATCAAATCTCAACAACTAGGTAGTGATTTTGTGATGTACAATAAAGCATATTATATCTGTGGTAGCTTTAATCATTTACATGCTAATTGTGACTATCATGTTGGGAGAAGAAGTCCATGGGAATAAAAAGGTTGAGTCTAACAAGTTTCAAAATAATTTACACACTAATTCACACTGACAAAATGATCCCGAAAGCGGTTCAACTAAAGTGGTCTTAAAACTTTTGCCACTACTAAAGCTGATTAACACTGCTACTTTAAATCACTTGTTTCAGTGCAAAATCTAAACCAACTTTTGTAAAATCTGCACATCTGAGGAAAAGGTCTTTTTATGATAAAGGGTTAAATATAACCAACAGTGGGTACCAAAATCTAAACCCGTGATTACCTTTGCTCAATAAAAAGTTCAGCTGCAAGGGTTGTAAACAAGACCGAGGATAACATGGGAAATGTTGTGAAGGCCTCGACACGTTGGGAATGGAAACCTAAAGAATTACCTCAACAACCAATCCCAATGGTGTATCAATGATCTTTGATAGATATAACTATATTGATACGAGGCATATCCAAGTCGATCATGGCTTGGGTCCCCAAAAAACTAACTCCTTTCTTATATGTCTTAGGAACATCCAAGGACAAAAGATCATATCAAGGCTACGAGATAGTGGATGTTCAAGGCACATGTTGGCAACAAGTCCTATCTCTCATATTTTGAACATTATGATGGACGGGTATGTCGACTTTGGAGGTGGAGTTAATGGAAAAGTTCTTTGGTAAAGGGGTCATTAAAGCGGTAACTTGGACTTTGAACACATGTACTATGTAAAAGAGCTTAAGTATAATCTTTTTAGTGTGTCACAAATGTGTAAGAAAAACAATGTTCTTTTACTAAAGATATGTGCTTTGTTCTCTAAGGATTTTAAGATGCACGATGAAAGTCGATTCTTAAGATTCCTAGAAAGGCAACTTATATAGCTTTGATATGAACAAAATTGTTGCTAAAGATGATTATGCTTGCTTGCTTACAGGCCACGATGGATGAATCCATGCTATGGCATAGAAGACTTGGTCATGTTAAGTTCAAAACTATTAATAAGATTGTCAAAGATGGTTTGGTAAGAGGCTTACCTCGAGAAAAGATTTGAAAATGATCAAACAATGTGGCTTGTCTTAAAGGCGAAACAACACGAGCTTCTTCTGAGTCAAAGTTGGTTAACTCTATTGCTCACCCACTTCAAATGTTACATATGGACTTGTTTGGTCCTACATCAGTGGCGACTTAAATCTTAAAGTATTGTCTTGTTGTGTTGACGATTTTAGCGAGGTTTACATGGGTTTTCTTTCTAAGGACTAAGGATGAAACAATGGCATTCTTAAGATCTTCATCATAGAAGTTGAAAACCAATATGATATGAAATTTAAAATCATTAGGTGTGACAATGGGACAAACTTTAAGAATAGAGTTATGGATGATTTTGCGAGATAAAGGTATTAAAAGAGAATTTAGTGTTGCTAGAACTCCTCGACAAAATGGTGTTCTTGAGGAGGAGAAGCAGGACACTTATAAATTTCTAGAACCATGTTGGCGATTCAAAATTGCCAATCACTTTTTGGCGAAGCGATTAACCTTGCATGTTATGTGCAAAACAGGGTTTTAGTAGTGAAAGCGAAAAACAAGACACCTTATGAGTTATTTAGAGTGACCTCCTATCCTAGACTTCATGAGACCATTTGGATGTCATGTATCTATTCTCAATACCATAGATTATCACAGGAAAATTTGAATAAAAATCGATGAAGGGTATTTTGTTGGGTATTCCATGGTTAGTAAAGCTTTCGGAGTATTGACTTAAGAACCCAAGATTGAAGAGAATCTGCATGTTGAGTTCACGGAAAACAAAGTGAATGTCAAAGGCGGTCGGAAAAGGCATTTGATCTTGATACTCTAACCCATACTATGAATTATGTACCTATCTCTACGGTACATCTACTTATGATTTTGAAGGTTCGAAGAGTTTCTTGATGATGATGAACTAACAATGATCAAGGAGATGATCAAGATGAATTCGATTTGCCACTTTGGGACTATCGCGAGATAATGATGACATTCAAAGGCGGAGATGCTCAACCTTCTAATGATTACGGAAAGGAAGGAGATAGCAACATGAACACGAAAATCCACGAAAGCGGTGGAAATTCATATTCCACTGCTAGGCGAAGTTTCCTTGCAACACGGAAGTGGAAAATACAACTCGATTATAGAGGCTCGAGCCAATGATGTTGAAATCTCAAATATGCCAAGTGAGATTGGGTTCCTCGAACTCCCATACTTGATTCATAAATCACATCCTCTTGAAAATGTGATTGGGGATGTTCATTCACCGGTGAAGACTAGAAGACAAACAAAATTGATTGATATTCATGGATTTATTAGTGAAATCTATGAATCTAAGAATCATGAAGGCAAAATTAATGTCTTTTCATGTGTTTTACATCACAAATGGAGCCAAAGAATGTATACAAGGCACTTGAAGATGAAAGTTGGGTGGAAGCAATGCTAGAAGAGTTGCTCGATTCAAGCTTCAAAGGTTTGGGTGCTTTGTGATTTACCTCACGGCAAGAAGGTAATAGGTACTAAATGGGTGTTCGAAACAAGAAGGATGAAAGAGGAATTGTTATCGAGAACAAAGTTAGGCTTGTGGCTCAAGGATACACTCGGTGGGAGGGTATTGACTATGAAGAAGTATTTGCCCAGTTGCAAAATTGAAGCAATCAGTCATTTCTTAGCCTATGCATCCTTTATGGGCTTTAAAGTCTATCAAATGGATGTAAAAGTGTTTGTCTATATGGGCGATTGATGAGGAGGTATATGTTTCACAACCTCCAGGGCTTTGAGGACCACGAATATCCAAACAAAGTATCTGAGGGTGGTTAAAGCTTTGTATGGCTTACATCGAGGCACCAAGAAAATAGTATGAGACCTTGACTACTTATCTTCTAGATAATGGGTTTCATAGAGCAGATGGATCGGACTTTGTTCATCAAGAAAGACAAGAATGATATCTTGTTCGTTCAGTATATGTTGATGATATCATTTTGGATCTACAAAGATAGAGATGTGCAAAGAGTTTGAGAAGCTAATGAAGGAAGAATTCAAGATGAGTTATATGGGTGAACTCGCATTCTTTTGGGACTTCAAGTACAACAAAGGCGGATGGTATTTTCATCAATCAAGATAAATATGTGGTGAGATACTAAGGAAGTTCAAGTTCTCGATGCAAAGTCATCCGCACCCTGAGACAAGACTACATCAACTTTTGAAGGAAAATAGTGGTTAGGGGTGGAAGCGAGCCGAGCCGCTCGTGAAAAGCTTCGGGATCGGATCGGGTAAAAGCTCGAGCAGGCCGAGGCCTAAGCGAGCTCGAGGCAGAGCTCGAGCCTAAGTTGGGCTCATTTAATAATCGAGCTCGAGCCGAGCTCTGTACAAAGGCTCGTTTAGGCTCGCGAGCCTAGCGAGCCCTAAAATATATATACGTATATATATTTTCTATCATTATAACCGTGTTGAGCTCGAGCCTTGTGTTAGCGAGTCGAGCTTTGTGTTAACGAGCCGAGCTCGAGCTTGTGAAAATTTCACGAGCCGAGCTCGAGCTCAAATGTGAGGCTCGAAGCGAGCTCGAGCTCGACTCGAGCTTTTATATATAAGCGAGCCGAGCTCGAGCCTAAGCAGGCTCGAGCTCGGCTCGGCTCGTTCACCTAATAGTGGTGAAGCGGTTGATGTGCGCATGTCAGCGGTCTATGATTGGTTCTTTGATGTATCTTACATCATCTAGACTGATATTTTGTTTGCGGTGTGTGCTTGTGCAAGGTTTCGGTCACTCCCGGGTTCTCACACTTGAGCTGTGAAGAAGATTTTGAGATATCTTAAAGCATTTCCTTATCGGGATTATGGTACCCTAGAGAATCACCTCAGTATTGGTTACTTACTCGGATAGTGATTATCTTTGGTGCTAGTTTGGATAGAAAATCTACTACGGTGGATATAAATTTCTTGGCAATAGATTGGTGTCATGGCGATTGCAAGAAACAAACAATGGTGGCAAATTCATCAAGCGAGGCGAGTATGTGGTTCTTTGCAGTTGCTATGCTCAAGTTCTATGGCTTGAATCAACTTTTGGACTATGGGTACAATTTCATGAATACCATCATCCATATTGACAATAGCGGTACCATTTGCATTATTAAGAATCGATTCAACACACAAAGACTAAACATATTGAAATTAGACATAATTTTATAAGAGATTGTTATGAAAAGGCTAATCCAAGTTGTCAAAATCCATCTTGATGACAACTATCTTTGATTTATTAACAAAGAACTTGATGTGGGTAGGTTTCGATTACTTGGTAACAGGTATTGGAATGCTAAATCCATAAAACTTTTGTATCTAATGGTCTTTGGTGTTGAGAAGAAGTTTTTGGGTACTAAAATTGTTGTATAAGTTTGTATATATTTGCTTGTATTTTGTTTAACCTTTATGCGACAAAGATGGGAGTTGATCTTAAAGGTGTGTCTCGAGACACACAACAAATGGTTATTGATTCACCATGTCTAATTACATAAGAATCAACTAGTCGAAAAACGACTCTTGGTAAAGACTTAACAAAAGCGTTTATGGTTGATAGTTTACCAAAAACTATATGGTTATCAACTCACCATATTCTTTATGATTAAGAGTTAGCTAGTCCATAGCAAATGGCTCATGGTAAAGACATATCAAATCTGTTGATAGCTGGTAGTTTGCTAAAACTATGATAAAGAGTAGTCAAATTTTCATATGTTTTCTTTACCTTTTTTGAAAATCTTTGTGAAAATTACCCTTGCTAGTTCACAGTTTCCTTGTGATGTTATTTTACCCTTTGTTGATCTAGCCATTACAAATGTTGTGTCGATAACTAATTTTTACTAGTCGTTGAATTGAAATTGCTTTCCATATATATAGGGTAAAATTTTTGAGGATTATCTACTTTCCTTATTGTTATTTATCTTCAAAGATAAATCTTTTCAAAGATAATTTGTCTTCATAAAACTCTTAAACCACCACTATATATCTTTCTCTAAATTGGCGAGTTCTTTATACAATTCATCTTGACACAATATATTTTTCATCAAAAGATTCTATGGCACCTATCACTTTTCGAGATGAGCACAACCAGTGGCTACTTGGAAAAGTCAAGCAGAAGAGTGGCCTGTTTTCATCAGTTGTGGACTTTCTAAACACTACCCATATAATGTATGCTTTACTTCTTAATCCCACAATGTATATCTCTCAAATCAAGCAGTTTTGGAACTCTATTGACCCATAACCATTGAAAATAGAGATACACATGAAGCGATGGATGCTCTTGGAGCCAGCTGTGGATGGGGTAACTATTGATGTTATTGAGGCATCCTTGAGGAGAATTCTCCATTGGATGATCTCAATGGTATCATCACATTACCCATGCGAAATTCATTCATCTTTCATCCATGGGGTATGATACTCTTGACAAAAGGCTACTTTCAAAAGAGTGGTTTCGTCCTCATTGGAATTTTGATACATACTCTTTTACATTGTCTAAGTCCTAAGAAAACATCTTATGAACAATTCGGTTCAACAATGGCTTACCCTTTGGTTTGTCTAGTCACGATAGGACTTTTAATTGGTCTAAATATATTTTACAAGTATGCGAGGCAATGTAAAGAGTTCAACAAAAATTTTATGTATCAAGGTTTGTGCAAGCGATGTTAAATGAATTTCAACGCAACCCCATTCAAGAGTTTATAAAATCCGTTGCCTTAAGCCTAAAGTTTTTCAAAACATGAACAAAGATGGCAATAGGATTATTACACCTATTTTCCTCAAATGCTTGCAAGATTTCACGGTACAAAACTACTTCCATAATCATTTGTTCCAAACATTGATTACACTCACGATTTCTCACACCTATGAGAGGAGGCACAACAACCAACTCCTCCCATTACAACACATCATGTTCTGGTTCTTTTGGTTTAGGAACAAGCGTTGGTGGTTCGAGGCTTCAACCTAGTCCAACTAGAGAGATACGAGCCAATGCCCATGATTCACCTCTCTAACAGGTCACATAGTTGGAAGTGTTGAGGCGTTGGGCAACAGATGGAATTGATGGAACTTTGTACCAAACTAACTAAGCGGTTGAATCTCACGGAGAAAGACTTGGAACAACTAAAGGAGCAACATGCCAAGGATATTACACATTTGAAAGAAGAGATTGGACCTTGAAGAAAGAGTTGCGGGGGTTGAAGCAAGGAAAGCTGCAAAGATTGTGCTATCATCTCCATCTCACTCTTGATGGTGATTCGAGAAGATTTCAATACTGATTTGGGAAATTCTCCTAAGCGGGGAGGAAAGCAGATCTTTGAAACCAAGGGAGGAGAATTGATTTTGGAGATGAAGGTGTTTCAAGTAAAGGTGCTTGAGGAAGGCGATACTCGAAGTTCCTTAATAGCAACTCTGACAAGAAATTTTCAGATCGCAACCAGCGATTTCATTCCCAGCTGGAAGAAGTTACCTTTGTTGCTCAAGATATTACCACTGCAAGTGAAGAAATTGAAAGCGAGAAGAAAGAAAAGGTAAAGCAGGTTGTGCGAGTAAAGAGCAACAAAGAAGAAAGATTTCAAAGAAAGAACAAGCTCAAATTTCTCATGATGCAGAGGTTTCTAGAAAGATCAATGAAGATCAAGTTGCTAATAAGAAAAGACGTGAGGAGATAGAGATTGCAGAATTTATGGAGGCTAAAAGGTTGGGCAGAATAGACACCACTAATCCAATGGATGTAAATCCATTTTCCACTGTTCCACCTAAAATACTTAGAGAAAAGACTCCAGAGTTCAGCTATGTACCTACAGAATAAGAGATTGAGTTTTTGATTGCTAATGATCCAGTGATCAAGAAGAAGGCAATTGACCTAGTTGCAGATAAGTCTTTAACTGAAAAACAAAGAACAACACGAGTTAAAGGTTTCATTCAAATGAAGAATAATCAAGCACTTCAAGATGCTATTGTTTGATCGAGAAGGTCAAAAGAAACCAAGACAACCAACCAAGGCACATGTGATTTCAATGATGAAGATTATTGTTGCAAAGTTGGTGGTGGAAAGACATCAATTCAAAGGGATGAGTGATGATAAAGTTGAAGGTATCTACTACGAGTTCAAAGACAAGATAAAGATTTTATTTCTATGAACGAAGAAGAAGAAGAAGATATCCTCATCGAAGAAAAAAGCCAAAGAAAGTGAACCTCAAACACATAAGAAGACAAAGTTCTTGAAGAACAAGAAGTTCCAAGCGAAATTCTTGAAGAACAATTGGTGAAATGATATTGATAGAAGAAGAAGATTTTTACCACGAACCACTTGCAAGTCGGACATCTATTATTGATTAGGAAGTGTTTCTTTGCTAGCAATTTGCTCCAACATGGAAGATTACAAGGCTAGGTGGTGAAACTTCATCATTCATTCAATTTGAAGAACTCATCAAAGCATGTGAGACATGATCGGATACTTTGTGGAGATTGGTTCAAGAAAGGTTTGATCTTGAAGATCTTAAAGATAGGAAGGAAATCGGTTATGGGTTAATCTAAGAAGGCTCTATGAACGAGATACTAATGATGATTTACGGAAATTCTCATGTTCATGTCACAGTACTAAATGGTTTTATTATGATTCATGTGAAGTTTATCATGTTTCTACATCGGATGGAGTGGATGCATTCATGTTTCTTGAGAAAGAATACCCACTCAGTGGAACTCTCCTTGTGATGTTGTGTACAACAATAAGAGTTCATGAAGATAATGAGAAGGTCGAGCATTGTTACTTAGGCTTCAAGATCAATGTTCAAGAGCTATTCGGGAATTAAGGAGAAAGTGAAGTGTTTGAAGAATTCCCAAATCCTTCAGAAGATGCAGATTGAAGAAACTTATTGATTTGCAAAGAAATCATAAGTTTAGGGAGGATTGTTGGGAATAAAGCTATGATTACCAACGATAAACTTGTGGTTATGCTTGCTAAAGATTACACTAGCGGTGGAAACTCATTACTGCTGCCGATACATTATTACCACTGCTATTAGGATAATTGTTATGTATTCGTATATTGATAAGTATAGAAAATATCTTGTGTATATTCTATATTGTTAGGATTATACTTATCTTGTAAAGGACTCCTTGTGCTATAAAAGGAGATCCTAGGTCATTGTTTAGAGTGCGTAATTATTGATATAAGCTTCAAGGTGTAACCCTAGTGATAAGCAAGATCACTCGTATTATTTCTTAATAATATTAGAGCTTGGTGTTAAATTGTTCACTTACATTACATCATACAATCCGTCTTCTAAGTATTACTAAGTATATTCCGCGTGCTTATTAATATAACTCAAAATATCACTAACACAAGGTGTGTGTTTAAGATCCATCATACACCATACATTGTCATTCAATCCCAAGTGTTGTTCCGCAAGAACTTGGATAATATATTCTTTCACTAACTTTCTAATAAGAATATAAACGTTGAAAACTCGTGTCTACTTTACTTCACGTTTTAACTTGTTAAACTGTTTTTCAGACAACATTGCTAAGCCATGGAGCTTGGATAGATTAACTTTATAGTTAATTCTAACCAAGTTAAAGGGAACAACAAGTGGTATCGAGCCTACGGTTTATAAAACTTTTAATTACGAGTCTACAAAGTTTTTAAAATCAAGATCCTACCATGGCTGATAGTGATTTGCCCCACAAAAAGGGAGGAAGCTATTCAGCTGTTGCTCCCCGACTAGAAGTTGGAAAATTCAATAAGTGGAAAAAGCTCATGCTTTGCTAATTAACAGGAATGAAACCATATTATATCAAATGTATTAATGATGGTCCATTTGTCCCTAAAACTGCTAAAGGTTTACCCAAGCCTAAAGCTCAATAGACTCTTGATGAGAAAAGGGTGGTCAATCAGGACCAACACCTCAAAAGCATCATTATATCCTATCTGCCTGACGATATAATGGAATCAGTCATTAACTATAAAACAGCTAAACAAACTTGGACTGACTTGGTTCATAGCTATGAGGATCCATTAGATACCAAGGAAAACAGGATAATGAACCTGAAATTTGAGTATAACACTTTTAGAGCCAAAGATTCTGAAAGTCTCTCAGAAACATATACCCGTTATAAGACACTACTCAATGAGCTGTCCAATGATGGTATAACTCTGTCTTAGCATGAGATGAATATTGGTTTTGTCAACAGTCTCCCTCAGAAGTGGTTAATCTTCTCTCAGGGTCTCAGGAAGGCTAATCACATTCAAAATCTTGACCTACCTAAAATCTATAGGAAGTTTCTCTATGAATACAACTTAATCTCTAGGAGATACCCTGATTAGAAACAGGCTCAAGAAACCAAAAGGCCACGACCATTCTTTGTCACACCCCAAAATGGGTGTGACGGAATATTAACAAGGCGTGACTTTCATGGTACAAAGTTACAGTTATATCGAACGACCTACATGAGTCATTTAGAAAATCATTCGTTTGATTTATTAAAGCAATACATAGTTCACAAAAGATAGGTCTCAATAGGTTTATTTTTAGTACAATCAAACGAATGTGTTAAATGCAGGAAATCTTCGTGAATGTATTCGTCAACGACGACCAAGACTCCATGAAATGCAATCAAGCAAGCTAGACACCTGAGAAATACATGCTAAAAGGCCAACATAATGTTGGTGAGTTCATAGGTTTAATTTAATGTAAAATCATGCACAGAACACAAGATTTCAGTAGTATAAAAATAAATACAATTGCACTAAGCCCATGACCCCGATGCTTAACGTATTTGTATTGCAATCATGCATAAATGCCCCAAACAAGTGTTTGCCAGACACTTAATGTAATCCTCAAATGGTATGCGTTCGTTTGACCAGTTTGAGCAACCCAACCCGAACGGGGGTGTCAACCCAATAGATCTATTCACAACATTCGCGCTTTCATGTAATTAACGGTTCATGATTATGGTAGGGGACTTTTATTGGCTATGTGGTAACCTAGGAAATGTAACAATATTTGTACTTTGTGTCCGTATAAAAACAAGCAATGTATTCTAACCCCGAGCATTTGAAAAATATTGTAAACAAGTAAAACGGGGCTATGAAACTCACCTCAGTAAAGCAATCTAAATAGAGTATGGTCAAACAGTATGAAGGTACGGTACCGATACGCAACCTATATTATGTGGCAAGTCTTAGTTCATAATTCCAGATTAAAACTCGAAGAAGTTTACCTATGTATAAAAGCCTTTTTATATTGTTCTTGCTTGTATTGCGACATTCATGTTAAAACGATCTTGTAGGTATTGGCAAGAATTGGCCCTTTGGAAGTGCATAGGTATGAAAGCATATAAAAGTGTCTAAGAGGAGTGAGTCTCATGTTTGATAGAAACCGAGATCTGACGTCTGAAGGGTAATCACTAATTATTAGGCGATGAAGAAATATGAAATTATTGTTATATATATATATATATATATATATATATATATATATATATATATATATATATATATATATATATATATATATATATATATATATAGGGAGGTTAACGTGAGATAGTGTCTTAAAGTAGAATAGAATAGGAAGCGATCTTAGCCGTCAGATGTATCAACAAATGAGATCAATGATAAAAATAACAAAATGGCATTATGGTAAATATCATGAAACATAGGCATGTTTAACAACTAAAATTTGCAGGCTTGATTCACGGATATATCTACTATTGTCGTTTACCTTTTCTTCTTAGCATATTTGTTTTATGATTTATACTCCATTCACATAATTTGATTTTGAATAAAAAAAAACCTTACGTAGATTGCATGCGTCATTCTCTTCTATATATGGTGGGTCTGGTGTTTCGTTGACGTTCATTCCTTAAGGAAAACTACTAATTGTCACCCAAATGATACAGTGTCATATTATTATTTCATTGATACATTGTCGTCGGAAAATTACAAACAAAAGAATAGTTTAGGCGGTCGTATGATGACGAAGGTGGCTAGCGAGGACTTGGCAACGATGACAACAAGCTAAGTTTTTGTCGACAAAAACAATACAACGGTGTGAATGGCTTCAATCTTCAGGTTGACAAAATATTGGGATGATTTCGAACTAAATGATACACGACCAATCAAAACCATGATACTCAGCTCGACCAATTTTCTCCGATAAACGACAAATGATACACAACACTGTTACACTACTTATACAAAGATAAATTTAAAAAGTGATACACAAGCGAGTACGGTAACTAAATCCAATGGCAACTAGTTTTTTCGATGGCCGGAAACTGCCTTGGGGGACCACCGTGACGTGAACAATAACAACAACGTACAAGATTACAACCTTTTCTAACAGGTCCATTACTAATAACGTTGGAAGATGGCGGTGGTTCTACTGGCCGGGGAAGATCGACGTCGGTAGGAGACGAGTTAAATAAAGTTAAAGAAAACAAGTGGGAAGCGTTTATTTGATATGGAGATTTTCCAGGATTAAGTATCTAGACAAAAGGAGATTACCAAATATACCCTTAATGAGTTTATTAAACATTTTAATTTAAATTAATAGCTAATTTCCACTTGTCAAATGATGTATGGCTTCATATACTATCTTATTTTAACCACTATCTTACATGAACCTCATTCTATATATATATATATATATATATATATATATATATATATATATATATATATATATATATATATATATATAAAAGTAACTATAAAACATCAATTTGTAATAAACATTTGAATGTTTAATATTAATTAGTAATTTAAAGTATTTTTGTTTTACGAAAACTTATTAGATAATATATATTTTTAACATGTATATCGGTTGTAATATTTTTAATGAAAAACGAGTATGACGCAAAAATATGTTTTGGTTATACGGGGTGACTAGATGCCACAAAAGTACTCTATTTTACTTTGTTTGAAAACAAGTTTTAAAATCTAGTAATGTCTCATTACTTTTAGTACGACAAAACATTTAGTTTGCATTTTGTATCTTTTTACTAGTTTTGTGAAAATACATAGTTTTAAGTTGCAAAAATGTTAAGTTTTAGTTAATTCATTTACATGTAACTATATAGGTAAGTTTGTATGTTTAGTAGACAGGTGTAGGATGAGTCGAGGTCAAGTATTTGCATCAAGTCGGAATCCATGAGTAGATTACCTTTTCGAAAACAAGGTTAATCGAACACTTTTGTGGAGGTCGGGTGTGGGCAGACTTAAGCCAAACGGACCTTATGCGATGTGGGCTTCGGCCCAGATGCAAACAACATACCCTTTTATTGTTGAAGGAGTTTGGCCCCTCTTGAAATCAACCCAACACACCCTTATTGGATGACGGGTTGTGGCCCAAAAATAAACACACACTCTTAATATTTGCAACTTATGATACCTCCATCAGTTTTGATAAGTTAAATGGCAAACCAAATTAGCACTTTGATTGACCCTGTAGTTCTAAACGCGGAGTAGGGTGTCGAGGTTAAACATATGCACAACAAGGTTACTAGCCATGCGGTGGCTTAAGAGTCTAAGGGAGTATCAACGATCCATACCAAGGCTCGACTTAAGGACCCTCGGGGGGTGGTGTCGCAAGGGTGATTAACCTTAGTTTTTGAGGTCAAAACCTACACAACACATTCTCGCGGGGTTAGTGTCTTATGGCTATAACGACTCGACCCGTTAGGGTGTGGTTTCCTTTGGGTCGAAACCACAAACAAACACCTCGCGGAGTTTGTTTCTCGGCTTCAATACTCAACACAATACACACCCTAAGGGTGCAATTTCCTTTGGAATTGAAACACAAGCAGGACACTTAGGTTGCGTTTAGTTGAAGGAAAACACCCTTGTTTTTCACAAAATGTTTTGTGGAAAATAAGGAAAACAGATATCGCGTTCAAATCAATGTTTTCCAACAAAATGTTTTGCAAAACACAAATCTCCTATTTCCTAACTTAACAAAGAAAATTACAAAACAAATTTTAGTTGTTTTCATTATTTTCCTTTGTAACCCTCAACCCTCCCTCCCTTTCTTCAAAACAGAAAATAGAAACATCAACTAAATGCGTTTTCTATATTTTTAAGTGTTTTGTGGAGATTAATTCTCCTTCCAAATTTTTACAAAACTAGAGATAGAAAATAAGAGAATTTGTTCTCCAACTAAACGCACCTTTATATTCTTAAACAACATCACTTTAACCGAACCAAACCCGAACTACTTCTAATTACTAGGTTTTGACAAGGCACTTATGAGTAAGTAATAAAACCCACTTGCACCCGCAGTTGGGTTAAGATCCTCGACAGGAGCAAAAGAAGAAAAAGAACCAGTGTCAACTTATTAATCCCAACGACGCACTACTAATAAACCAACATCAATAAGATTGATTAATCTAAGAGCCTAATCAAGAACACTTCCAACGACCAAAACCATAATTTCCACATCAAAGCAACAACATCAATTATTTCTAAAAAAAGAAACGATCGGATACACAATCATTGGTAGCGACAAGGTTCAATCCCAATCAATTATAATCGATCGGCTAGATCAAATAAGTAAACATAATTATATTAAAATGTATTGATACCTTACGAGATGATTACATACCGATTGCAAGGAGAGACTAAAAGAATTTGAACACAAGTTATCCCAACCCGATTCAAACAGGAAACCACCACAACTTCTTTTTTGATTTTTGGATAATAAATTTGAGGTGTGTGGTCTTCCTGTGAGTCGACTGGTAGGTTTAAAAAGAAGAAAAACAAAGAAGAGTTAAACATAGAATTATTGACTCCAAAAATAGAATTGTAAAATTTCAACTGGAATTAAAGCATTGTCGGTACGTGTACAAATTTTTTTTTGAGTTATAAGAGTCGGTAATTGCCACAGAATTAATGTTTCACAACTTCTGATGAAATAAACTATTACGTTAATGAGGTACAATGTCGGGAAAAATCACGGGTTGTAATAATTGCACCTATATCAAGTGCATTATATTCAAATGGTGGTGTGCAGGATTTTCAAGAAAACTTTGATGATGAGGCTGATGAAAGAACCAATGAGGAATACCTAAATGATTTACAAACTGAATTTCAAGAGAGGGAACTCCTTACAAACTCAAAACGTTTCATCAAAAGAAATAAGTAAAACTTTTCTGGTTCCAAAGCAAGTGAAAGCACTTAATGTTTTAAATGTGGTAAAAAGGGTCACTTTGCAAAAGACTGTTTTTCAAAAACCACTTCAAAACCTTCATACAAATTTTCTGGAAACAGTTTTTCCTCAGGAACTAGAATTTTTCAACCAAAAATGCTTCATTCTTCTCAACATTTTCAAAACAAACAGATCAAAAGGATCAAATTTTTTTTAAAGCTAATTATAGAAAAGCTAAAGCTAAACTTGCACTCCTTGAGGCTGCACCATCAACCCCTCAGTTCATACAGAGCTCTAAACTCTCTCAAGGAAAGAACAAAGGTCTTGTTGCTGAAACCTTTGATTGGGATGAAGAAGATGTTTCTTCTAATGATGAAGTAAGAGTCAGTGCACTAATGGCTCTTGTAGAAGGTGAAAAGTTGATTGTTGGAAAGAGTCATGCAAGAAATAGAGAATGGCTCAACATCACCATGAGAAAGGTAAATATTTTACTATCTATGGATGATGATTATGGTTGACAATCTTATTTAAGTTACCTTAATGTGGATCTTAAGTTTGTTGAAGAGCAAAGATTAAATTTGTTTACAAAATACAATAAACTCACTTTTGAATTAAACAAGTGTAGAGATGAACTTCTTGCTTTAAAAAAAGCTAAACTTGAAGTTGTCACACTTCAAATTCAAAACACTGAACTTGTGAAACAAAATCATGCTCTTCAGAGGAACTTAAGAAAGAAAAGCTCATTATTGAAACTTGGGCGACCAAAATCCTAGAGTTTATGAGTCATCAATCTTATTCTATTACTAAAAGAGTACTAAGAGAAGATCAACTCATTTGAGCCCATAGTAACAATAAAAGTGAAAATGCTTTCACTCGTGCGGCATTCCTTTAAAAAGAATGAAAACCAAAATCCGATTGGCGGGTTGAGAGAGTCAACCAGTTGTAAGTGCTGACTTTAACACTGGAAAAATCTTGGAACATGAAAGTCAGGCCATCAAAGAGATGCTTGGAGTCACTGATGAACCCAATCAAACTAAGTCCATCAATGTGTCTGAATCAAAATCTCACACCCATTTGCCTCCATTAAAAGTCCTTCAGGGAGCCTCACCCAGTTCAGACCTCACGCCTTTGGTCTATTCCCAACAGTCTCCAAAAGAGAGATCAAGACTTGGTATAACCATCCTGAAAAGATCTTCCAATAACCAAAACAAAGACTCAGTTCCTACTGAATCTTCAAAACCTTTAATCCCTTCAAATGAAAGGACCAATGACCTGATCTTAAATTTGATCAGTTGGCTGAACTTGTCAGGAAGCTAAAGGAGAAATTAGAATCCTCTGAAAAAGCTTCTTAATCTAAGATTAAGGAGTCCAAACCAGCTTCCTCAAGCAATGCCAAACCTAAAACAACACCAAAACCCAAAATGAAATGTGAACTATGCAATTATACAAATCACACAACTGACGATTGCTATAGGATTCTATTTTGCATGATTTGCAATAAGGAAGATCACATAAACTCATATCACAAATCACACATTGCATCTATAAATGATCATTCAAAATACAAGACTCAACCCTTTCAGTATGCTTCAACAAACAAGCAAGCGTTAAGACAAAAGGCTAAGCCTTTTTCACCCTGCACACATTGTGGATTTAATGACCGTCACACTGATGATTGTCTATTGTATCCCTGTTGTGACATTTGTGGTGACCCTTCACATGACACCTCGGGACATGACATGATTATTCATGCCAGAAGAGGATCCACAACTGAATCCTCTCAGTCAAATGAGTATTTTAACACCAAATGCAAAACATGTGGAAGCGCTGTCTACTCAACCACTGACCATGAATCTGTTGAGAGATTTAAAAAGACCTACAAGGCGAACCAACAAGAAAGTGGGTTCAAGAAAAGCTAACTCAGTTTACTATTTGTGCGAGAGACATGCGGGGGACTGTTTGGCATCTAGGCGATGGATGCTCGAAGTATGGTGGTGTGAAAGATTATATGCACAAATATGTAGAAGAGCTAGGACCTAAGGTAGTATTCTTGATAATTCATTATGTACCCTTTGAAGGTTACAGGTTCGATGAAATTGTAGTGGAATAGTTTTTACTAGAATAGCCTATGTAAATGGTCTTAAGTAACCAAAATAAAGACTCAACTCTATTGAATCTTCCAAACCTTTGATCCATTCAAATGAAAGGACCAATGACACGATCTTAAATTTGATGGGTTAATTTGAACTTGTCGAGGAAGCTAAAGGAGAAATTAGAATCCTCTGAAAAAGCTTCTAATCTAAGATTAAGGAGTCAAACCGACTTCCTCAAGCAATGCCAAACCTAAAACAACACCAAAACCCAAAATGAAATGTGAACTATGCAATTATACAAATCACACAACTGACGATTGCTATAGGATTCTATTTTGCATGATTTGCAATAAGGAAGATCACATAAACTCATATCACAAATCACACATTGCATCATAAATGATCATGCAAAATACAAGACTCAACCACTTTCGGTATGCTTCAACAAACAAGCAAGCATTAAGACAAAAGGCTAAGCCTTTTCCACCACCGCATTGTGGATTTAATGACCGTCACGCGATGATTGTCTATTGTATCCTGTTGTGACATTTGTGGTGACCACTTCATGACACCTCGGGACATGACATGATTATTCATGCGGAAGAGGATCCTGGCTGAATCCTCTCGATCGAATGAGTATTTTAACACCAAATGCAAAACATGTGGAAGCATTGTCTACTCGACCACGACCATGAATCATTGAGAGATTTAAAAAGACCTCTGAGGCGAACCAACAAGAAAGTGGGTTCACAAGAAAAGCTAACTCAGTTTACTATTTGTGCAGAGACATGCCAGGGAGCCTGTTTGGCATCTAGACAATGGATGCTCAAGAAGTATGACTGGTGTGAAAGAGTATATGCACAAATATGTAGAAGAGCTAGGACCTAAGGTAGTATTTGCTGATAATTCATTATGTACCACTGAAAGTTACGGTTCAGTAAATTGTAGTGGAATAGTTTTTACTAGAATAGCCTATGTAAATGGTCTTAAGTAACCAAAATAAAGACTCAACTCCTATTGAATCTTCCAAACCTTTGATCCATTCAAATGAAAGGACCAATGACCTGATCTTAAATTTGATCAGTTGGCTGAACTTGTCAGGAAGCTAAAGGAGAAATTAGAATCCTCTGAAAAAGCTTCTTAATCTAAGATTAAGGAGTCCAAACCAGCTTCCTCAAGCAATGCCAAACCTAAAACAACACCAAAACCCAAAATGAAATGTGAACTATGCAATTATACAAATCACACAACTGACGATTGCTATAGGATTCTATTTTGCATGATTTGCAATAAGGAAGATCACAGAACCTCATATCACGAATCATACATTGCATCTCTAAATGATCATGCAAAATACAAAACTCAACCCTTTCAGTATGCTTCGATAAACAAGCAAGCATTTAGACAAAAGGCCAAGCCTTTTTTTTACACTGCACACACTGTGTATTCAATGACCATCACACTGATAATTATCTATTGTATCCTTGTTGTGAAATTTTTGGTGACCGTTCACATGACACCTCAGGATATGGTATGATTATTCATGCCAAAAGAGGATCCATAACTGAATCCTCTCAGTCAAATGAGTATCCTAACACCAAATTCAAAACATGGGGAAGCACTGTCCACTCAACCACTGACCATAAATCTGTTGAGAGATTTAAAAAGACCTACAAGGCCAGACCCACCAGAAAGTGGGTTCATAAGAAAAACTAACTTAGTTTACTATTTCTGCAAAGACATGCCAGGGAGAAGTTACGGAACGTTAAAGTTTTGACTAAAAACTACACTTTAATAAATTGACAACTTTTAGTCTATTAATAAACAGAAGCCGGTCGGGTATTTTCAAAGTCATTTTCGAGCGTCTAAAAGTCCAAACGAGCTAAAAAATTCTAAACAAATATTGGAGTACCATATACGTACTTTGTATATGAGTTTAAAGTTTTCTAAAATACTAAATAACTAAGTGTATTGAGGCTTGGGTAGGCACTTAGAAAATCCCTAGAAAAGGTGTTCAAGAGAAATTCTCTTAATACCAACTTCTATGCCGGGTTCTCAGCAAGGGACCTTCGTTGCTTGGTTTGCGATGACACCCCTTTCTGCTGATCAAGTACGATGTATTAAAGATGGTCACTTGTAAACTTCATACGAAGCTAGTTAACAACTTCAACGTAAAGTATATTTTACATATAGAACTTAATTGCAAACATGTACGGGTGATATAGTATTTATAAAATTGCGTTCACGTTATTTCACTTCATTGCACAACCTAAGATGCCATATTATTTAATTAGGTTGCGGATAAGTTCCAAGCATTGTTTTTCCATGTACGCATTTCTAGTACTTTATTACTTGACTACTTGAGGTGAGTTTCATAGCCCCGCTTTTACATGTTTACATTATTTCTAAACACTCGGGGTGAGAATACTATGCTACGTTTTTACTTACATATACGAGTACCAAATACGTTACATATTGCCTAAGTTACCACATTGCCATTAAGTCTCCAGTTATCATGAACCGTTAATTATTCGTAAGCGCGGATGTTGTGAATAGATCTATTAGGTTAACACCCCCGTTCGAGTTGGTCGCTCCAACTTAGTAAACGAACACATATCATTTGAAATACATTGAGTGTTTGGCAAATACTTACATGGGGCAAGTTATTATTTTGTTTAATTGCATACATATTACGTTGAGCTTCAGGGTCATGAACTTAGGAAAATTGTATTATTTTTCTATGACATTGTATTTGTTATAATTGTCATACATGCTGAAATCTTGTTGTCCGAACTTAACTTTACATTTACGTAACCTATGAACTCACCAACATTATTGTTGACCTTTTAGCATGTATTTCTCAAGTGATTAAAGTATGCTTGGCTTAACATTCATAGAGTCTCATGTTAGAGTCTCCTTAGTTGTTGTGTCACATGAGAGATTTCATGCATTAACTTATTTGTTTGATTGTGACAAAACTTATTTCATGCTTTTGGTGAAACATTGGGACCTATCTTTTGTTAAACTTTGTCTTTATTAAATGAATCAAACGAAGTACTTTTCCTTCGTGTTTAAGATACCTTCTTAGGGAAGGTAATCTTGTTACCAAGCAATTCCTATGGCTTGATAAGTATGAGCTTTAACTAAGCAAAATGACAAGGAAGGTTAGTGCAATTTAGTAAGAAAGAAAAAGAGAAAAAAATATTGTCATCTAATCAACATCCTACAAAAGTGTTTTAAAACATGGTGTTTGTTTTTGTAAAAGACCTTCTTTGTAGTTTTCAATTAAACATGGATCGTATAAAGTTTTTAAAGTACAACATACTCTAAGAAACTTGGTAACGAAGCTCTGATGCCAATTGTGGAAAACTAGAAGGGGGGGGGGGGTTGAATAGTTTTACCAATTAAAACTTGGTTTTAAACTATTTAGATCGACTTATGTCAATCTATTTAAACATGTGTATTGGATGTTGATAGACAAGCATATATAAATATGTAATGAAAAGATAAGGAGTAAGAAGCACAAAACCAGCGTGAGTATTTATAGTGGTTCGGCTACAAGGACACCTTCCTTGCCCTACTCCACTCCCAAGTCACCTACTCGAGAGTTCGTAAACACTACACGACACCAACTACTTATGGCGGAGAAGCCTTCACAACGTTGCCTACTCTTTATCTGGTACAAGGCTAGATACCGAGTTCTTCCACGAGGTAACCAAACCTATCACAACGTTGTCTACCCTTCCATTACAATGGAGGAACTACTACCCAACACTTCACAAATCCTATCCCTAAGGAGATCCAATCCTTATGACAACATCAACAAGGATATCAATATCCTTTGACCCAATACAAATCTATCTTGTACATCGAACACACCATATCGAATGTATACCTTAGGCACCTTTCACTAATGCCTTTGACTCGACCTCTAGGCACCCTTCACTAGTGCCTTGTGACTTGACTTCTAAGCATCCTTTATTAATCCCTTTAGCCTTGACTTCTGAACACCCTTTACTAGTGCTTTTAATACGGACGTTCGACACCTTTCACTAATGTCTTCGTCTTGACTTTTTAGACATCTTTCACTTATGTCTTCGACACTACACTTCTAACGAGAAAGAAGAGAACTATCAAAAAGAGAACCTCAGTAATCTTGATGATGACGAAGCATGACAACTCATGGACTTGAGCTTGCTCGACTTCAAGAGGTGGTGATATCGCCTTTAAGAGGAACCTAGAGAATCACACAAACACAAAACTACATACAAAGATCACTTGGATATGTGGTTAGAGAGCTTACAACTCAAAGAGAAAATATATATGAAAGGGGTGAGTTACAATGAAGAAATGGCTCACTATTTATAGAGGAAAAATGCTACTATTCCACGGATCCCTCACTTGAGGGATCCGTCCAGTGTAATCCTGGGGATCAGTGGGACGCTCCTCTTTGCCCATGGGTTTTGGGTCATGGGTCATGGGTTATGGGTCATGGGTCCTAGACTTTGGACCATGGGTATCCAAGTAGATACAATGTATCTACAAGATGCAATGCATCTAGTCCATGGGTCATGGGTTAAAGCCATGGGTCATGTATAATATCCATATATGACTTATGCATGATGTCATGCAATGGGTTATGGGTTATGCTCCATGGGTATGGGTCATGGACTTTGGGTTTTACCCAACAACATTCAATGTATTTGGTCAATTGGTCAAATACTTAAACTTCTACCCATTATAATACATAACTAATTATGTATATATTTACCCAATATGTAAACACTAGTTGTTGTACATATGTATTACTAAATCATAAATCCACTTTTACTTGTTTAGTGTTTTATGTGAAAACCTAAGTGTGTTAGTAAACTATTGGCTGAAACCATTTACGTATTTTATTTGTTTCGTTAAAATGATTTTACGTTTGTTATCGACAAAACATTAGAAGATCGTAAAATATAAATAAACGTTTTTACGGCTTATTTGTATTAACAATTTACTTTGTGTTTATATTATGTTATGTTTGTATTGTGGTGATATGTTTCTTTTATGCTTTCTATCATCTTTATAGTTTTAGAATTATTATTGTCAATCATATTACCCCCTTTAGGTTTTTCACAAAAAACGTTTTAATCACGTGTTCTAAAGACGTGATAAGCATAAATTAGTATGAGTGCAAATATTGAAAGTTGAAATCTTTTAAAACTATTACACCCCCTACATGGTTTTACATAAGTAATAAATATTTTAATATGTAAAATTATAAATTTATATTTGTATTACTTGTAACAAAAAGACGAACAAAATAAATTATAATTTTGCATATTATAGATATGAAATAGTACGTGCTTTGTACATGTTTATGATGAATGTTATTATATTTTAACTATAAATAACATTTAAAGTTTAATAATTAAAGTGCGTGAAAATTTTTGTGTACTATTTTAGATATATATACATATAAAAACTTTTTTTTTCAAATTACACTTAGGGTGCGTTTTATTTGAACCTATGAGAATAAATGAGTGACTATGAGAATGATATATTTTGTTTGTTTTATGGTAATCGGTATGGTCGTATCCTTATATTTGCATACATTAAAGATGACAACCTAAGAATGTGTCTATCAATCTTAAAGGCTCATCACTAATATCAAATTTATACCGATTGTGATTTCTATCATTAATCAAAACGACCCCTTATATGTATCCATTATTTTCACCTTAGAAATTACATAATCATTAGTCTACTTGTTTATAACCTCTTTAAAGAGTTTATTTAAAAGAATACATTTGAAAAATAATATATATATATATATATATATATATATATATATATATATATATATATATATATATATATATATATATATATATATATATATATATATATATTATAATATATACTAATTGGAGTTGGAGGGGTATTAAAATACATTGTATAAATGGGTAGGTGTCAAGATTTGATTGGCTCTATACATGTGGGAGTACACAAAAAAATGTGTTGGCGGCAACATTGGCTCAAGTGTGTTTGCAAAGTTCTTTTCACGTATATGTACATGGTTTGTCGGTATGTACATACACTAAAGCTACTACAAAAGCTTTGTTGTACTACACCGACATCCAAATCACACGTATGTCTTTGCTTCGTTGCTAGAAACTTCTTCCTGTACATAAAAACAAGTAATTACATCTAACCATCATCATACGATATCTATTCGGATAACGAGCTAATCATCATCGATATCTAGAGAGTTCTGATGTTAGATGGAACAAGAGATATCTAAACAAGAGATCACATCGATATCTCATCAAATTCTTGTTAGATGGTTAGATGTAATTTTGTTTACATCTTGTTGAAGTAAGATATTTTACATCGACATCTCATCTAATCTTCTTCATAAAACAAGAGATTACCAAAAGGTCAGATGTATTTTTTTTTTACTCTTTATGCTTCACTAAGATTTTTTTTTGTTTAATTCATGATTTAATTTAGCTATTTGTTTTATTTTAATCTTTATTTCAAATTAGGGTTTTCTTAATTTGGGGATTTGGGGGTTTTCTTGATTTGTTTTGCGTTGCTGATGATTTTTGCAGATTACCCTGTTCAGGTTTTTGTTTCCAGTTTTGTTCAGAAGAATTACCATGTTATCCTTTTTGTATGGTTTAGTAGTTTAGACTTTTGTACTGAATATAAATCGAATTTCTGAAAAGTGGTTCTCTATTTGTCTTATATTGAAGGTTGGTGTCACACCCCAATTACATTTTTGGCAATGAATGGAATTCACAGGGATTGTTGTCATAGCATCACAATCACAGTTATATTGAGCGACCTAAAGTGTCGTTTGGAAAATACATCGTTTGATTTAATAAAACAATCGAGTTTACAAAGTATAGGTCCCAAATGAAAATCAACTTGTGCGGAAATAAGTTTGTTACAATTCAAGCGATGTTTTAAAGTGCATAAATCCCATGAGAGACAGCGTCGTCACCACGACTCTATGATAAGTCCACATGCATGCCATGAAGTGTATGCCTTAGATACGAGATAAAACATGCTAAAAGTGTCAACACAAAGGTTGAGTGAGTTCATAGAGTTTGTGTTGAAATGTAAAGACTTTCAAAATGGTTTATCACAAAGGCATTGTAAAACCACTCGGTTCAAGTTTAGCCCATACAAAACTTGCAACTTTGTGTGTTCACAACCACCCGCCAAAAGGTGCATAGTTTATGTTCAAGCGCATGATGTCAAATGAATTCACATAATAGTGCATGACTTAATGTATCATGATTACTTGACATAATTATACCAAGACATTTAGTTCAATGATTATACCAAGACATTTAGCTCAATGATAATACCAAGACATTTAGTTCAATGATTATACCAAGACATTTAGCTCCATGATAATACCAAGACATTTAGTTCGTGATAATACCAAGACATTTAGTTCCAATGTTTATACCAAGACATTTAGTTCCATGATTTATGATATAGAATATGACTAAACATTGATTCGGATAAACATATAGTTTGCAATTAATCATGATTGTCATAGAAATAGTTGAGCATGTATCTCCCAAAAGTAATTCAAAACAATTAAAGAGTAGGGCTATGACTCACTTGATGAAATGATGCGAAGACAAAAGTGAGTACACTGAAATGTAGCGTGAATCTCTAGCTGCGACCTATTATGAATGATATGATATATAATAAGTCATGATGTAATGCTATGCATGCAATTCGGATGATATTTATACCACTTGTGAGTTTTGAAAATAATACTCTTACGTGAAAAATACTCTTTGACGTCTTGACCATTCTTAAATTATTTTACAAGTATTTACGTCAAAATGTCATCCTACAATAGTTTCTTAATGATTTATTGTGAAATTTTAACTTTTAAATTAGTAAAATAATGTCGTTAGAAATTTCATGAAAGTGGCTAAAATAGCCTCGAAAAGCTAGTCGTAAAATGGTGTACATCGAGCGTTAGGAAGCGAACTCAACGGTTTTGGAAAGCTTGTATCAAAATCTCAAAGTTTTGGCATTTAAGTTTTTATCCTAGAGGTCTCGTTCATAAAGAAAAATATAGGTTAAGTAGGGTGATTTTGTCCAAAATGGAGTTTAAAAGTGAATTTCGGCAAAGTTTAAGCAACCGTAGTTAATTCATTACAACTCCGCTATTCAAACGGTTGGTCATTTTGAAAAATATGCTTGGTGATCTCACTTTTATTAGAAGACATCTAAGTCAACGTTAAAAATAGCCTTCAATATGGTCACTTGTTTTACCGTAACACTTGTCTAATAAAAATAATATAGTTTTCTTAACTAATAAAATTACGGCAATTTTGTGAAACGTGTATATTTTAGTCGTTACAAATCCGTTTTTCTCGTATTATCGTCCTTAGCTTCGTATCAAAGTATACTAATATATTTTGCTAAGTCGAAATAATTTATAAAGCTTAAGACTCGTTTTTGACTCGTACCAAACAAAAATAGTTTCTTTGAAATTTTCGGGATATATATAATTAGTCGTCAAACTTGAAAAATTCATAACTTCTTCGTTATAGCTCCGTTTAATCCGTTCAAGCGACCATGGTTTCGTTTTAAAGTATATTTTCTAAATATCTAGGCCAAAAATTTATGTCTACAGTCGGATTTTCCAGATTTACAAAATAAAATCAGACCCTTTTTATGACTTGTCGAAAAGAGTTTTCTCGCGCTAAACCTATTCCAATCCCTTCAAAACAACTCCGAAGCTATTCTAATCCTACCATACACCTTCTTAGGGTGTCATGGGTTCCTAGACATCATCAAAACTAATATATAACAAGGGATAATTTATAGGATGACTTATATATGTATAACTCTAAAAACAATGTAAAAATGGTATAAATATCCATAAGTCTTGCATGCTTTGCTCAAAAATGATGAAATAAATATGAAATGATAATGAAAGATGTAAAAATGAAAATGATATGCTTACTAGTTACTTGATGAGGTGACTAGAACAAAGGATTAAACCTAAACACCCTAGGTTTTTATTTCAAAACCTTGATTAAGAGTGTAACTAGTTGATAATAACTTGGCTTGAAAAAATATTGTGATGATCTCCTACTCCTTGTGCTTGGCCGGTTTTGAAGAGGAAGAAAAAGGGAAGAGAAACTTGACTTACACCTTGAATAATTGTGATTGTGTGTGTAAGAATACTTGGAGTGTAAATCTACATATAAGAACAAAATCTAACAACTCTAGATGAGTCACTATGCATTTAATAATACATATAAATTTTTTTTTTCTTTTATTTTGTTATCATGTATAAAAATGTGTAAGTAAAGTAGATGTAAGTTATATAAGTTGTAACTTGTATACACATTTGAGCATTTAGGGTAGCGTTAGCTAGAAATAAATTTTAACGGATCATAGTAATATATATTGAGGTCATAAAATTGTAAAAATACATTTCTTGCAAAATTTGAGTGAAATAATAATTATCGTGTAGTTTTTAAGAAAAGCGTCGTAA
Organism: Chrysanthemum lavandulifolium; assembly: GCA_022545495.1. NCBI lineage: Eukaryota > Viridiplantae > Streptophyta > Magnoliopsida > Asterales > Asteraceae > Chrysanthemum > Chrysanthemum lavandulifolium. The sequence continues at coordinate 161,693,347 of CM040241.1, forward strand.
TAATATAAATTTAACGATTTATATACAAAATAAATTTAAAACACTAGGTAAACTCAAAATATTATTTTATAAACTAAATGTAAGTATAAAAATGTGTGGGATAATTTTGGAAGTATCGAGTTAATTGTTCAAAATAATAAATTACGCGATAGCGTTTATTTAATATGAAATTCTGGCGTTTAATGTGAAATGCAAATTCATGAATGAACTAACATGATGGAAATGATGTTAATGAAATGTAGACTAAACCTAGTCTATATGAAATGTTCTTGATGATATGATCATGAATTCGCCGCTAAACCATTAAGGTTACGCGAATTTGGAACACGTAAACCTAGTTTACGATAAATGATGAAATAGTGAAACTTGAGAAATGACCTAAAATTGCGAGTTGTCACAGTTGGTTCATTCTTGATGGGTTGGTTTGGTCCTGTTTTTAAAGGAGATATATCCAAGTTTTTCCCTTAATTAGCTGTCGGGTTGATATTCTATTGATGGGTATGTTAAAGATTTAAAATTTATTAAATGGGTATGTTAAATATATCCATATCTCGACACATTCACATGTATGTTTTATAGAATTGACCGTTCATGTTATGCCGAACGCCCTTTTCAGGATTCGTGATTGTTTGGCTCAGTTATATGTCAAATACACCACTCCTGATGATAAGCAAGAACATGATGGCTATTATACTCAGTTGGTGGCGACGTATTCTGGAAAAGGCAATGATGATGGTTAACGGGCTATCATGATTGTTATAATTTAACATAAATGAAATGGGTCGTTGAGAACTTGACCCTAACCTGGCGGGGCAATGACCGGACGGCATGGTATAAACGGCTACTATGCAACCGAGTCTATTTGCGACCATGGTGAGCTTCAGATGTTTCTATGACCCGGTCCATGGTTACTAATCCGAGCCTTAAAGTCGTTTAGTCGGGCATGGTTTTGGCGGCGTCACGGCGTTGGCTAGCGCCGGTTGGGAGCCCAATAGTTAGCCATAACGATGCTTCTATATTTGCATATCTAGACACCAGCCGAATGGCTGTTATTTTGACATTTTCTCCAACGCGTTTTGCTGATAATTACTTTGTTGATGTATTTGTTGCTTGCATACCTGAGCTTCGGTTGTGAAAAAGTACTTTAAACCATGTGGAATTTGATATGCTACGGTCATGGGTTGTTGATAACCTATGCAACCATACCATCTATTTTTGCAATTATCATTTTCCGTTCCACTTTTTACTTATGCCCGTATCTTGGCAGGGCAGCCACACTCCCAATGTGGTTGCAGCCATGGCGGGAGTTTCGAGGTTAATAACTTTTATAAAAGGCAATGATGAATTTGAACGAATTCGATCAAAGCTGTGAAGCTCCGTGTCTTGGCAGGGCAAACTATCAGGCTTGCAGCCAAGGTGGATGTATCCGGTTTTTGAGATTAATAATCAATCTGAGCCTCATATTATATACATATAACATTTGCCGGGATGTGTTTCGAAAATTTTTTCAGCCGCATTTAATGTCTCTATAGTGTCTTTGCAAAACTTTAGATTGGCTTATTTTAGTAACTCTCACATTTTGAGGCCTTGAATTCGTCAACTGTCAACACAAAACAAAGGTATATTGATTTATTACTTTTACTTTTTTTCAAAATATTGATTTTGCATTTCTTTTCTTTTTGAGAACTGTGTTAGATTGAAGAAGATGAGGAATCGGTATGCTAAACGGGAGGTTGAGGTTGGTGACAAACAAGAGTATCAGAAGATGGTTGTTGGTAATGGTGGGTTGTTTAGAGGCAAATGTGTTTGTTACAAGGAAGTTGTTTGGATGAGTCATGCTGATGTGGCCGTTAAGACAACAAATGGGTTTGAACCTGTGGCGATACAAGATGAAGTAGCGCTGGAGAGTGACACCGAGGGCGAAGAGGAAATCCAGCCATTTGATGATGAATCAGAGGTAAATGGTAATATCAGCACAATTAACCTTATGTCTATTAGTTTCGGTGGACTTACACGATCTAATGGTTCCTTATATATATAACTATAAGTTTTTTATGCAAGTATTAGTGATAAAAATAGGATAGTTGTCAATATATGATTTTAAACCTATTTCTTGAGCACCATAATGTTTGTATTTATAATCAGTGGGTAGAAAAAGTATTGATTTAGGGATTGTTTTTGTAGAAACTTGATACCTTTGGATTTTTTTTTCTATTTTTCATGTTACCTCATTATTTAGCCACTGACCGTTGAAGGATTCATGATTGAGTTGATTTTATATCGAGTAATAATAAGTGTACTGAAACTTTCATATCGATGTTTTGTGCAGCTGTGTATATGGGGGCAAGAAATGCTCAAAATTCGCAGATATGGAAATTGGCTCCTTTCCAGATATTTGCACTTCGGGTGAAAGAGTTTACATCCGCCTTAAGGTAATTCATGAGTAAAACATGTTAGTATTATACATGGTGTGCTATGCACTAGATTGTAAAAGTTGAACATGTTGCCAAATAAGTGTGGGAAAGGTTTCTTTAGTTCTTCATTTTTCATTTTAGTGCCCGAAGTTGTTTTCAATGTTTTGCCACAATTTTTAGTTCAAACTTAACGATTCGTGATTGCCAATTTGCCATCATTACTACTGTGGATGTTAATTTTTCTCCACGACTCCCTCTTTATTGTCATTATTGGTGGGCATTCTAGACATTGTCTCTGCGCGTCTCAAATGTAACAATTTTTACGAAATTGAGGTAAAACATTAACTCAGTTTCAATTTAATAGGCTTATAGTGATTTTGTACATTGTCTATATATGAATTTAACTTAATTTTCACTTGATAATCGTAATTGTATTATTGAATCTTGCTTTTGTTGTGAGATGAGGATCTTTGTAGTGGATTACTTAGCGTGGCTCTCTTATTTTATGACATTTTCATATAGGATCTTGCATGATAGCGTAAATGAGGCCAAAACAATAGACTGACAGCGTGTTATTTAGAGCTTAAAGTTCCATCAAGATCAAGAAGAGGCGGTGTCACGGGATTTTCTTGGCGGATATGGGTACCATTATGGTGATGGCTTTGCTCACCCTTTACTTCCATCCGAGGTAATACATACTTAAAGCTTACTATTCCTACTGAGACAATAAACTTAAATCTTAAAACACCTTTCATTGATTTTTTTTTCTTTTCAAAATTTAGTTGTCAGGTGCTGATAATTCTAAACAAAATTCCTGATGCAACCAAGAAGAAGCTAGCTGGGAGAGGGTGTTTCTTCCAAGAAGGATATATAATGCAACATCTTCCTGTCCCTCAAAATTGTTTATCGACTTACATCGGTTGTCCATAAGGATCCAGTCGCACAAGAATGGACACTTGAAAAAGGGACTTATGTTTGCACTTTACAGTACTTTCAATCCTATTTGAGAATAAGAAACATAATCATTCGATTCGAAATAAGATGGACTATCTATTGACATTAATAATCATGTGAGCATGTGTTATCGATAGAGCTTTAGGTATATTTTCTGCTAGAATAGGTGATGGGTACATGATCGTGCCTTAAATGTGTTATAACTTACTTAGTTTTTGGCTCTGTTGCAACTTTACTTTGAAAAGATTACAAATCTCACTATAAGATGGTCAAACTTTATCATCTTTGACAAATTGGTGACTGACGCAGGGCTTCATCCCTTGGTTCCTTATTTCATATGTTCTATTGCCGAAGAGGTAGTTACTTTGCCACTATAAGTGTTTTGTTATTAACTACCATCTACAACTTATTATAAACATGGTTGGTCATGTTTCTTTAATGATTCGGTGAGAAAGGCGAGTCGGACAACAAAGGTCACAATGGAGGACCGTGGTGCTCTAGAGATAAGTTCGTTAATTAATGCGACCATGGACCCACGGTAAGTGTAGATCATGTGTAGTCATCTACTTAACTTATAAAAATCACTTGATCAATTACAATTACTGGCCATGACATCAATGAAATTTTTGTTGGAATTTGGTTTGTTTAATAGAACTCCAACAGAGTTCTATATCATTTTTTGATATTGACAAACATGAATCTGCCATATCACGTTGGGCCAGAGCAAAAACACGCGCTACTAAGGTACATTCAAAACCATTACAATTCGAATAAAGTAAGTGTTGGGTTCAGTAAATACCCAAACCCCTTAATCTAGGATTTGAATAGAAAATAGCCCAAGTATTTAATCCGTTAACACAAACAGTCCTTGAGTGCATAGTCTCTCGATGAGTCGTCTTCGAGATACTCGATGAGGCAAGAAGAAGTCTCTCCACTCGATGGCGGAACTTAAAGGGTGAAGGCGAGTCAAGAAGAAGATGATGGATTCGGTGGTGATGACAATAACTCATTGAATCCTAAATCTATCCAACTTCTTTGCGAAGACAAAGCTGAGTAGAAGGCGAAGAATGTAAAGGCGAAGAAAGAGCGGGACAAGGCGGGAAGGTTGAATCGGATAAGGCGAAGTCCTTATCAACCAAAGTCAACTTTCCACTGAATGGCAAAGATCGGGATCGATGTCATCACTGAATTTAGGAAAGTAGTCTTGTCTCTTACCTAGAATAGTCTTTGTAAATAGAGACAAAGTACATCGGTATTTTGTCTTACGTATGATGTCGGTTTGTCACTTAGGAAAGAGTCAAATATCATACATGTATAAATAGCATAAGAGATGGAGTGAAAAGGTTAAGCTTGTGAATTGTAAAACACATACACGTAAGCCATCTTTTCACTCCTCCAATCTAACTTAGTTCTGAGATAGCTCGGTGAGCTCTAGAGTTGTGCTCGAGACATAGCTGAGCTTAGAGAGAATCACCCAACTTTGTCATTTCAATCCCAGTACTATTCATGAAGTACTTGGGTAACGTATTCTTTGTTGATTTATTTCTAATAAGAATATGATGTTGAAAATTACATAGTGTGTTTTCTTTATGTTAATTTAGGTCATTGTTCACTTTAACTTGTTTCATAAACTTTAAGCTGTTTTAAACGATAGTGAGCGGAAACAACAAGTGGTATCGAGCAAGGCTAATTATAAAACTCATTTTAGGCGCTCTAAAAGTTTTTAAATTAGGATCCTAAATGGTGAAATTGATGTACCCCAACTAGTCGATAAAAGGGTGGAGCTTATTAAATTTGTTGCCCTAGACTTGAAGTTGGCAAATTTAACAAATGGAAAAGCGAATGCTTTGCTATTTGATTGGGATAGAACCTTATTATGTCAAGTGCATAAATGAAGGTCCATTTGTCCCAAAGATATTTGAAGGGTTGCCCAAACACAAGCTCGGTGGACCAGATGAAAGGAGAGTGGTCAACCGGGACCAAAGACTCAAAAAGTATCATAATATCTTGTCTTCTGACGATATTATGGAGTGCGATATTAGTCGTAGTCTTGCTAAGCAAACACAGGATGACCTAGTTCATAGTCATGAAGGACCATCGATACCAAGGAAAGCAGGATAATGGACACGAAACTTAAGTATAACACCTTGAGGCTAAGGACTCGAAACTCTCTCTCAAACTTACACGGATACAAAACTCTTTTAAATGAACTTTCAAATGATGGTGTTAAGTTGTCTAAGCATGAAATCAATGTTGGTTTTGTAAGCAGTCTCCACGAGAAGTGGTTGAATTTCTCTCGGGGACTCGGGAATGCCAATCACATTCAAAATCTTGAGCTTCACGAAATTTAGGGAAATTTGTCTATGAGGAAAACCTCATCAGCAGACGATACCGACTTAAAGAAGTCTCGAAGTCAAGAAGTCCACGACCACTACATCATCACCAATATCAGCGCTTTCTTTTCTAACAATGTAGTTCAAGATTTCCAAGAAAACTCGGATGATGAGCGATGAGAGATCAAGTGAGGAGTACCTAAGTGACACGAATCTTGAATTTCGGAAAGGGCACTCTCGCTAACTCTCGAAGGTTTATAAAAAGAAACAAAGGTTTTCAAGCTGCTAAAAGCAGCGAAGACACTTGAATGCTACAAGTGTCATAAAAGAGGCCATTTGCAAAAGGCATTTTCAAAACAATTTCTGAACCCTCTTACAAACCATCGGGATCTAATCAATCTTGAGGCTTTAGCAAATTTCAACCAAAAATCTATCGGTCTCATCAAAATGTTCAAAACAAATCGATCTTAACAAAACCATTGATTATGAAGCTAAGTATAAGAAAGCAAAAGCTAAGCTTGCATTGCTTGAGGCCGATCCTCGAAACAACAAAAATGTTCAATGCATGCGGGAAGAACAAAGGCCTTGTTCTTTGAAACCTTTCATTGGGATGAAGAGCCAATCTCATCGGATGATGAAATGGTACATGTCGATGCTCTAATGGCTCTCTCGAGAAGAAGACAAGCTTCTTTGTTGGGAAGAATCATGCTAGGAGCAGGGGAATGGGTCAACATCACAATGAAGAAGGTAAACACTTTACTTTCTATGGATGATGACTCGATTGGCGATCTTATATGAATTATCTAAATGTTGACCTTAAGTTTGTAGAAGAGCAAAGGCGAATCTTTTTCTAAGTACAACAAGTTAAGTTTTGAATTGAATAAGTGTAGGGATGAATTGCTCATTTTAAAACAAGCTAAGCTTGAAATTTGTCATTTGCAAATTCAAAACCGAACTAGTTAAAAGAAATCGAGAATCTTCAAGATGAACTTAAAAGGCAAATGATATTCTTAAGAGTTGGTACTAAGAGAATCCGGGGTCTTTGATCTTGTGGGAGCCCCGTGGCGACAGAAGAGAGTCATAGGTGAAGATCATCTCACGACTCTCTCAACAAAGACCGATCTCTAAGCCATTTGTGTCGGTGGCATGATTACAAGTATGTTGGTGATTCAAATTCCGGTGAATGGATTGAGCGAGTTAATCCACGAGTAAGCTTCCAAACTTGATTACGGAAGGATTCTAGAGCACGAAAGTCAAGCTCTAAAGAGCATGCTTGGACTCACGATGTGCCCGGTGGTCTTGAACACATCTCGAGTGCTCAAGCGAGAATCTCAACACCGCTTCCTGCTGAAACCTCTTCGGTCTTTGCTCCAAGCTCGAGCTTACTCACTACAATTCAATCCTCATTCACCAAAAGAAAGGTGCGGGCGTGGTAGAACCATCCTTCAAAGACAAGCAAAACTAATCCAACAAGAGTCTACTCTGCCGAGACTTCATCATCCTCTGTCCCCATGAAGGCGACCAAATCCGACAATCGGCCGAACTTGTGAGGAAGCTTCTTGAAAAATGGAATCCATTGAAAGGTCCACGAACCAATCAAGGAGACAAAGTCGACTTCCTCCAGTTCCTCAAAGTCTAAGTCAACCTCCAAAACAAACAAAAGTGTGGTGTGTCATTACACCACCCATACCATGACAAGCGCTATAGAATCCTTTTTGCATGATGCGCAAAAGGATGATCCTAACTTCTTGATCATCTACGATATGTCGGTCAAGCAAAATATACCAAAGTTGGTCATCGGTATGCTTCATCCTCCAAAGCGCCCCAAAGAATAGAGCAAAACCTTTTCCTCTCTGTCCTCATGTGGGTTCAATGATCATCATCGGGATGATTGTCTCATGAATACATCTTTGTGATATATGCGATAATCCGACTCATGAGACATCCCAACATGACAAGATCATTCATGCAAGGAGAAATTCCAAACAACCCGAGTCACCGAGTCATCCTCGACCTCTAAGTGCAAAACACATGGTAGCACCTTGCACAACCACCGACCATGAGTCGATTGCAAATTTCAAAGAGACCTTGAGATCCAGCCCACTAGTAAATGGGTCACGAAGAAAACTAATTCAGTTTACTACTTGTGCGAGACATGCCGGGAGCCTATTTGGCATCTAGGCAGTGGATGCTCAAAAGCATGGTGGTGTGAAGGAATATCTGCACAAGTATGTAAAGGAACGAGGCCAAAGGTAGTATTTGGTGATAACTCATCATGTCCCACCTGAAGGTTATGGTTCGATGGCTGCAATGGAATAGTTTTCTCTAGAATAGCCTATGTCAACGGTCTCAAATACAATCTCATCGATGTCGATCAACTTTGTGATGCAAAATTCATTGTACAATTCAATGATAAACAAGGTACCATCTTTAATGCCAACAAGGAAGTTGTGTTGATAGCTCTAGGAGATGATGTTTATGTGCTTGACATGTCAACTCTCCCAAGATGGAACGTGTCTCTTTGCCAAAGCCACCGAAACTATCAATTGGTTGTGGCATAAGAGACTCTCACACCTGAACTTCAAAAATCTCAACAACTTGGCAAAACAAAACAAGGTCCTTGACACCATCCTTTGGTCTTTGCAAAGACAAACCATGCTCTGCTTGTGAAAAGGGTAAACACCACGAGCATCATTCAAAACCAAACAAAATTTCTCCATCAAAAGCGCCTTCACCTCCTGCACATGGATCTGTTGGACTGTCGGTCCCGATCAATCCGGCATGAGAAGTATACACTTGTCATTGTTGATGAATTCTCAAGATACACTTGGGTATACTTTCTTTCTAAAAATAGTCGAGCGGTGATGCAATAATGTCATTCATCGGGAAGATTGAAAAGCGTCAAACAAATCCGAGGCCGACAATGGCAGAGTTGAAATCAAGAACTTGAGAGTTTACGTGATGAAAAGGAATTTCTCAAAATTTCTCATCTCCTTATACCCCGAACAAAATGGGGTTCTTTGAAGGAAAAGCAGAACTCTCATTGAAATTTGCTAGAACTATGTTAAATGGCTCAACCCTCTCAAAACATTTACGAATTTGAAGCGATCAAAACTACATTACACTCAAAACAGGTCAATCATTGTCAAAAGACATAATAAAACCCCATATGAGATCTTCAAGGTAGACTTCGGACATCACTATTTTCATGTGTTTGGATGTCACTGTGTTCATTCACAACCACAAGGATCATCTAGGCAAGTTTGATGCAAAAGGCGATGATGGATACTTTTAGGCTACTCATTGATCTCCAAAGCCTTCAAGGTTTTAACACAAGGAGACAACAAGTTGAGGAAACCTTTCATGTCACCTTTGATGAAAGTCTTGAAAGCATCGGGTTCACCAACACCTCGATGGAGGAAATAGGAATTGATAACTCATCAAGATATCATCACGATGAATACAACATCGAACTCGATTCCTCATATCAAGGCGATCGACATCTCATATTATGTCTTACCCACAACCTACCCCAACCAACCATCAATGAATTCATTGATAATCGATCTGTCCCTCTTGGGATATGTAACAATGATCCAAATGATCGGGAACACATAACTCATGATCCTCAACTGATCATGACATCTCAACAGTTGTTCTAAATGATTCTATGGCTCTTGCACCGAACTCACATCCCGAACTCCCAAATGACATCTTGAAGCTCGGATCCGGACCACAAAGTAAGTGGACTAGATCTCGGGACATTGAGCTTGTAAACATCATTGGTGAACCCAGCGAGGCATGCTCACTAGAAGCATGGTCGCTAGTCTAGCTGCAGCTTGACCAATGAATGTCTATATCTTGATTATCTATCGGACATTGAACCCAAAGTGTCACTGAAGCTCTAAAACACCTAAGCGGGTTCGGCTATGCAAGATGAATTACAGGTTTGATAAAAACAAGGTCATGACCTTGATCAAATGTCCTCGGATGTAGTAGTCATAGGAATGAAGTGGGTTTTCGAAACAAGGCGATGAAAGCGGCACCGTCATCAAAAACAAAGCGGGCGGTAGCCAAGGATACAATCAACAAGAAGGCATTGACTATGATGAGACATTTTCTCTGTTGCAAGAATGGAAGCCATCGGGATCTTCCTTGCATATGCAACATACATGAACTTGAGGTCTACCAAATGGATGTTAAAGTCCATTCTTAAATGGTGATCTCAAGGAAGATGTGTATGTTGAAACCTCCGGGCTTTGAGAGTAGTGAATTCACGACTATGTCTCAAGCTTGACAAAGCCCTTTATGGACTTAAACAAGCTCCCGGGGCATGGTATGAAACTCTCTCGCCTTCCCGATACAAAACAAGTTTGTCGGAGGAAAGATAGACAACACTGTTGTTTGTCTATAGAACCCAACGGATGTGATACTAGTCCAGTGTATGTTGATGATATCATCTTTGGCTCGACAAACTACAAACTTTGCAAACAGTTTGAAAAAGCGATGACAAAGAAGTTTGAAATGAGCATGATGGGGAACTTACTTACTTTCTTGGACTTCAAATCGAAACAAGCGATAAAGGTATATCCATCGGTCAAGAGAAATACACGAAATCTCTTGAAGAAATATGAGATATTTGACTATGCCTCGGTGAAGACACCAATGGTTCCACCTAACAACCTTGGACACGATCTCACCGGCAAATCGATCAATCAAACTCATTTCGAGAGGATTGTTGGCTCATCGATGTATCTAACCGCTACTAGACCGGACATACAATTCTCGATGCTGCTTTAATAGCAAGATATCAGTCCAATCGAAGAATCCCACCTCACTGTGACCAAAAAGAATACTCGGTACACGAAGGAACCCCAAACCTTGGACTATATTATCCAATATGCTCGGGGTTTGATCTCGAGGTTACTCGATTACGATTATCTTTGGTCGCAACATGAACAGAAAAAGTACCTCGGGGTCTGTCAATTTCTTGGAGGAAAAGCGGTGTGTTGGGTGCAAAGAAGCAACAATCGGTGGCTATGTCCTCACCGAAGTCGAATATGTAGTCGCGGCAGGATCTTGTGCCAATGTATTATGGATGAAAAGTCAACTCGGTGACTATGACATCCATTACAAAATGGTGCCCATCTTCCGTGACAACACTAGTGCAATTGCAATCTCCAACAACCCCGTCCTCCACCAAAGAACCAAACACATTGATATCGATATCACTTCATCGGGGATCACATAATGAAAGGAGACATAGAACTTCATTTCATCCCTACCGAATATCAATGGCCGATATCTTCACGAACCTTTGGATGAACCTACCTTGAGGACCGAAAGGCGAATTGGGAATGCTTGACATTGAAAGTCAAGTATTTGAAAACCAATCTCGATAAGTTCTCGACATGGTTCATCCTCCCGAAAATCAAAATAAACCTCTCACCGAATGAGTGAGACTCATTCGAGGTCCCCGACACTTGACAAAGAGCATTGAATGAGTAACTAAATGGTCCAAGTATCGATTACTTTAATGTCCTAGGTTGGTAACTATGCCAATTTAATAAAGGAATATATGTCTCTTTGTCTTCATCACATCCCACTTGGCATTTAATGCCTCTCACAAGAAATATCAAATTGATATTTTTCTCTGCAAAGTGCACTTTTACGCGCGCCTCAACTGTTCCTTGAAAACGGATTTTTTTCTGCGGGTAATGGAGTGGTAGCATTAAATGTGGAAATTCAAGAGTCTTTCAAAACCGACTCTTAATATTTCCATTTGTGCACAAAATACCCTCTTATCACTCTATAAATACCTCTTCTTCTACACAAACAACACACACAAATCAATTTCTACAATTAAACTCACAAAATCTTTTCTCAAATCCGAAATATTTGTGTGTTCTCAAAACCTTCAAAACCTCTTTTGGAAAACCTTTCTTGTAAACATTTACAAAAGTTTTCATCACTAACTAGAGATCTAAACATTTTAACCTGCTCTTGCCAAACGTTTTTTAAACCCTAAAACTTCTTTAAAGATATGGCTAGAACACAATCTCTCGATTTGCTTCTCGATGGGTGGGGATCTATCAACGTTGAATTCAAAACAAACAATGTCATAGGTAATTTTGAATACCACGAAAATGTCCCAACCTATAAAGACATTGTAAAATTTTTATTCAACCGCCCACTAAAACGCCTTTGTAAAGTGTCCTCGGTGGTGTACCCAACTACCTCGGGAGTTTTGGGCAATGCTAAAACCTTTGACCCGACACCTTCGATGATGAGAATAACCTTAGACCACTCGGGGAGTATCTCATCGAGTTCGATCTTAATGGGGGCAACAATATACCGGATTACAAAACTTTTGCACTTCAACGGGGTTAGATTACAACAAAGGTGTTTATGTCGCCCATCACGAACCTTCCACGGTGAAGGATGGGTTAAAACAAATCGTTTTGGATCCCACATTTTTGGACGGGACCCCATCACTAAAAGTTCATTCCCGTGGCTTGGAGGATCCTTTTCACGTTTGTGATTCGGTCCTCGGCGGGAACCACTCATCCACCTGAGCAGGTTAACTCTATTCGGTTGATGATGGCATCTTGCACGATGAATGGGGTCATCACGACATAGGGAGATCATTTACGGTGATCTTGTAACGGCTACAAAGCAAAACTAGGACGAAGTATATTTCGTATCCTAGGTTTGTCTCTTGTGCTTACAATCGTTCTTGGGTGCCAATTATACTCGGGATGAAAAATTTGGAAATTTACAGGCATCCCGAGTCCTTCAAACTTTCAAAAGGACCCATCCTTGTCACACCTATAGAATTGACGCCCATATGGTTCTTTGTAAACAACCGGGAGGGATCGATGTCTCAAACCACGCTCTTAAAAGAAAAGGGAAGTCTCGGTGGGACTAAGACTAAACCAAAGTCTTAGGGCCTGAGGCTTCAGAGCACCGCAAGAGGCACAAAAGGCACGAGACCAAAAAGACACCCACCGACTGTGCAACAACCACCCGTGACAACGAAGGACACGATACATCACGGTCGGTGCCGCACACACCTACTACTCCCAAGATCCGAGAGGAAACAAACAACCCACTGGTAGGGGAGCGCCTTCCACTTTGCCCGGTGATGACATTAGCAAATCCAAGCCTTTGTGCGAGGGCACACCGATCGATCCCAAAGACTCGGGGAAACAAACAATCCATCGATAGGGATACAACATTCATGACTCGCTAAAGGCACTGGAAATACCCACCGTTGTCTCGGGGTCACTGGGGACAAAGACTCGGAGGAAAGAAACAACCCCCGATCACGGAACCCAAAACCAATCGACTCCCGAGAAGAGCTGGAAACTCCGCACGATGTCAGGGGTCCACGAGGACAAAGACTCGAGGGATCAATACCACCACGATATGGAACCCATTCCCACTCCCGTATTAGCTGTTCTTTGAGGTTCTTGAGTGCTTGAATCGATGATGACTTTGCTGAAGTGATGAAGAAATCTTATCGGCGGGGAAGAAGTGAACGGCGAGGTTCAAACCGAACAAGAGCCTCGGCCGATCCATGACAAAACCGAGTCACCTTTTCTACACGAAGACAATGACTCGGCCTCATCTTCCACTCGGCGAATTCAAAAGATTTGACAATGTTCATCCACTCACCGAAAGACAAGCGGTTAAGTGGATCGGTAGGGCTTCAAGGAGGTCATTTACGGGGTTCTTGAGCAGTTTTGGGATCAACACTGAAATTGCTTGCCGATTCTGACGACCTTAGATCCGATGTGCTCACCTTCAACGAAAATGTTCATGAGCACCGAGATCTTATGTACCATCATCTTGTCAACTGGATGAACACATGGTTAAGTTCCTCAAGCATCTTGAGACGGTTGGGGTTACGATTGATGAAATCGGGGACGTGTCAAAGAAGACCAGTAGCTCAATGCCAAAGTGCTAGAGGCAACGAGGCATATCAAAAAATTCATCCAGCTCACCGACCTTATAGAGATGCTCAAGTCTGCGAATGTTGGGGTCTTCAAACTTGATTCGACTCTTGAGACCACCATGGACTCACTAAACACTCGGTAGCTACCTTGACTCAGCCTCGTCTTCAATGGCTTGGAATCTTGGTCCACGAATGACCGCCTTGGGTTATCTCATGCAAACTTGGATGCAAAGGTCATTTGGTCTTCAAGCGGATACTTGAAATAAAGGCCATGATGGTGAAATCTATCGAGCCTTCAAAGGTCAGTGGTCGGTCATCCCCTCCGCACTCTCTCCAACTCTGCCCTCACGGCGCTTACGGCAGCGGTTGAGGGGAGAATCTTCTTGAAGAAACTCCTCTTCACACGCGAGGGGAGCAAACACCACCGATCTCGGCAGCTCAAACATCATCATCATCGGCACCGGTCTCTGCGGTATCAATCTCATCACTTCCACCTCAAGCAACAACAACAACAACATCGCGGTCTTAACACCAATCATGACAACACCACCTCCCATAATTGCATCATCCTCCTCGGGACGGGACAAGGGCAAAGGCATCCGACAACTCACGAGCACGAGAGGATTCCTACAAAGTCGGTGACCTGAATACCTCTTCACTCTCAGCAGCTAACCAAACACCTTGCTAAGAGGAGAGGAAATTGAAACAAGGCGAGGATGAAAAGAAGACTAAGGAGGCATTGACCAAAGTGATTGCCAAGAAGTGAAAATGTGGGAATAGATGCAAGCAAGCTCAAAAGGGTCGAGCAGACGGTTCATGGAAGCTCAGTCTTAGCTTCAATGGGCGCAATGAGAGCTCGGTATGAAGAAAAGAGAAAAGCGAAGCTCTCGTGCAAAGCGAGAATTAAAGAATATAATCGACAATGACCAACCAAGGCTTCAGAAAAAATCATCGATGTCAAAATCATTCCCAACACCAAACCATTGGCTATGAATGTTTACAGGGAGATGACAAGAGACACTTTGAGGTTCATGATCCCTTAAAACTCGGTGACTTTGGGATCATGAACTTGATGAACTTGGTCCGATCATTGGAAAGAAGCAAAATAAGGTGGTCGAGGAGGCGATGAAGATGTTAGCAAAAGATATGAAAGGTGAGGAAGCACCACCAACCGAAAATTCACCGCCTTGACCGCACCTCAAGGATCTCAACCACAAGCTTCCACCGGCAAAAGGAAAGAGTTGATTTCAACACGAGATCAAAGTGCGGCCTTGAATGCAACAGAACACGAAGGTGTAAAGTTTGTAAACTGTCTAGTGATTGAAGAGCACGAAGAGGCTATTCCACATTGATGTCTACGGAACCTGCATTTCAAAGATGGGTGACATTGATCGGTGGAGTGGTCGCAATGATCGACTATATTCACGTGGCCTCTCGGATCCAATCACCAAGAAACATCGAGGTTCATCAAGACACGAATGCCAAGATCGAGACCATCCCGACGGAAACACTCATCACCAAGAAAGTGAAGCTTGAAGCCTTTGGGTATCCATACGGATTGACATCATTTTGTTTTATCTTTTGTACTAGTGATAGGAACTATGTAACTGATTAATAAGCGATGTATGTTTTATTCATTTACTCGATGTTCCTTATTGTATTCATTAGTACATTCGGTGTAAGAAGAAGCCTCTTGCTCACTTACATCGATCAACCACTTAGGCTATTGTATATCCAAATAGGGAGGCTGTTGGGTTCGATAAATACCCAAACCCCTTAATCTAGGATTTGAATAGAAAATAGCCCAAGTATTTAATCCGTTAACAAACAGGTCATTGAGTGCATAGTCTCTCGTGGAGTCGTCTTCGAGGATACTCGATGAGGCAAGAAGAAGTCTCTCCACTCGATGAGGCGGAACTTAAAGGGTGAAGGCGAGTCGAAGAAGATGATGGATTCGGTGGTGATGACAATAACTCACCGAATCCCTAAGATCCTATCCAACTTCTTACGAAGACAAAGTGAAGTAGAAGATCGAAAATGTAAAGGCGAAGAAAGAGCGGACAAGGCGGGAAAGGTTGAATCGAGATAAGGCAGTCCTTATCAACCAAAGTCAACTTTCCCGAATGGCAAAATATCGGGCTCGGTGTCATCACCGAATTTAGGAAAGTAGTCTTGTCTCTTACCTAGAATAGTCTTTGTAAATAGAGACAAAATACATCGATATTTTGTCTTACATATGATGTCGGTTTGTCACTTAGGAAAGAGTCAAATATCATACATGTATAAATAGCATAAGAGATGGAGTGAAAAGGTTAAGCTTGTGAATTGTAAAAACACATACACGTAAGCCATCTTTTCACTCCTCCAAACTCAACAGTTCTGAGATAGCTCGGTGAGCTCTAAGAGTTGTGCTCGGACATAGCCCGAGCTTAGAGAGAATCACCCAACTTTGTCATTTCAATCCCAGTACTATTCCAAGTACTTGGGTAACATATTCTTTGTTGATTTATTTCTAATAAGAATATGATGTTGAAAATTACATAGTGTGTTTTCTTTATGTTAATTTAGGTCATTGTTCACTTTAACTTGTTTCATAAACTTTAATTGTTTTAAGCGATAGTGAGCGGAAACAACGATGAAATGATATATATCAAACAAAATTACTTATATCTGTAGTTTGTTACGATCTTTGCGGAGTTGGAAAAGGATTGTCAAGAATATCAAAGCACGAAGCTTGCTTTCTGACATTGGCTTGAGGCGGTAAGTTAGAATCGACATTTCTATTTACACATAACGTTCATTTTTTTTAAACGAAAGATGTTGAAATAATAGGTTCAGTAAGCTTAGTGCAGACATATACATCATAATAATAGGTGCAGTAAGCTTAGTGCAGACGTATGGCGCGGGCCTTATTTTTAAATTTGCTGTGGTATTTAGTTTGTAGAAATTTTTTTGCTATTATGTTACCTTGGATGCATCAGCAGTGATATTATTTGGTATGTTGTTGTACATACTAATGTTACCAAATATAATAGAATTCTTTGTGGTGTTTGAAAAAAGTTCTACTTAGCATTTGATGGGTGGTAGATAAAATTCCATTGTTGATAGTAGTAGGACCCCAAGACTGATAAGTGTGTCTTGGCCAGTGGAATTGTAACCAAACACTCTAATTGTGAGACCACTAGATAAGGTACAAATACAATGTTTAAGTTTTATGTGGTCTAATGACCTCGATGCAACGGCACTAATGTTGCCCATAAAACCAGTGGCCAATCATCTTCACAAGGTATTTTGTGCATGCATATAGCATTTTTTTATGCATTGAATTATCGTTCATTTCTTTTAGGAGGTTTGGTACTTTTTCAGATCCACCTTCTTCAAATTTGGATTTGGAGCAAGTCTTATTTGGCGAAAGATGTTGAGCTCAACATTCTAATAATTGGCAGGCCGCAAAAGAATTGCAGATCTCATACTGATGTAAGTTAAGCTGTATGCTTAGGTATGCTTACTGTAGCATTTGTTACTAATATAATTTTGATCGGTGGCATTCGATTTTCATTTCCATTTGTAGTTAAGACCAAAGGGAGCTCTTGAGAATCTGGAACCCGAGTAAGAATGCAAGCATCGAGAGGCTCGGTCTTTCATCTTCACAACCTTCACCATGAGGCTTTTCGAGTGGACTTAACGAGCTTCTTTTGAAATTTACGCACATTCATGTAAATATTTTCCAACGTTGATGCTATAAGCGTGTCGTTATTGTTAGGTAAGGTATGATGGAGCAAATTAGTATCTTCTTGGGTGTAGTTTCACTATGGAGATCATACATGTTTACATTCATATATGGCACGGAATTAGCATATGGAAAACATAATAAGACTCTAAAAACTTAAAGCGCACTTACATTTACATAAAGCATATCCCACCCAACTATCATTATCACAGAATGTCACACGAACATCGAATCTCACATACATCATAAAAAAATAACAAAACAAACCGCAAAGAACGCTGGCTACCCAACTAGTTTTGAACTATTTTGAAAAATAATCTTTAACAATAGAGTAAACTACA
The DNA here is from genome assembly GCA_022545495.1 of Chrysanthemum lavandulifolium. Classification (NCBI taxonomy): domain Eukaryota; kingdom Viridiplantae; phylum Streptophyta; class Magnoliopsida; order Asterales; family Asteraceae; genus Chrysanthemum; species Chrysanthemum lavandulifolium. The sequence continues at coordinate 161,711,076 of CM040241.1, forward strand.
CCATTCGTCCTTGTGGTATCGTTGACCATCAAGTTTAGTCCCTTGACCAAAAAATGTCACGGCGGTCCTTAAGCGCCAAACGTTAATCATCGTTGGTCCTCACCCTAATCGGTTGGACTAACGGGCGTTAAGCCTTGTTAAGTGGAGGGTATATTTGTCTTTTCCTCTTCATCTTCTTTACACAAACCACAACCAAAACCCACCATCTCCTTCACCTCCTCCCTCCTCCTCCTCCTCCTCCTTACATCTCTTGATAAACTTACGCCACCGCCTCTCGCCTACACCCGAACAAATTCATATACCACATACCAAACAAGCTCATGTGACTTCGGTTTTATAAACATCACTAGTCGAAAAGAAAAGAAAAAAATCATAAACTAAATGTTATCTAACGAGCGATATCACCATCGCCAAATTAAAACCAACCCAAACTCAACCAAATCCAATACTAAACCTAATCCTATCTCCTCCAACTCCTCATTCTACTCATCCAAGACTCGAACTAAATGAAAAAATCAAAATCTCGATTCATTTCATGCGTATTCAAAGATATACCAAAACCATTGAAGGTTCTCATGAAAACCATCATCACAGTTTATGTAAGGTTAAACCTTCTTTAATATCCGAAACATAAGACAAGATTAATAACATTTTTGTTACCATCTTATCTTGGTTCGTACAAAACCACACAAACAAGAAAAAGGGCAAATAAAACCTACGAGACCATCTTTCGGATCTTGAAGGCGCGTTATTGATTGGTAACATGAAGTACGGTTGGGTTTTTCTAATTGGATGTGTTCGGTTCTCGATTCATGATGGAGATGAGTAGTGATGATTGTGCCATAAGTATTTGTGCCATAAGTAATTGCATATAGGACGAGGGTTTTAGTTGTTGATCCGAAAGTGTCATGAGGGTGTCGAGATGAGATGATGATTGGTGATGTGAAAATATGATGATGATGGTGGTGGTGGTAGAGTGGTTATGAATATAAGTGTTGTGTTGGTGGTGATGAAGAAAATAGTAAGGAAGATGGTGTAGATCTGTATATTATCTATTCATGGTTGAATCTTAGTGAGATGAGATAAATGGTGTTTATGGATTGTGTGTGTATGTGTTTGTGTGTGAATGATGAAGCTGAGTTATTGATAAATCTGAGTTCTTGGTGTTTATCAATTCATCACCATCTTTAAAAAGGCAAAAAGACTATTTTATCTTTATTTCAGACCTAAAATGACAAAAATACCCTTAGGTGTGATGACTTAACGAGCGTTACCGAGCTCCGTTAAAAGGAGGGACGAACGGCAAATAACGTTTCGCGATTAAGGCCAACGGTGGCATTTTTGTCGAGGACTAACTTGATGGTCCAACGATACCACAAGTACGAATGGTGTAGTTTACTCTTAACAATATAATTTGGGGAAAAGAAGGGTTTGAAATCGATTCAAGCACCCGGAAGCCTCTAGAATCACAGCTTAAGATACTGTACTCGTCACGCCTCTTTTGTTCCAAAACCCTCTTTCCGAATACGCAAACAACATCAACAACGATCAAGCAAGATGAGGTACCTCCTCTTTCCATTTTTAACTTTTGTCTAATAATAAG